>LPNX010647588.1:148908-253910 GCA_001517045.1 Pseudotsuga menziesii | reverse complement strand
CATGGGTGCAATGTAGCTTTGAAAAGCGTATTGGTCGGGTCTCCTTGCATGTGAAGTTGTCCAAGCTTGAAAAAATGGTGACTGATATTCTCTGTTGTTGTTGATGTGGTTCCCAGAAACATAAGATATCCTACAAACACGAGAATCTCTGCCTTGAAGGTTTTCAATAGCAACAACTTTCTTTGTCTTGATGCTTTTCACTAGCAACAACTTATATGTCACAAAACTAAAAGACCCTAAAATTCCTTCATAAGTAATCACTAACCTAAAAGAAACAAAAAAATTATTTACACAATTATCATATTCTATTTCTGAAAATTATTTTTTTTCCAGAAATCTCGTAAGGAATTTTAACCCCAACATTGATAAGTTTTCCATACATAACCCTAATACACTCAACTTTTTTATACATAGATGATACATATAGATTTATAGCATGTGTATAAATATATTCTAGACCAATAATCTGTATTAGTAGTGTAAATTCAAAATTCATGTCAATCTTAAAAAAAAAACATAGCAGTAGACTGGATGTTTATTTTTTGGCATCTGGTAGACTATTAACGTTGAGCATATGTACATATAGATTTATAGCATGTGTATAAATAAATTCTTCACCAATAATATGTATTAGTAGTGTAAATTCAAAATTCAAGTCAAACTTAAAAAAAAACATAGTAGTAGACTAGATGTTTATTTTCTGGCATCTGGTAGTCTATTAACGTTGAGCATACGTTCAAAATATTCAGGAATCAGCTATGAAATACATATCAGGATACCAAAAGAGGACGAAGGTTGGATCTATAGAGTACTATTTACTGTGTTTAGTGGCACGTTTTACCTTCAATTAAGCATTCAGTGCTTTCAAACCACCTACAAAAGGGTCGATATTTTTATCCAAAGATCCTACCCTTGTCACTGAAGTCCTCACACTTTCTTTTAAGGCCTTGAAATTTTTATTTATCTCCTTCCCTTCTTTAGTGAACAATTTTTTGATAGCACTAGATATATCTTCACTCACTAGCAGCTTTTTATCTTCTGTGTTACCCCCTTTGCTCAATTTGTTCAATCTGAATCCAAGCTTCCATTCATCAGCCATGAGCTTGTAGTTGGTGAATTGATCCGCCCAAAATAGATATCCTATTATGGGAACTCCAAGAGCTACGCCTTACAGCATTGAGTTCCACCCGCAATGAGTAATGAATCTGGCAATGGCGGGATGGGATAACACTCATAGCCGATTGCACCATGGAACAATGAGCCCCTAGTTTACCATCTCATTTAGAAATCCATCCAGTAAGCATTCTAAGACTATTAAAATTGTTAAAGATCTAGTTATGTTTGGACCAAGAACCCATAGGATTGGTTGTCCGCTGGATTTGGGCCCCATCACTATTTCCTCCACTTGACCTTTATACACATGAATCATATTACCAAATGGTATATAACAGAACCATTGGTCTTGTTATCTAGCCACTGTGAAGATTCATATTCATCCCAAATGCTTGTTCCAATTCCTATGTCTTCAGAATTTTCACGGCTCAAATAACCCGATGGAAGAAGTGGACCCATGCACATAATTGGAGGTTGTAAATTCATTGAAATGTTCACTATCATGCTTTCAATATCATCAAAGAAATTATAGAGAAATTAATCTGCCCTGCGATTGGACTGAAAGGACTTATGAATGAAATCAAGAAGGTACTATGAATTGACGTCTGCCTTGCTGAAGAAAGACAGAAGATATGTTGGGTGCCATCTGGCCACTAAAACAACTAACATATAACTTAAATATTTCTCACACAAAACAACTAAATTACAAATGGGCATTCGAAAAATCAACTAACCATTTTAAGAAAAAACAACTAGCATATAAGTTATGCTAGACACACTTAACTGGCATATAACTTATCAGACACAATTAACTTATGGCTTGTTCAACAACCATAACGATGCTAACCACCACACAGAAAATATATTGTTAAGCCTTTAAAATGAAACTTTCATTTACGCTCCAAGACTATATTCAGAAATTCTCCCTCCGAGGTAGAGTCGATGGATTTAATCACTTTCTTTGCCATTGTTTCTCCGTATCTCTCGAATAGTGCCTCCATTACTTCCTCTCCAAAATGATATTTCAGCAGATTCTCCATCATTGTTCTCATTGCCTTTGCAAATGTTTTCCTGTGCACTTCTGCTTCCTTTCCAGAGGCCGAGCCGCTGATGGCTGCCATCTCCTCTTTTGAGAACATCTCCGATGATTTTAGGAGATCGAATCGTTCTATTTGAAATGAGCCCTCTCTCGCTACTTCACTCCTCACTTCCTCTAAACATGGCCCAAACATAGGCATGTTGAACGAGTCCACAATTTCCTCCTTGATCAACCCCTGCACCAATACAACGTCAAATTACTATATTTTGAAATTAGTACCCGAGAACACCAAACACACCAAGAAAAAAAGCGGCGAAAGTACCTGAGATACCAAATCATTCAAAAATATTTCCAATGACTCGAAGGTGAGTGCTATCAAACCCTAGTCAGTTGGATCCCATGACGATCGACCCATTAAGAGCAAAAACATGTGGCCTCCCGCAATCATCTCCTCTGCCCGGGCTTTCAAAAATGCATTGAAATCCTTCTGAAATTGCCAAAGATAAGCATTTCCAACAGCTGGAGACCCTGCCAAGGAGATTTTACCCTTGTCCCATGTTACTAAATTCTTTTGTAAAACCTCAGGGGCGACAATACAATGAGTCTTATACCGACACCTCAAAATTATGCTATATGCAATATTAATGGCAGAACAAACATATGTAAACTCCAGGAATTATATCAAAACATACTTGAGAAAGCCATTGAAGACTAAATGTAGAATGAACGAAACGAAGACTCTTGTCTAGAAATAGCCTCTCGTAGAACGACCTCGCTATGCCTACTATGAAATATGATCTTGTTGCCACAATATTCCTTGTTTCATTAATCCTATCAGTAACATGTACTGGATGTAACTGCAATGTCCTGAAGAGCGTATTGAAATAGTTAGAAGGAAGATCATTAAAGAATACTTGGAACTGTGGAACTGGTTTAATATTTCCCACCAAGAGATGTTTGGCTTCGAGGGTCGTTATTATATTCTCTGCGGCCAATAGAGAATTGAGTCTAGACGAGCAACCCAGATTTTCCATGCAAAATGTGTTGATCTCAATGAACTTCATTGATAAAATGCTTTCCTCCTCTACATGTTCTAATGCTTTCTTCTGCAATATTGCATTACAATCAATTTCATACAATGTATAATACTTCAAATGATATGAATGACAGATCAACATAAATATGACTCAATTGGATCGTCAATGCTCTCTCCACATCGATCCATGGAGCTACCTGATTCTCATTGCATCCCTTCTTATCAATTATTTATTTCGAGGGAGAAACTTTGATGGTTCATTTAATTCCTTTTTATCAAATAAATTTCTGGGATTTTTCCATTAACTATTTTGTATTAATTAAACCAACTCCTATTACGAGAAGTGTAAATGCTAGTGTTAATACCATTAAATAGCTCACAGACATGGGGTGATCGTGGAACCACGAAGGGCATGTAGGTCCTCACCTTACTGCAAACCCTCACTTATCGACAGTTTCTAGAAGAGCCTCCACAATCGAGGATGTCCGTGGCACTGCCCGGGGATGTTAGAACAGGTCTCACCTTAATGCAAACCCTTCCCAATGCCATTGCTTACCTTATCACGCCACCGGATCTTGGGGCACAAAGTCCCAAGCAAACGTCACTTGTAAAATACTAATAAAAACTAAGTTAAATCAATATTTAAATAATTAAAAAAAAAAATTAATCAAATTATAGTAGAAACATTTGAAAAATAAAAAATTTAAATATGTCTTTAGAATTAATCCACCTAACCGATTCATTTATATTCCTTGTTGGGAACATAACAAAGATTCTTTATTTATATTATATAAAACAAAGATAAAGATTATATGTATTATATAAAACAAAGATACAATAAGAAAAGTTACACATATAAAACAAAGATGATATTTATTATATAAAACAAAGATTATATGTATTATGTAAATAAAAAATTATAGATATATATATATATATATATTATATAAAACAAAAATATAATAAGAAAAGTTAGATATATAAAACAAAGATGATATTTTTATTTTTTTTGTAAGTAAGAGATTTTATTATGATACAAAAAATGTTACAAAGAGAGGCTTGTTCTCTAGTCGACAAAACAAGACCATCAGCCTAAAAAGACAAGAACAGCTTGTAAAGACAAAAAGGAAAAGCAGGATTAACTATGCCTGGTTCTCAAACCACTGATTACAAAAAATACTATATCCCGGCAAGGCCCCGAATGGCCTTCCTAATAGAGACCACTGATTACAAAAAATTCTATATCATTGGCCAACAGGAATCCAACAGGAATCTAAGTGGCTCAGAGGCCATTAACAGAAGAAGAAATTGAGATCAATCAATTGACATAGGAACCCACCGAGCACTACCAAGAATACCAACGACCTTCAGCCCGCATAACCAGATAACGACTGATATCACTAGGGATAGAGCCTAGGAATTCCTCCCTGAGAGGATGCATAGCTAGAGAGTTAACAGGTGTGACCCCTAGATTCTCGGGTGTAGCTTCCGGATTCGCCAGCATATTTTTTGCTATTTGATCCAACAATCCAAAATCGGCCACGCTCTCTTGCTGACCATGGTGGATAGTATCCATAGCCTCCCGGATGCCTTGAGCATTTTGAATTTTGGCTTGAATGTCGTGAGCAAGCAAAATGCGCACAGACTAGAATGGGCTAGGAATCAAGGAGCATCCCATGATCGATTCAAACTCCTTGAGGAGATCAATTTCCATGATAGCAATGTAGGCATCAATCGCTGGGGGAGTTTCAGATAGATATTGGCTTCCCTAATTGAAAGCAGCAGCCGCATGGGGCGTAGGCTCAACCTCAGCATTAGCTGAGGCCTCACTGAGATTGTTTCCTCGGTTGTGACCTATAGCTCAAGATCTAATGCTCAACAGTTTGGGCATGGCTCTTTCTTTCCAAGGATCAAAAGACATAAACAGGAGGGGGAGAAGATAAATGGAAATGAACAGAGCCTCTGACGAATGGGTATAAATAGGAAATTCCTCTGCCAAGGTTCTACCCCTCCTATCACCTACCTTAACTATCCCTGAGCCTATCATTATTCTCTGCAATGTGCCATGGGAAGGATGATCTCGCATCCACTGCGAGTGATTCACCACTTCAATATTTGCAGCATGCCAATGGATATGGCCTACCTTCATAGCTTCTAGACCGTAAAGGTTCCTGTCAAAATTAGTACTCACACCTCTAACTTCTTTCCTTCGCATGAGTTCGGCTTTATGGCCATCTCCATAGAGAAGGAGAAGTCTATCGTCCCGTCCATCATCGAGGTTGGCATGTGCTTGAACGACATACCTCGTACAATGGCCGCATGTTGAGCATCGAAAGACAGGAGGTATCTGCGTGTTTAGGCTAAAAGGCTATTTACTGAGATGGACCTCCTCATGCCCCAGCTAGCGTATGACGGCTCCCATTTTTTTCCACAAATGTCTATCCAACGATGGTGGGCCCAACTTGGTTGATGACACGCCAACATCGGATCACGCCATAGATCTAGGCCATCTGTCCTTCACATGCATGGCGTGATTCATTTTGCCTCAGGTCTTCCTCCGCCACCTTGGAGCACCCATTCCAAACTTGCTAAGACTTTCCTTCATCCTCCTTACTCTCATCATGAAAAGAAAATTCACTCTCCACACCTGAGTTGGCCATGGCGTATGTTTCCCTGTTCCCTTCCCTCTTGACATGAGTTAACAGAAGGGCTTCCTCTCCTACTAAGATCCATTGGAGGGTTGATAATCTGCTCTCCCATCTCCAATTTTTGGAAACTTGAGTTGTGAGGGATCTTGCTTGCAGCTTGCGAGCCATGTTGATGATGATTTGAGAGTCCCCTTCCACCACTAGTGGAGTTTACCGGTTTTCTTAGCCCAGATTAGGCCATTGATTAGCTCTTCTAGCTCAGCCATGTTATTCATATTTGTCCCTATTGAGCCCTAGAATAGGCTAATAATGCAACCCCTCGAATTCTGAATTACACCCCAATATCTAGCTGGTCCTGGATTACCTTTAGCTGCACCACCGAAATTGAGTTTGAAGGTTCCAAATGGAGGAGGGGTCCAGAATAGTGGGCTAGAGATTTGCACTGGCCTCGGGTGAACAATTGAATTGTCTGGAGGTAATTCATCAACCCCAAAGTCCTACAGAATACTTTGCTGATTATTTTCTGCATTGAGTTCTTCCTACAACCAATACTGCAGGGTTATAGTTTCTTTAATATGTCTTGTAATGGAATCCCACATCTCCTCTGTTTTTCTTGCTTTGTTCTCAAATTTTTTTTTGTTTCTTGTCTTCCATATTTCCCAAATTGTGAATCCAGTGAGAAGTTCCCATAAACAGTTCACAATTTTGTTTTTGAAGCTATTAGTAGGTCATTCTGCAATGGTTAGTTCTAGTCTTCCCCTGTGTCTGTTGTCTCTTCTGAAGATGATCACCCCCCTCTCCCATAAGGCTGTGGCCACCCTGTATTCGTCCAGCAAATGGTCAGTAGTCTCTCCCTTCTCCTCGCATAGGTAGCATCGGGATGGCCCAATAAAATCTCTGGCCTAAAGGTTGTCCCAGGTTAGGATGCATCGTTTAATAACCAACCAACAAAAGACAGAAACTTTGGGCCACCAACCGCCCTTCCAGATTTTATTCCACTTAGCTTCCAGGATTACATTGAGGGTTTTCGTTAGTAAGCCTATGGATTCTTTTGGATTGTAATTGCCAGAGGTATAATACCCCCACCTTAGCTTATCTAGTTCAGCACTTAAGGGGAATCTTTTCATAGAGAGTTCTGCTAGGAAGTTATCTAAATCTTCTCGTGGTGCCTTGTCTTGCCACCATCTCTTGTCCTTCCATCTCTTGAACCTCTGAACATCCATGTTATGATCCCAGAAATCCACCACATTTTTCATAGCATTGTTTTGAAGGAAAGAGCGTAAAAGGGGTGTATCATCCCCACACGAGATAGTTGGTTCCTTGTTCAATGCTTCGCTTGAGAATATTGCATTTTGGTCATTCCTGACTTCCCAAAAAATGTGTTTTTGCACCAAACCCCGATTTGCGTAAGCAGTTTTCCAGATGCTCGATCCGGGTGGGTCTTCCCCAAACCTCACCAAGGTTTGGTATGGCCATTGGGGTGCATATTTCAGATGCCACAATTTGTACCATGGTTCTTCATGGTAATTCACCCATCTCCACCAAATCTTAGCACTCATTCCTTTATTATTATCCATGTGATCTCTAAGACCTAGGCCTCCTAACCTCTTCAGGGTACAGATGGTTTGTCAGTCCACCAAAGGCCATTTTCTGTTGTCTTTGGTGCCCCCCCAAAGGAATTGTCTCTATAGATTCCTAAGATATTTTAAGATGGCGTTTGGGGCTACCAAGACTGAAAAGAGATACATTGGCATCACCTGCAGGACCGACTTCACCAGGATCAGTCTCCTTGGGAAATTAAGGGTTCTAAAGGTCCATAGGCTGACCTTTTTGTTGATATTGTCCAGCAACTCTTTCCAGGAGACCTGTCTGATAGTAGATTCTTCCATCGGGGCACCTATATACTTAGAAGGGAGGGTTCCTTCCTAAAAATCTAGAATTCTAAGGATGTTTCATTTGGTAATCCTAGGAGTGTTGAAAAAGTAGGTCTGGGATTTCTCCTTATTGATTTCAAGACCACTGGCTTCGAGGAATGTATTCAAACAATATTTGATTCCCTTGGCTTCGTGTACTGAGGACGATCCCATCAACATATTATCATCCACAAACTATTGATGGGTTTGTGGGTGCATTCCTTCCATTAAGGATAAGCCTCGGATTTTATTCTGTACTCGCCTACTCTTGATCAGTCTTCGAAGTCCTTCAGCCGCTATTTTGAAGAGGAATGGGGATAGAGGATCCCCTTGTCTTATTCCTCTAGAACCATTAAAGGGGCATGATGGAGAACCATTAACTAGAATGGATAAGAAAGCAGAGCAAACCAGGTTCATGATCCAGTTAGTCCATTCATTCACAAAGCCAAATGCTTTTAAAATGCCTTCAAAAAATTGCCAATTTAATTTATCTTAGGTTTTTGAAAGATCAAGTTTAAGCAACATACCTAGGGACTTGGTCGCTTTGAGAGAGTGGATGGTCTCGTGGACTAAGATGATGCCATCCAAGGTTTTTCTTCCTTCCACAAAGCCAGCCTGCTCTAGGGAGATGATAAGAGGAAGGATTGGCTTCAACCGGTTAGCTATTTCCTTTGAGATGATTTTGTAGATGACATTGCAAAGAGCGATCAATTTGAGTTTGCCAGGGTCTTCTATACCGCTTTATTTCTGGATGAGGGATAGAAAAGTTGATTTGAGAGCTTTGAGGATATTCCCCGATATCTGGGAATCCTCCACCAGGGCTACAATTTCTTCTTTCAACCATTCCCATCCAGCGTGGAATAAATTAGAAGTGAAGCCATCAAGTCTCGGTGCTTTGTCTTTGGCTAATTGGGATACCACCATTTCAACTTCTGACATCTCGATGGGTTTGCTGAGCACTTTGTTGTGGTCTTCCAAGATTAATTTGGGGATGTATCTGAGAACCTCTCTTTCAACTTGCTCCCTATCTCTGCCTGGTTCTTGTAGGAGGTTAGCAAAGTAATGGTGAAGAGTGTTCTCCAGATCCTCTTGGGTTTTATTAATGCTTCCATCCTCCTTCTTCATCCTATCTAGTCTATTGTCCTACCTGTGTTGAATGGTCACTTTGTGGAAAAACCTGGTGTTGGGTTCCCCTTATTGGAGCCACTTGATGCGGGATTTTTGGCTCCAATATACTTCCTCTTGTCTCTCTCTTTGATTGAATTCCTACAATAGTGTCTTTTCCTGAAGCTGAAGAGCCTTGGAGTAACCATTAAGAATAGCCTAGGACTGGAGATGTTGGATCTTGGTCTCTAGAACCTGCTTTTCTTGAAAAATATTTCCAAAGGATTCCTTGTTCCATTTTTGATGTAGTTTTTGAGGTGTTTCGGCTTTTGTTGGAACTGATACATGTGGGTACCTCTGACAGGGGGTGAGTTAGCCTACCAATCTTTGAGTTTCTCTTGAAATTTTGGGTGAAGAAGCTAGAATTTTTCAAAATGGAAAGGCTTTCAGGGGTTGACTCCCACATTTTCCCATTCCAGAGTTATTGGCCAGTGATCTGAGCCTACTGCTGGGAGGAAAACCACTCGAATGTTTCCTCCTTCCATCATGATTGGTTCAGACAGCATAAATATGTCGAGTCTGCAAGCAATGCCTCTGTCTCTAGATTGTTTATTGTTCCAAGTGAAAATACCGTTAGTCATTCTAACATCAATCAGATCCAGGTCAGAAATGGTGTTATTAAACATACTAGCTGACTAAGTTAAGGCTGTGGATGCTACCTTTTTTTTCATCAAGGTTCCTTATCAAGTTAAAGTCACCACCAATAATCCATTCTCTATTCTGAGCGAGGGTTTTAAGGTCTATGATAGACTCGATGAAAGCCTATTTCTGATTCGCCTTTGAAGGGCCATAGACATTGGATATCCACCTAAAAATATCCTTCTGGTTCTACTTGGTTAACATTCCATTCGATTACATGAGTATCATCATGTACATACATTTTCAATATAGAAATATGAAATACATTATGTATTTTAATATTAGGTGGTAAAGATAACTAGTAATCCACTGGTCCAACTCTTGCCAAGTATTTCAAATGGTCCATAATACCTGGGTGCTAATTTAGCACAACTCCCCAACTTAAAGGATCTTTTTTCTGTGTTTTACCTTGACAAAAACATGCTCACCTACTTGGAATTATTTTTGAGTTCTTTTAAGGTTTGCATGACTCTATTGTCTTTATTGTACAATTTTTAGATTTATTCGTACCTGTTTCACTGTTAGTTCCATTTCTTTTAACAAGTTAGGTCCTAACATTAATTTGTCAACCGGATTACTCTATGAAATGGGAGTATTACACTTCCCACCATACAGTATTTCAAAAAGACTAAGTTTAGCTAAAGCTTTATAATGATTGTTATAAGCACACTCGAATAAGTGCATATATTCTTCCCATTTATTTGGATGATCCCTAAAATATCTTCTAAAACTTGATTAACTCTTTCAGTTTTTCCATCCATTTGCATATGATAAATGGTACTAAAATTTAATTTAGTGTCCAATCCTTTAAATCGTGACTTCCAAAAATTACCAGTAAACTTAGGATCCCTATCAAAAATTATCATCTCATGAATTCCATGGAAATGAAAAACTTCTTCATAAAAATATCAACAAAATTAGCAGTCTTATAAGTAGTTTTAACAGGTATAAAATGAGTTCCCTTGCTAATTTTGTCTACCACTACCATCACGAAATCATTTTTCTTTTGATTTTTAGGTAGTCTTGTTATGAAATCAATCTTGATAATTTACCATTTCCAATTTGGGATTGGTAATGGTTGCAATAGACCTGTTGGGTGTTAGTGCTTGGCTTTAACCTACTGGCATTCTATATACCTAGCTATATATTCAGCCACTTCACTTTTCATGATGGGACAAAAATAATCTTTTCTTAACATTGTTATCACGTTTTGGTAACCAGGATGTCATGAGTAAGGACTCTTATGTACTTCATTTAAGATCAACAATTTAATTTATGGTACATTGGGTACATATAATCTATTTTCATACAACATTAAACCTTTTTTCATTCAAACTGAAATCTATTTTTATATTTTCAGATTCATTTTTTGTAACTTTTTCTCTTAAATTTTAATAATTTTTATCCATTTTTATTCTGTCTTCAAACTTATCATCCAATTCTTTTTTATAGCTTCAAACAACAACAATATAATTCAGATTTGCATTCTGCTTAAGGCATCAACCACCTTATTCTCTTTTCCTTTTATATGTTTGATCTCAAAATCATATTCGCTAAGGAAATCTAACCATATTGCTTGCCTTGCGTTCAGATTTTGTTGATCAAACAAGTATTTTAAACTTATAAAAAACTTAGATGATGGCACCACATTTTCAAGGCATGTATTATGGAAGCCAACTCTAAATTGTAGGCAGCATAATTATTTTCATGTATTTTTAACTTTCTTGATTTGTATGCTATTAAATTAACTTCTTGTGTTAGCAATCCAACTAGGCCCTGATTGCATGCATCAGTGCATACAACAAAGTCCTTATTTGGATCAAATATTTTTAAGATAGGTGTAGTGATTAATAATTCTTTTAAATTTTTAATTATTTCTTCACATTTTAAATCCCATACACATCTTTTTCCCTTTTTCTCTAAGGACGTTATGGGATTCACGATCCTCGAGAAACCTTCTACGAATTTTTGATAATAACTTGTAATCCCCATCAATGGTCATACATCCGATACATCCTTAGGAACATGAAATTCCATTATTGTTCTTATTTTATCACGATCCATTGAAATCCCTTACTTGGATATCATGTGGCCTAAATATTATATTTTATCTTTAAAGAATTCACATTTACTGAATTTAGCGTACAATTTGTGTTCTCTTAAAACTTGTAATATTATTTGTAAATGTTTATTGTGTTCTTCTTTTGTTTTTGAATAAATTAGTGTGTCATCGATAATGAAAACTATGATTTTTTCCAAATACTTACTTAAGATAGTGTTCATTAAACACATTAAAGATCTTGGAGTGTTTGTTAGCCCAAATGGCATAAGGGTGTGTGCAAGAAGTTGAGGGTCTCTTTTGGCACATTAGATGCAATACAAAACTGAAAAAATAGACATCCATCAACTTTCATGGATATTTTGAGAAACTTACACAATGAATATTGTGATGAGTAAAAAACAAGAAATGTAGTAAATTGGATGACCTTTAAAAATATATAATTTTTTTCTATTGAAAATGTTGTTAACTAGCTAAAGTTAGATATTTTTTAATGGGCACTTTTTATTTTTGGGACAAATTATAAGGTATATGTTTTTGTGGGTGCAACGTCTAAGTGTCTAAATGATCGAATAAACTTACAAAAATCAGTATACATATAGAGAACATATAGGAATAGTGCACAACTATTTTTCCAATAATAAAAATGATATATATTTTTTAATTATCTAAGAGATCAAACCTCGAAAATGGTACATCAATTGTGGGTGCAACGTTTGAATGTCTTAATGCAATTATTTGGAAATGGGTTTTTTATAGCATGTAAAGGTTGGTGCTCTTTAGTGCACCATACAAATTTGTTTTTAAATGGTTGAGAAATGAAAGAGATATGGATGAAACACTAACAGTGTGTTTTTTGAGTTGAGGAATGACGATAGAAGATAAATAGAAAAAATAGAAAAAAATATGTATTCTTGTTAAAATATACATATTTAGAATCTGCAAAAAAACCCGTATATGTTTCTAAAATTTCATAAAAAATGAAGGTGTGCAACATAATCAGATGAACCACTAAACATGAGCATATTGAAAATTTGGATATAATGTTGAATTAGCCATGGTTTATCATACTCCAAGGCATAGGCATGTTAAATCTAAATCAAAGTACGAGGTAGACACATAGGCATAAGAATCATCATCATCATCATCATCATCACCATCAGCATCACCTTAGTCATCATCATTCATCATCATCATCATCATCATCATCATCACCATCGCCATCACCATCATCATCATCATCATCACCATCACCATCACCATCATCATCATCGATCATCGTTATCATCATCATCATCATCATCATCATCATCTTCATCATTACCATCCTCAACATCATCTTCATCATCGTAGACATCATCCTCATCGCCATATTCATAATCATAATCTTCATCGTCGTCATCATCATCATCATCTCCATCATCATCACCATCATCATCATCTTCATCGTCATCATCATCAGCAGCATAAACATCTTCATCTTCATCTTCATCATCATCATCATCATCATCATAAACATCATCACCATCCTCGACTTCATCATCATCATCATCACCATCATCATCGATCGTCATCATCAACATTGCCATGATCATCTTCATCATCTTCATCTTGATCATCATCATCATTATCAACATGATCATCATCAACAACATCAACATCATCAACATCATCATCACCATCGTTGTCGTCGTCGTCGTCATCATCATCACCATCACCATCATCATCACCATCATCATCACCATCATCACCATCCTCATCCTCATCATCATCATCATCATAAACATCTTCATCATCATCATCATCATCATCATCATCATCATCATCATCACCATCGTCACCATCCTCATCCTCATCATCACCACCATCATCATTGATCATCGATCATCATCATCAACATCGCCATGATCATCATGATCATCTTCATCATCTTCATCATCATCATCATTTTCTTCTTCATCTTCATCATCATCATCATCTTCATCATCATCACCATCTTTATCATCATCATCATCATCATCAACATCAACATCAACATCAACATCAACATCATCAACATGATCATCACCATCGTCATCGTCATCATCATCATCATCATCATCATCAACATTATCATCGTCATCATCATCATCATCATCATCTCCATCATAATCACCATCATCACTATCCTCATCATCATCATCATCATGAACATCAACATTATCAACATCATCATCACCATCATCATCGCCATCATCATAAACATCATCATCATCGCCATCATCATCATCACCAACATCATTGTCATCATCATCATCATCATCATCATCTCCATCATCATCACCACCGTCACCATCCTCATCCTCATCCTCATCATCATCATAAACATCTTCATCTTCATCATGATCTTGATCGTCATCATCATCATCATCATCATCAACAACACCATCATGACCATCCTCATCATCGTCACAAACATCTTCATCATCATCGTCATCATCATCAACATCGTCAACATGATCATCATCATCAACATCAACATCATCATCGCCATGATCATCATGATCATCTTCATCATCTTCGTCTTGATCATCATCATCATCATCATCATCTTCATCATCATAATCATCATCATAAACAACATGATCATCATCATCATCATCAACATCAACATCATCAACATCATCATCACCATCGTCGTCATCATCATCATCATCATCAACATCATCATCGTCATCGTCATCAGCATCAGCATCATCATCATCACTATCATCGCCATCCTCATCCTACTCCTCATCATCATCATCCTCGTCATCATCATCACCTTCATCATCATCATCATCATCATCATCATCATCATCATCATCAACATGATCATCATCATCACCATCAACATCATCATCACCATCATCATCATCATCATCATAAACATCTTCATCATCTTCATCATCTTCATCTTGATCATCATCATCATCATCATCATCATCATCATCATCTTCATCATCATCATCTTCATCATCATCATCATCATCATCATCATCATCATCAACATCAACATCATCAACATCATCATCATCATCATTATCATCATCATCAACATCATCGTCATGATCATGATCATCATCATCGCCATCATCATCACCATCATCACCATCATCATCCTCATCATCATCATCATCATAAACATCATCATCATCATCATCATCATCACCATCATCACTATCCTCATCCTCATTATCACCATCATCATCACCATGATCATTGATCATCGATCATCAACATCAACATCGACATGATCATCTTCATCATCTTTGTGTTGATCTTCATCTTCTTCTTCTTCATCATCATCATCTTCATCTTCATCATCATCATCATCTTCATCATCATCATCATCATCATCAACATCAACATCATCATCACCATTGTCGTCATCATCATCATCATCATCATCATCATCATTATCATAAACATCTTCATCTTCATCATCATCATCATCATCATCATCAACAACATGATGATCATCATCAACATCAACATCATCAACATCATCAACATCATCTTCATCATCACCATCACCATCGTCATCATCAACATCATCATCAGCATCATCATCCTCATCATCGTCAACACCATCATCAACATCATCATCACCATCGTCATCATCATCATCCTTATCCTCCTCATCATCAGCATCATAAACATCTTCATCATCATAAACATCTTCATCATCATCATCATCATCATCATCAACATGATCATGATCATCATGATCATGATCATCATCATCCTCATCATCATCATCATCATCATCAACATCAACATCATCAACATCATCATCACCATCATCATCCTCCTCCTCCTCCTCCTCCTCATCATCATCATCATAAACATCTTCATCTTCATCATCATCATCATCATCATCATTAACATGATCATCATCATCAACATCAACATCATCAACATCATCATCATCATCATAAACATCATCATAACTGATCATCATAACATGATCATCATCATCATCATACAAACACACAAATCCCTATGTCAGACCTTACCACTAGCACCCCCTACCCTATCTCTCTAGCACACACACACAAATCCCTATGTCAAACCTTACCACTAGGACCCCTTAACCTATCTCTCTGACACACACACACACATTTGTTTGTCTCCCATTACCACTAACACTCCCTAACCTATCTCTCTCACACACACATATCCCCATGTATCCCCTTATTACCTAGAGTTGTAAAACAACATAGTTAGGTTGAAGAAAGGGGGGGATGTTAAGGCGCAAAGACCAAGGGAGTGCTTGTTAATTGCCCCTAAACCTTGAATGATCCCTTAGATGTGCAACTACCTTCTTAAATGCTCCAAAATTCTATTAGAGTAAAACGTGCACGCACTTTATGTATCCAAAGCATGCCCCCGTTTTTGTTAACAATAATGCATGCGTGTTTGTCCTTTGTATAAATAGTAGCAGTGGTTGTCCGAGAAACACTCTAAACACATTTTCATAGGTTTGACAGTTCGTACGCAAATTCAGGTTACAGACAGTGCATGAACATTATCTTCTTCACCATATTTTTACACAATCTTGTTTTGTGAATCGAGCATCTCCACCACAAGTTTTTAAGTTTTGCTTGGAGCATGGTATACATTGAGGAGAAAGAAATAAAGAAAGAATTGAGAAAGAAAGAATCCATTAATTGAGCAAGGAGCCACATACATCATCTCCATCATTGTTTTTCTTGCAATTGAGGAGCTAGCAAAGGCAACATTAACTTGGTCACTATGGTGGAGTATGTAGACACAATTGAGCAAGAAAGAAACCAAGTTTGGAGAATTTCCCATTGAGGAGCACCATACAACATTTATACCATTGTTTTTCTTGCAATTGAGGAGCTAGCAAAGGCAATGTATTCTTCCCAATCTCCCCCCTAGCTCAAGAGTATGTAGACAGAATTGGTCAAGATATTTACCAAGCTTGGGGAATTTCCCATTGAGGAGAAGAATAGAGCATCTCTACCATTGTTTTTCTTGGAATTGAGGAGCTAGCAAAGGAAACCATATATATCATTGATCATTGTGGTCATGGTAAACTCATACAATTGAGCAAGAAAATCAGCAAGGAAGCGCATACCCAATGAAATCCTTGAAGAAATTATAGAGAAGAAAAGAAATGACATGCCAGAATCGAAGATGCTCTATGGACACTCAACCAATTCCAGTTGTTGAGGATGCCACAATTCTTCCCACCAATCCACATCAAGAAAGACAAAAGAATTCGCTTGATGGGTCTTCAATCACCATATCAGTAGAAGAACGAGCATTGCATGGCACTAATCAAGGAGTAAAACATAGGTGCACATCAAGGCCACCTGAAACCTTTGCAGATTTAATTGAATGTGGGTATACAAGTGATGAAGTTAGAGAGACATTGAATGCCGCAGGTATGCTTGAAGAAGACAATGTTGTTCAGACCACTCAAGAGGATTTCCAATTGCCACCATCCGACCATTAGGAAGACACGAAAGGACATGAAGCTCATGTTCAAATGATAGACCGACCGGGTGATATGGTACAGGGTGCAATTCCAACCTCCGTACCTCCATTAGCAACTTCACACTGAAGAACTCCAAAACGTATACAAATCGATGAAAGTCTCATTGGTTCGCTTGAAGGTGCACTGTCTAAATACAGTATTGCATATCAAGCTCAACAGATACTTGTCAACTATTTTGATTCTAAATGTGATGGAGATAAATGTAGATTATTTATATTGTTGTTAAAATCTAGGTCTATGACTGTTGTTAGGAAAAACTTAAGGATAAAGATGATAAACAGTTCTGAACCAAGTTCTTATGTTGTCAGAAGTTTGGTAGATGCATTTAGTAATATTGGAAAGAAATCTCATTCAAAGGATCGCAATGAAGCTCGTCGTGTGTTGTCACAATCAATCGTGAACAAAAGCACCAAGGCCCTTTGCCTTCTTAAGCCTACATCAAAACTTGTAGGATTGGATATCAAAGCACTCCATAGGTATTGTTCTAGAAGAGAACAACTTGACTATGGTGAAATACATGTCTGGTCCTTCGTTGGCAGGTTGCCATGCTCTGGTATGAAGCTCATTGATGCAATAAAGGGACTGGTGCAAGAGTTTTGGCATGACAATAGTAGACCTTCATCCAACCAAAAAGATGTACTAAAATTGAGAATGGGTTCAAGGGATCGTGAGCCCCACATTAAACGATTTCTTGACATGACACAAAGAAAATTATATGAGAGGTTTAGGCATGAACATAATGAACTTAAATTGGGTCAAAGATCCTTCAAGAAATACAAACCATGGTATGTTAAAATAAACACAACTCGTAAAACATGTTGTTTTCAATATCACATTGAGTATGCTTATTATTATGACACATATATACATATATTGCATGTTTTGCATAACACTCTTGTGCAGGAATGCTCAACTACATTGCCACCGACATCATCTAGAGAGTTTATCCATAGCATGTTGTGTAGAAGGACAGAAGGTTGCACATTTTATCAAAGGCCTTGCGTAGATGGGACATGCCCAAGGTGTGGTGGAATGGCATTTTCGGACAAATGCGTACATGTTATCGATGAGCATGAACTTGGGAGACATGAAGTGAACTTCCATTCATTCAAATATGTCACGTATCATATCGGTGGAGGGAAGGAAAGGAAAAAAATACAATTGGTCACCTCTCAGGTTAGCAACGAGTTCCTAAATAGTATTTTTTCCTATTGATATCGATTGCTACTTCATATATGTAACAACCTATTGATCTGTACATCTTTATTGTTGATCTACCAGGTACTGGTATGCAACTTCATGGAGGAATTCTTTGAAAAGACACAACAATATGTAAAGCATGTACATGTGACTCGTTGGCAAGATGAGCAGTTTAGAGCGTGCAGGGATACATTTCCTATTGGAACTATATTATCAGTGGTCGATTTTGCAGAAAACTACACTCTTCAACGACAAAATTAGATTCAGAGTCAATATTATCACTCATATCAGGTCAGCATAATGGTCCATATCACCTATAGACATGGGGCAGATAGTACTGAAGAGAATAGGGTTATATTGAAGGAGTATCACTTTTACATAAGTGATGACAGGTGTCATGACTTAGCTTTTGTACAACATAGCTTTCAATTGTTTGACAAACACATGGAGGATAACAATATACAGATGGAACAACATTGGATTTGTTCTAATGGTTGTGCGGCGCAATTGAAAAATTCATGTGTCTTCCAATGGCTGTGTATTCTCCACAAGAGGCACAAGGTGCCACATATTTGGAACTATTTTGAGACTGAACACAGAAAAGGGGAACATGATGGAGTAGGTGCATGCATCAATACTGTATTATGTAGGTAAGAGATGAAATTCACAACTATTTCACTCATCCGATATGCAAATACCATTGTTGCATGGTGTTCTTCAGTGATGGGGCAGGGAGCTAGAAGGCAAGAAGACCAATCATCTCAAAAAGCACATGTACATAGATATTTTTGGGAGGTGGTCTATGTAGATCGATCACACCTATATGAGTGCAAGACCATCCAAGGAACTCATGCATTCCATTCAGTTAGGATGTCAGACAATGCCATAGTTGAAATGTGGACAAGAAAACTCTCTTGTTTTTGTTATCCATGTAGTAGTGGTGAATGGGACAACTGTGAATCCAAAAATTGGGTTGACAGCTGGGATTGTGTATCACTCCCCATTGGCCAACAAATAACTTCACCGTTATCCCAGTTGGAGGAGGGCCAGTCGAGTATTTCATATGACTATGACCACATTTCAGATCTCATACAACCAGGTTTGACTATTATGTTGATCACTTTGAAATGTTTGACGACTAGTTGTGTTTAGTTAGCTGACTCCTAGGTTTTCACTTTATTTTATGCAGGGCACATATACGTAGTGGTTTCCTCGAGAGACAATGAATGGCACACTGACTACTGGTTGGCACGTTGCTTGGATGGGAAGCAGACCCTCATTGTATCATTAAGTGACTCCAAGGGAAATGATTTTCCAATTGTGTCAATGGTTATCAATGGGGAATATTTGATAGAGGTTTCCCATGCAAAAACGAAAAAAGGTTATGTATTTGAAGATTATAGACTAGGTCAAATTGTATACCATTATACAAACTTAGTTATTGGCACAAACCTCTAGTTGCAAACAATTCCAAACAAGAACTCATAAAAGTCACGATACTTGCGTCCTTACTCCGAGCATGAGAGGATAAAAGATACTGTTTCTATTAGAGGTGATCCCGATGGTCTAGTCAAATGACCATAGGTAGGTAGTCAGGTATGTGGCATTCATATATTTTGGTTTCGTGGTCTCATTGATTATTTGCAGTTTGATACATTGAGCATTTGAAATATTGATAAATTCAATAGACTTATACAATGGATTTGTTGTATTATATTGATACTTACATGACTCATGCCTTATAGCCTAATACCATTATCTACCACTCTATCTGGGATATGTCCATCGCATTTACCTTGAATCTTGAAGTTGATCCTATAAGGACATCTCCTTGAATCCAATAATTATCTCCTTCACTTCGATAATTTGTTTCTCCCAGGTAGGAATTCAACAGGTGTCCCTGAAAGCTTGTAGGAGGCGGGATTCAACATGCGATAGAATGATGGCCATTTCTTAGATTGATGAACCATTGGCTCTGTTGGATTCAAGACATCGGGATAGTGCTAGGGAGGCCCTCTAATCTAGTTCCATGGATAAGAGGCCATTTCTTTGGTCAATTTTGGAAACTAGCGTTTTGCTCAATAAGTGAATGTGAAAATTTTTGCACATGGGGGTCAAATTCGCATAATGCTTGACCGTGAAGGTGTGGCTAGTGTTCGCACATAACAAATGCATAAACACGCTTGCACGACCCACCAGAAGCCCTTTTTGATGCATGGTTTCCATTCTATGCCCCGGGTAGGGATTCAATAGGTGTCCCTGAAAGCTTGTAGGAGGTGGGATTCAACGTGCCATAGAATCATGACCATTGCTTGGATTGATGGACCATTTGCTCCATTAGATTCAGGACATCAGGATAGTGCTAGAGATTCCCTCTAATCTGGTTCCATGGAGAAGAGACCATTTTCTTGGTCAATTTTGGAAACTAGGGTTTTGCTCAATAAGTGAATGTGAAATATTTGCACATGGGGGTCAAAGTAGGATATTGCTCAACCATGAAGGTGTGGCTAGCGTTCCCACATAACACATGCCTAAACACGCTTGCACGACCCACCAAAATCCCTTTTTGATGCACGATTTCCATTCTATGCCCCAGGTAGGGATTCAACAGGTGTCATTGAAAGCATGTAGGAGGTGGGATTCAATGTGCCATTGAATCATGATCATTGCTTGGATCGATGAATCGTCTGCTCCATTGGATTCAGGACATCGGGATAGTGTTAGGGAGGCCCTCTAATCTAGTTCCATGGATAAGAGACCATTTTTTTGGTCAGTTTTGGAAACTAGGGTTTTGCCGAGTAAGTGAATGTGAAATTTTTGCACATGGGGGTCAAATTCACATATTGATCAACCGTGAAGGTGTGGCTAGAATTCCCACATAACACATGCCTAAGAATTCTTGTATGAACCACTAGAATCCCTTTTTGATGCATGGTTTCCATTCTAGGCCCTGGGTAGGGATTCAACAGGTGTCCCTAAAAGCCTGTAGGATGTGGGATTCAACGTGCCATAGAATCATGACCATTGCTCGAATCGACGAACTGTTGGATCCGTTGGATTCAGGACATCAGAATAGTGCTATGGATGCCCTATAATCTAGTTCCATGGAGAAGAGAGCATTTTTTTCATCAATTTTGGAAACTAGGGTTTTGCTCAGTAAGTGAATGTGAAATATTTGCACATGGGGATCAAAGTCACATATTGCTTGACCGTGAAGGTGTGGCTAGCGTTCCCGCATAACACATGCCTAAACAAAATTGCACAACCCACCAAAAGCCCTTTTTGATGCACGGTTTCCATTCTATGCCCCGAGTAGGGATTCAACAGGTGTCCCTGCAAGCCTGTAGGAGGTGGGATTCAACGTGGCATAGAATCATGACCGTTGCTCAGATCGAATTTGCTCATCTGGTCCTTTCTTCATGGAAGACCCCTCTAGACATGGATGATTATAGCCATATGGATTCCCTCACTATTAAGTTGCGCAGACTCAAATGTACTGTTAAAGATTGGGAGAGGGTGAAAAACTATGAAAGGAAGCAGCAGATACTGGATATTAATGAAGGTATTTTAAATATCTTAATGGAGGATTCGGGTCTCTTGTCTTTTTCCAATGCTGATAAATTGAAAATCCTTCAAGCTAGGAAAGGAAAATACTGGGCCCATGAGATTACCACTCAGAGACTGAAAAGTAGAGTCTAATGGATAAAAGAAGGGGATGCAAACATGAGATTTTTTCACTCATATGCATCTGCTAAAATAAACACTAATACTATTTGGTGTCTAATTGATAAGGATGGTAATCCTTTTTCTGAGGACCCTGCACTAAAGTTGCTTGGAAAACAACACTTTAGTGATCTTTTTGGTGATGACAAGCCTACTAATATTGCTGACCAACTTAGAGTTATCAAAATTTTCCCGAATATGAATACTGATGAAGATATTGATTGTTTCCTTAAGCCCATATCGATCCAAGAATTTGAAGTTGTACTTAAATGGTTTAAGAAGGATAAGAGCTTGGGGCCTGATGGATAGTCAGTTGAGTTCTTCTTAGCCTTTCTTGACCTTGTTGGGGAGGAAGTGGTCTTGGCTGCTGAGCAGGCTAGAACCCATGGGAAAATATCTGGGGCCCTAAACTCTACTTTCTTGACTCTGATACCTAAGTGTGAGAATACCTACACCTTTGCTGACTTCTATCCCATCTCCTTATGTAACCTGTTCTACAAGGTCATTTCTAATATTGCTACCCTTCGACTGAAGCCTATCCTCAACAGGTCTATATTTGCTCAACAATTTGGCTTTCTCAAGGATAGGCAGATAATTGAACCTGTTGGCATTACCCAGGAATTATTACACTCTGTAAATATGAAGAATTATAACTTCATGATTTTCAAACTTAACCTAGTTAAAGCCTTTAACAGAGTAAACTGAACTTTTCTTAGAATTTTGCTTATTCAAATTGGCATTCCCATGTTGGGTGTGAATTGGATAATGGGATATGTATCTAGCTCTTGTTTTGTTGTCCTAGTAAATGGACCCCCCTTAGAATTTTCCCCTTCTTCCAAAGGAATACATCAAGGATGTCCCCTGTCTCCTCTATTATTTATATTGATTATTGAGAGTCTCAGCAGAATTATTATGGATGCTTAACAAAAAGGTCTCATAAAAGGCTTCCAGTTCTCTCCTGATTTGTCAATAACACACTTGTTATTCGTTGATGATGTTATTTTAATTGGTATTGGCACTATTGGTGAATGGAGTGCTTATAAAGATGCACTGGACCTATTCTGCTAGGCTTCAAGGATGACTTTTAGCTTGGAAAAAACATCATTTGTCTATCAAAATGTGGATGATGACATTAGAAGCAAAATTGTGGAGTCACTCCCCTTCAGAATGGATCCACTTACATTGGGATTTAAGTATTTGGGATACCGCTTGAAACCATTGGGGTATCGTACCTTTGATTAGTGATGGATGATTGATTAATTTGAAAAAAAGATCCATAACTAGACCTACAGGTTACTCTCTCTTGGCGGTAGAGTGGTACTTATTAAAGTTGTTCCCATGGAGTTGGCAGTATACTAGTTTGCATTGGCTAGATGTCCTAAATCTATTCTGAATTTACTTAGAAGAGCTATTTTCTCCTTCTTGTGGGGGTCCTCTACTGAACTTCATAATTCTCATCTGGTCAATTGGGAAACTGTCTCCTCCCCTAATGAATATGGTGGCTAGGATATAAAGAACCTGGAATGTTTTGGAATATCATTGAGACTGAAATGTGTGTGGAAGCTTCTTAATGGTACTAGTATTTGGAGCAGAATAATTGCCCATAAATACCTCAAGAAAAGCTCCTTAGAAGACTGGATTCAAGCCCGAAATTTCAATATTACTGGTAGTAAGTTACTTCTGGAATGGTTTTATTAGGATAATTGAGTGGATTACTAGTCAGTTGGGATGGAAGGTGGGGAATGGTTTAAAAATTAGGCTAGGAGTGGACCCTATTGTTGGGAATAACTCATAGTATATATTATCTGAGGAGCTTAGAGATTACCTTTTCGACTTCGGAATATCCAATCTTGCTCAGGCACAAAATTTGGATGTTTGTGGTCTTGATGGTTCCAACTAGTATACTACATCTAATCTGTACTTGGTGGGTGATTGGGGTGATCAATGGTGTTCATATGTCAAGGGCTTGACTCACGGTGGTATAAGGATTGGGACTACTAAAGACACTATTCTTTGGATGTATGGCAAACAGCTGGGTATGGTGACATCCAAAAGAGGATATGATCTTATTGTCTCTAAACATCGGACTATCATGGCCAATGATTTCCTTTTAAAGATTTGGCACCTAAATATTCCTAAACAACTGAAGTGTTTTATCTGGCTAACTTATAGTATGAAAATTAACACTTGGGATACTCTGTGTAAGAAAGGTTGGCACAATCCCAATAGGTGTTGTTTATGCAAAGGGGATGCTAAAACTATGGAACACCTTTTTGTAGGCTGCCCATTTGTGAAGAACTTGATACAGGATCTCAATTGTCTGTTTGATGTTCACCTACTTTGGTCTGCACCAACCCTTATGGAAAATCTCATAAACTAGGTTTCAAAGGGTGGAACCCTACAGTACTTGCCTCTTTTTCTCATCTGGAATATCTGGAAGGCTAGGAACCATAATTTATTTGAAGATCTAATCCCTAATATTTCCAATCTCTCACATATCATCCTTGACGAGGTAAATTCTTATAAGGGATCGCTGAAATCTAGGAATAAAACTCGTGACATTGGTGATCCTCCTGTTTTAAAATTTCCTATGGTTTTCTTTGATGGAGCTACAGAAAACTTCAGGAGCAGGTATTTGTATTTGGCTAAATGATCACCATTTTTTTGCTATTAAGCTTGGATGTGGGAGTAGTACTAATACTAGAGCAGAAATTTTAGCACTCTGGGCATCATTATAGGTCGTCAAAGATATTGGGATGCCTTACCTACATCTATTTGGTGACTCCTCGGTGATTATAAATTGGGAAAAGGGGGAATCGACCCTTGACATGGTGAACCTTGAGGCTTGGTGCTACAACACCAAATTGCTCATGTCCTCATTCACCTAGGTGGATTTCAGTCATGTCTATAGGGAGCATAACAAGAGGACAGACATCTTATCCAAGGAAGGATTGTGTATGGCTCCTATTCATCTCTTACTTACTGAATCTTATGATGATGAGTTTTTTGGGGAAGTCTCAATCCATCTTTTTTAGAATCTGCTCATTCTATTTCAAATATTTATCTCAAGGATTTTTTGAGTTATTTCTGGATATGCTCAGCAGCAGTTACAAGATTGTCGAGAGTCACTTTCCTGCTTTGGATAAGGTGTCTGGGATCTTGTTATGTTATTTATGGACATTCTCTAACTGATATATATATTGCTCACTTATGAGAGGACCTTTACATGTATTGATACCCAGGTGCTGATAGTTATTTTTTCACATCTTGGGTATAATTATATTTCTATTTTAAACTGCTTTGTAATGTAATATTTACTGTTCTGTCTAACCCATTGGGGTATGGATAGTGTTTTGATGATATACAAGGTTACCTTTGATTCAATAGAATATCAAGGAACTATTCTTTTTTACTTAAAAAAAATATTATTTGAGCAATAGTATAAGTGATATCATCAAGTACTTTTCATCTTCCACTTGTACTTATGGTTATTAAAAATGATTTAAAATCTAATAATACTAATTGTGTGGAGTGTATTTGTGTAGGTTTCGGTTTTTATTTTATTTTTTTTGAATTTTATATTTAAAAATAAATAACTATAATTTATATTTTACAATGGTAGAGATAATGCTAAATTGCAAATATTTTGTATCTTTAAATTTAATGTAACTATATTTTTTTATTGTTGTGTTGAATGATATTTATGTTATAATTATTAGAAGTTTTTTATATATTTGGGTTTAATAATTTTATAAGACAAGCGCTACTAGGTGGTAATGATTTTGACAAAACCTTTAGAGAGAAAAATTGAGGAAAAAAACTATTCCACCCAAAAGAATAGGCATTATCATTTGAAAGGTAATATTTTTGCCTTCCATACCTTCCTTGAAATGAGGGGAAGTGCCCATTGGTTTTCCTCAAGATAATTACTTTGAAACAAAATAATATCCACTAAAATTCCTTAGTATCTTCTCTATTTAAATTTTTTAATCTCAATATGCCTTTTAAGATTTGAAGTTTCACAAACATTGGAAGAAAGTTAAGCTAAGTGCATTGATCACTCGTCCATGTTAGTTTGTTATAAGTAAAAAATTGCAAATACATCAACCAACTTGTTTACTACCTATGTTTATGTATTATATTGCATATAATTTTTAGATCCAATTACGAGACACTATAAACATGTAAAAGCATATATCTCCATTCCTAAAGCTTCAAGCAACTAATGGAAAATAAAAGATAAGATAAAAATATTATAAAAATGGAGTAGGACAGTAACATGCAAACATAATTATTAATAAACTAGAGAATCCAAATAATTGTAAATGGATTGAATGTGAGCCTGATATTGTAATTGAAGACTCAAAATCCTTCAAAATGTGACCTACAAGCAAGGTAAAAATAATTCCTACATTTATCTTATCTAGATATAAGACCTATATGTGAGGACTAAATCCTCATAATGTTGATCATATTCCCATCTAGAGGCATGTTTCCATTATAGAGGTGAAGTATTGTGGTTTGGTAACTTAATCATGGCCCTAAATCCCTAGGATCTTCTCTTAGGACCTAAGGCCCAAGTTTCATCCTTTGACAATTTATATATTTTTAGATGCAAGTGTGGTTCTCCAATCCTCCAAAAACTGTCTATATCCCAACCTATAAGCTTTAAATATTCCAGATATGTGTGTGTGTATTGGTTTAGGGACTCATTCATAACCCTTGAATCCTCAAAGTTATCTATAGAACCTAAGGCTTGGGTTTATCCTCCCTTAACCATGCTCAATGCCCCAAGTCCCCATGGCATGGATGGATAGTGCCATCGATACACTATGAATCCATGCATTGGTCCATGTGTGGAGTGCTCCCAATATACTAGGAAAACAATAGGTTTTCCCTTAAGGTGGCCAACCCAATCCATTAAACTGACAAAATTAAGTCTTTGAAGCATGTTTTCATAGCTTACTCCTTCTCCCACATTTATAGAATCCACAATAAACTAGAATATCAACTTTTTAAAAGAGTAGTCAATAAGAAAAAATGTATATTCATGTCTAATGCAATATACTAGAAATGGTTTCTTTAGAGACAAAGGTATGGTCTTCATCTCTATAATTCCGTTATGAAGCTCTAGGATACCTTCTAAATTCTCAAAACACTTAATGGAACCAACATCTTGAATGATAGGCTTGTGATACCCTCAATAGGACATGCATGGTCGTTGGAGGAAACCTACTTAGTTTTACATGTCTATAAGATTACTTTAGAGCCTAAGGATTAGGTATCCTCCACTAACCATGTCAAAGGACCTAAGGCCATAAGATCCAAAGACATAGCACTATAGATACCACTCCAAAATCGTGCATGGTGATTTGAGGTAATGTCCATGGATTTGAATGCGATGAATATTTCTTTAGGGAGAAAGGCATGGTATTATTTCATGGAACACCATTCCTAAGTCCTCGAGACACCTACATACTACTCAAAACAACTTGTTTTCATAGTCACCATAAATCATAGGCTAATAATACACTCAAGCAGCCATGTGTGGTTGGTGGAGCCCACCTATTTAAACTTAGATGGTTAGAAAATTCCTTTAGGGATTGAGGATCAAGTCTCCTCTTCTGACTATGTTGAAGGTATTAAAGAAAAAATACTAGATACATAGTTCCATGGACACCCCTACGAAGTTATTCATCCTTCCTTGACACATTGTTCGTGACTCTAAATGCCCTGGGAATTAATTTAGGTCCAAACACATATTATTCTTCCCTAAAATATCATTCCTAATTACTTGAAACGGGTAGATATTACTCAAAATCATCTAATTGTGCTAACATCCTCAATAATAAGATAATGCTAGAAGCTTCATTTAGGGCCATATGTTTAGGTCTATTTTGTTGACCATGTCGAAGGCCATAAGGCCACAAGACCTAGATACATAGTTCCATTGATACCTTGTAAAGTCATGTGTGGTTGTTCAAGGATTTCTTTCATGGATTTTGAATCCTCAATGATTTATTTAGGGCCAAAATCATGTTGTTCCTCTATAGAACTTCATTCCCAACACCTCTATACATGTACATATTCCTCAAAACACCCTAATTTCAATGACAACCCCAATCATAGGACACTAAACCTCAAAAGGTCATTGTTGGCGATGGATAACCTTCTTATATTTGGATGGCCAAAATATTCATTTATGGGTTGAGCTTCATGCCTCCTCCGATGACCATGTCCAATCCCCAAATTCCCCAATAATTGGATACATAGTGCCATGGATAACCTTGAAAAGTCACACATGATGTTTTAAGGAATTGTTCATGGTTTGGAATGCCTCAATGTTTTCTCTAGGGCCAAAGGCACAATATTTTTAATAGAATTTCATTCCGAAGGAATCAAGACACATACATATTTTTCAAACCCACATAACTGAATTTTCATCCTTAATCATAGACCAATGAGGCCATGTGTGGTTGGTCTCATGAGACAATGTGTGGTTGGTGGAGGATGAATTCTGAGCCTTGGATGGATAAAATATTTCTTAATGCCCAAGGGTTAGGTTTCTTCCACTAACCATGATCAATACCTCAAGGCCCTAAGACCTAGATACAAAGATCAATGGATACCATCACAAAAGGAAAACATGATTATTTGAGGCATTTTCAAGTGCTCTAGATTCCTCAATTGTTTATTTAGGGACAAATGCATGATATTCTTCTCTAGAGCATCATTCCCAAGGTCCTAAGACACATAGATGCTTCTTAAAACCACATAATGGTGTTAATATTCTCAATCATATGGAAATGACACCCTTCAGAGGCCACGTGTGGTTGCTTTAGGTGATATTTCTAGCCTTTAATGGCTATAAGATTCCTTTAGGGACAAACACATATTTCTCCCCTAAAAAAACATTCTCAGGGCCATGAGACATGTGCATACTACTCAAAATCACATAGTGAAAATAACACAATCGATTAATCATAGGCCAATGATACCCTCAATAGGCCATGTGTTTTTAGTGGAGGAAATATTCTTATCCTTATATGGATAGAAGTATCATTTAGAGACCGATATTGAGGTCACCTCCACTAACCATGTGTAAGGCCCCAACGCCACAAGACCTATATAGGTAGTGCCATATGTAACCCTATGAAATAATCAATGGTGCTTTTAGGTGGTTTTTATGGCTCTAGATGCTTCAAATATTTATTTAAGGACAAAAACATGGTCTTCTTCCATGGAACATAATTCCAAATGGATTAACACCTTTACATACTACTTAACACCACAAAACAATAACAACATCTTCAATTTTAGTCCAATTATACAAATTATAAGGTTATATGTAGTTGGTGGAGGAAAACTTATTACCTTCAAATGGCTACAAGATTCCTTTAGGGGAAAAGGTTCACATATCCTCTACTAACCATGTTGAACGCGTCACGGCCACAAGACTTAGATACATAGTACAATGCACACCCCTAAGAAGTCATGAATGGTTCTTTGAGGAATTATAATTCATGAATTATAATCATGTCCATATGAAAGACTCTAGTACCTATACCTAGTGCTAAAAAACTTCTTATGGCACACATAACTTAATTTGAGACATTATTATTAGCCTTCTATTACTAGATATTTCTTTAGGTGATAAGTATTGGAATTCCTCCTTTGACAATGTCGAGGCCCCTAAACTCATAAATAATTCAAAAAACATCCTAAAGTTGATGGCATCCTCTCTTTGAGGCCAATGATATCTTATGTCAATGATGTGTGTTTCTTAAAAATATTTTCCATGGCTCTGGATACCTCAAAGCTTCCATTACGACATAAGGCATGTGTTTCCTTCATTAATTATGTATAGAGACTCAAGACCCCTAACTACTATTCAAAATAATCGAATGACCTAGACATCCCTACTCAAACACTAAAGATACTCTCTAGAATCCATGTGTGTTTGTTCAAGCTGTTATTCTTGGCCATGGATTTTTAAAAGTATTTTTTACGAATTAAGGCCCAATTTTTCTCCCTCAAGCATGAGTAGGGCACCCCAGGCCCATACCGAGTTCTCAAAATTTTATAATAGCACTAATATCCCCACTTATATGACTAATATGCTCACGAGAGGTCATGTGTGGTGGTTGTAGGTATTATGCTTAACCAAAGATGCCTAAAATTTCCTTTAGGACCTAAGTCCCACCCTTTTCTCCCCAACCATGTCCAAGGTGTTGGCATCTATAATTAGTCTTAAAATTCTCTCTGTGCCATAAAAAATTCCTACTCTGAGACCAAAGATATCGTGGAAAAGTATATTGGATTTTTTCAACATGTCATCCTTGGCTATAGATACCTAGAAGCTTCCTGTAAGTCCTAAGTCCTAGTTTACATTCCTTAACCATTTCTAGGGCCCAAATATCTATACCAAATGCTCAAAAAATTCTTAACATTGCCCATATTTTGATTATAGGGACAAATATCCCTTTGATAGGTAGGGATGATTTTAAGGAACCATACTTATTTAAAAGTGTATAAATGTTGGTGAATATTACCAATTCTTAAAATGGCAACTATAAAATGATTGGCGATATTTTTCAAAAAATATTTCAATTTCCAAGGATTTTATATCATTTATAGAATAATTTGGTGATTTTTAGGGTGAAATAAGTTTACCCCATCAAAATTGGGCACAGGGCTTCAAAAAATGCAAAATGACGAATCTTTTTTGGGAGAAAAACATGGAAAAATAGCCCACTGGGCTAAAATTCGCCCCTAAAATTATCCCTGTTGATAGGTTAGCTTTGGTGGTTGGGGACATCACTGTTAGACCTTTAGGAATAAAAGTTTCCTATACATCCCAATTCATGAGCTTCCTTGTAATATCGCAAATTTTGGACCTACCACTTATAGGCATGAGCCTATTGATTATGATGTTATCTTGATGTTTTATTTTGATATATTGGGTTGAAGACCCCACTGCATATGAACATGATGATTTTCTTTATATATTGAGCATAAGCCAATTATTGATGATATATATATGATGGTTTGTGTTACGCGTGGACCCTGAAGGACATGATCCATGAGATGTTTTTTGTTGAGCGAGGAGCTCTGGAGCACATGGGTAATTAATGTTTTGTGTTGAGCGAGAAGCTCTGGAGCACATGAGTACTTGCATTTGTGTTGAGTAAGAAGCTCTCGAACACATGGAAAGATAACTGGAAGTGTTGGGCATAATCCCTAGAGCCTTCCATGTTGTTGTTGAGCATAAGATTTGGAGCATCGGATCCTTAGCCATTGTATCCCTAGCTGTATTGTACAAGTACATCCTAGCATTAGTGTTGAGCGAAGAGCTCTGGAATTGCAGTAAGTTTGTAACTCCTTGGTTTTTAGCGTTGGGTATGGGATCTGGTAAGCACTAAGTGTTACTGAAAAGAATTAATAATTCTCAAGTGAAAACAACTTGAGAAAAATATTATTCTCATCCGACTTACTTATAAATGATTAAATGAAATTTTGAATTTCTGTATTCTCATCAAGTATTGAAGAACTACCATGTTATACGAGGGATCCAACATGCAAGGATGTTTAGAGTTTTCTAGCCTAGTAGACATAACCATCTACCTATTTTGACCTTAATGAAGAAGTGTCATAAGTCTAGGGATGATGGTATGTGATGCCACAAAGACAAATGTTAATAAATATTATATTATTATGTATTTTATACATAGTATGTTTAAATAATAAATATAGTAATAATATTAATGAAAAAAGAAAAAAAGAAAAGCTCCATCCATTATTATTTATTACTAAAAGATAATAAATAGTATAATACCTATAATGTTAAATTAGGAACTAGCTAAAAGTTCCTAAGTTAAAATGTTAAAAGTACTAAATTAAATAAAAATGGTTAAATAAAAAAATGAAGCATTTCTTGATTTAATTGCCCCTTTGACTAAAAAGTCTGTCTATAAAGTCTCAAGCCAAGGAAAGGATTGGGGTGCTGATCTATCTTTTGGAGTCATTATTTTGCATGTTTATTTCTCAAGTGAATTCTTAGAGAACATTTTCCTGAAAGGAAAAAGGAGAACTGATTGAGACCTGATATACCAGCTAGGAAACCCTACCTTAGGAGCTCTAAGCTACTTGCATGTTGGAACCAGCTCGGGGGGATCCTGATTGAAACCAGGAATGGTTTCGAGTCATGGTTGGGTGGAATGTGGTAGTTCCCAAGTGATTCGGTCATCTAATATAGAGGTCAGATCTTCCTATGAATTGTTAATGCTGGTTATTTGAGTGTGCACATTTAATCCATTAAAAGAGCTTCAAGTTATAGGCATGAAGCCGTAGACTTGCTATTCCATTCTTCTAGAATAAATCTTGGCTATGTTAGGAAAATTATTACATTACATTTCCTAATCCTATGTGCTTGTTCTCTATTTAAATCTTCTAGGGTATACATTTTAAATTATAACCCCTGGCTGTAATTTATTACCTATGCTAGATTTATCCATGGTTTATTCATTTAGTCTACTTCTGCAATTTTAATTCAGGTATAAATATTTATCAAGGGTTTTGCACCATGGTTTTACTTATGTGTTATTTTTACTGTTTAAACTGCGTGTCCTGCAAATTAGGTTTTATTTCAAATCTTTTACCTAGCTGTTCTTTGGCCTATATACTCTACTGACTAATTTCCTTTGTCAGTAGAGCCAAGTTCAAATAATTACTAGTTGAGATCTATGTTTCAACTAAAACCTATATTTAATTTAGTATCATCTAATTATATTAACAAGAAAACTAATTAGTATACTATTAGTATATAAACAGTATACTATATATATATATATATACCAATAGTTAGGAAATATAATTATAAATGTAATCTACAACATAATAATTACATCTAAACACAAATTATAAACATCCCATACTAAATCAAGATAAAGACTAGCAAAGACCTTTCAAGGTTTGTATAATAAATTTATGATAAATACCAAGTCATTTCCATTAAAATAAACATTATCATAATGAAATAAACAGAGAAAGTATCGAGACTATTCATTGGTCTATGATCTAGTCCCTTCTTTCCAAATCTAAATTCACAGCCCTATAATATTACAAAATTTCATAATCAGAATTGTATGCCATAAATCAATTAGTCCCATCTAATATTACTCACAACCATCATATAAACAAGGTAATTAAAGTAGCATTACAATAATTTAAAAACCCTTAGATATACAGAGGTTGTAGTATCGACCCTTGTGGGAATCCAAGTCCAAAATGCAGGCCATAATAAAAACCACAACATTAATACATATGCAATATTCTTTTAAAATAAACCAATAATTTGTTACAATATTAAAAGTAAGAACCATGTAAGTGAAACAAGGTTGTAGGATCAAATCCTGTGGACCCTCTGTTTTCCCAATTCATAATCTTTACAAATATTAAACCCTCATTAAAGTACACGGCTCAAGATCGAATCACAAAGGGTATTTACTCTTTTATAAGTCCATGGTGTATCATCTACACACAGGCTATAAGCCAAACCCAAAATCATTACACAAAGCCACGTTATACACAGCTTGTATGGGGGATGTGTTTTTAACTAATCTTTTAACATAGAGGTCATAAGACCTTTACAAAACAAATACGATGTATTCTATGGCCACGACTGTCCTAATTAAACACATAGTCAACAAAAATAAACCCTTAACTATCTGTTGACGTGCCAGTTTGACTAAGCACGCAACGGGGGAAACAACCCAGATCGGGATCCTTAAGGCAGGCTCCAAGCTGTTTGGGATGGTTGTTCCCGACAGGTTTAAAGGCTCTGTTAGCCTGAAGTTCAATGCTATGTACACGATCTAAAGGATAGATTTAACACAACTAGTTATTGTCAGACCCGTATCTATACTCGTACAAATTAATAAATGTTATTATCTACAGTATTACCCACCTAGGTTAAATCAGTTTATGAGATTAAAACATTAAACAATTATTTACAAGCTTGATTAATAACATAGATACAATTATATACATCTATACATTAAACAGTAATGAAAAGAATAATCTGCATATAGTATGAATATAAATATCTGTTTCAAAATAGAATGCAATGTAATTTACATAAAATAGAAACGTATTATCCTAACCTACGTACTATCCTGATCAGGAGCAATGAAAAATTTAACCTGTGATCAATTTATGCCAATAAAAATACTGCATGAAGACGCATTGGTAATATTTAAAGAAATTTAAGCATTAACAAAATCATACAGCAATCGTTACACATTATATGAACAATAATATAGATCATTAACCATACAACGTGACATATCAGCATAATTGAAAACATTAAAAACCAATAGTCATCCAAAACATGTATATTTGCAAAATTCTATAGAGAATTATAACAAACATAATTAAAATAGAAAAGAAATGACAAGACTGATAGATATCAAAACTATATGCCAAGTATCAGACTGTAATCATATATTAAAATATCACCAGTTTAACATATCGCAGCTGCAGACAGGTAGCTATCTAAAGTTGCATGGTAAACAAAACCACAGTCTCGTTGTCTCCTTTCCATAAACTATTGACCCCTTTTCCCATCCCCTATCTCTCCTTAAATACATGTTTTTAAAAATAAACATTCCTACAAACTAGAGATAGCCCAGATCGAAACATCTAACTAATTTCCAATTAAAAATGACAAGTAGGACATGTCATTTTTAAATATAAGTTAAAACATCATGAAATTATAAAGATTCGATCCATGAAAATCGAAAACTCCAACGATAAAACAACACCTGGAAAGCTTGGTATTTGATCTGTTCCGATCGATGTGGGAGGTCATCCAAAAATAAACAGTCATCAAAAAACTGGGAATGAACAGCAACCATATCACCTGCAATAAATCAAATAATAAAATCAAAACGCAAATATAAATTGAAAAAGACTAATGCAATATCATAAACAAAACTAAGATAAATCATACCTGTACAAAGATACCTTAATCGTCAAACCATCAGGACTTCAAAATTAAACCCAACAGCAAACAAACCCAACACCATTATAGATTTACAGGAGCATTGAAAACTTGAATATTCACACCACTGGACTGACTTAGTGACCTAGTCTTAAACTGCATGAGCGCGATCTGAGCATTAATCTCTCGGAGTTTTTCTTCATTCTTGTCATTGTCATCTTGTAGCTTAAGGACTCTTCTAATAAGTTTATTCTTGTGATTTTTCAAGCGTAAAAGTTGTTTATCGCTAGAAACCACTTTCTCCTTCAACTCAACATTAACAGCCTTCATCAAATCACGATTCGCTGCTGCTTCATTAACTCTCTCCTCCATTCTATGAATTTTGTCTAAAAGACAATTGATAAACAGAGGATGCATCATATCGTCAATACAATAAGAACCAAGCGGGCTTGATTTCACATGCTTCTCTTCAGTTAGACGACCAATAACAGGATCAAACTGTAATTCTTTATCAACCACAGGGATATCATCACCAGTCACAGGAGGGTTATCATGATCACGGTTCAAATTGAGCCCACGCTCAACAGACATATCATTCACAGGAAGACTAAGATCTTTGGATTCATCATCAATTACCGCAGTCTCAATATGAGCATTATCCGACTTAGGTTTCTTGACAGACTTGCCCTTTGTCATACCTCTAGTGAATCTACCCACCAATTTAGCCTTCGGTCTGTCTCATCCACGATTACCAATTTTATCATTGTTATTTTGTGGCGTAGTCGACGACAGGGATGACACTTTCCTCACACGCTTAGAACCTATAGGAGTGTCAGCGCTTTTCACTGGCTTAGCCATAGGATCTTTGCAGGGTTCAAGAGTCATATGGCCAGGGCTTGAAAAGGTTTATGCGGAGACGGGACTGAGACTGGGCTCGGCCCTTTATGTTTGTTGCAATCATCAGGGTTATCAAACATACAGTGACAAAACGGGGAAAAACCATTTGACTCTACAAACTCATCCCAAGACCTGTTCGACTTCGACAACTCCTTATCAATCAACATGCGAACTAAACCATGGTGAAAGAGACTGTGGCTGACGTGCTTAGGACCTTTTTTGATTGCATTAGACATCTTGAATAGACTATGCAAAAGATAATAAGGTAAGTTCAGCGAAAAACCTATGAATACAGACATGAGCCGAAGATGATATACATACACTGATGACAGGCGGCCCTCGCACGTTAGGTACCTATGAATCAAATCAAGAACAGGATGCCATTCTTTCTTGAAGTACTTCCAAGCTACCCCGGTTTGAAATGAGACCTCCTGAGTAGGGTTCTTAAGCAATTGCCGCCATTCTGTAATATTCATTGGTTTGTATTTGAACCATCTCTCACTGATCAGTGACAAAACTGTTGCGACCGCTACCGAGCGTTCATCCACCCTATAACGAAGATCACCCACTTCTACTTGAAAATCAACCAGGGAGAGATCGAAAACCCTAGTGACTTCAGGGTTCAAATCAGAGAATTTCCTCATGAACGGCATCCACCCAATAGCCTCAACCTTTAACGATAGCTCAGGGTTCGAATTCAGCAAGGTCATTTCGCAGGGCTCAAACCTTACTACTGGCGCCATTACAGGTCAAATCCAGGTACGTAACCGCACACAAAACAAGTACCACAACCCAGCCAAAGACAGAGAACTAGATTGTGAGCATTCGGAATAAAGACTGAGCAAGACCAAGTGATGAACAAAAAAATCCATGCGTAAACGCAGACTATACCCCTGCGAGTTTGACATGAATGAAGACATCAGCGCTTCGAGAGGTGATCAATTGGGGAAAAATGACGGTCGAAGACTCGAGATAACTGAAGTTATCATAATTCAACTGGCATTAATAATAGGGATCCCTTCGATGTACACATAACAAGTGTTCCATTTGTAGGAAGCCACGCAGGAGGATACATACCAATACTTAAACGTGATAGACAGGTTGAGTACCAGCGTCATGTTAGCATACTGGATTTGTAACAGGTGAATCAGGATGGAGGCTATAACATAAATCGACCCGACGATAACCATAATATATATCCCCCTACCATAGCTTCTACCTACGTTTGAAAAGGTGGCAAACAATAAATCGTAATACAGACCATCTAGTAGAAATTAGGCTTTGGAATATGAACTATATAAAAATCAACTTCAAACTGCTATGGTAAAATCGACTAGGATTCGAAACTAAAGGATATGATGGATATGACATGTAAAACATTTGGTCTTTGACAACTCTAAGCTTTACCAAAACCATAACAAACCACCAACCATGCAAAATCATTAACCAATCTTGCGGTAATATCTATGATAAGGTGAAAAAATCAACCATTATAATATCTTAACTTTGTTAACCATGATAATAACAAAATCAAGTAATAAAACCAATTTTCTAATGTTTTTGGATAAGATTTAATGCTAGGATGATGATAACCAATATGAGAATCATTTATATTCATCCCTTGATTTTTAAACATAACTCTGCCCAAACAATAGCTTCATAGTAGAGATTTGGTTAATTTAATATAATTCACAAAGGTTGTTTGAAAATGTGAAATTTCACTGAATCAGTAGTTCAAGAAATACCACTCTTTCAGTAGCTGGAAATTCATTGGATTTGTCCCTTTAAAATTTGAACATTTTTGTTTGATGAAATAATGTTTTAAAGGCTGTTGAGCAGGGGCACAACACTATCTAAACTCTATCAATAATGAATATATAGCAACGATAGCCATCCAGGGTTTACACCCACGGTTTATTACTTTTCCACATTATACATTATAAACACCAACCGTAAGTCAATATCCTCTATGCTATGGCAGTCATGATGGAGAGTATCGACGCCATGTAAGGCTTGGCCCCAAACCCATCTTATTGACAGGGTGGTCCTCATGGTAACCATTACAATCAACAAAGGGAAATGCCATATATATAATAACCCAGGATTAAAACGCAACATTATAACAAATCCAACGCAGAACAAATTCATATACACAATCCAGTTTTTTAATAACCATTGCAAATATTAAATAGAGTATGTATTCACAACTCGGTGATTTATCACATTAACATAATTTACACAGTCGTGTCAAGATCCATGGCACCATTGCAAGCAATGGTGTTGCTCTGGCTTAAAGTCTTAAATCAAAACACGATTTAAACAAAACATGCAGAGCTTATTAAAATTCCTAAGGCCCTCATTGCTGCTAACCGCACCATTAATTACAAACCCAAATCTCTGTAAACCCAAGCCCAAAGGCAAATAAAAAACCCCACAGTAAAATCCCAACTAAGCGATGAGATGAAACTTAGTCCTACCCATAAGGCCAAGAGGTGACAAGTGCAGGATTTTTTAACAGGATTACCATGCACATTATGGCATCACCCATGAACTTGTTTCAAATCCCTGAGCTATGTTTCTCCTCGCCAACCTTGTCACCTGTAACCACCAGCGACAAGACAAATGAGAAGTATGGAAATTGTGGCCAAGCTACAAACCATCAAACAATGCTACTAAAAACCAAACGAAGTCTTAGCTCTGCTATCTTGGAGCTCGCCTTCACCACACTGCACAGAGCCGAGAGAAAACAACAAGCCAAGCAAAATGACCAAGTCCATCGTGAGCCAAGCCCTAAGCTTGGGCTGCCACAAACTCCTAGGCACATTAATGGCGCCATCTTGGTGTCCATTATCAAGTCTAAAACCCACTATCATATAGTTCATAATTGACCCAATATCGATTGCCACCTTTTCCATTGCAAAGTATTAAACCATGTTATATATTCGCCACCCCAAAGTTATTACATGGTAAAATTATTATATGCATCGCTTAACTTTAGGCTCTAATCCTCAAACCTTTTTCATGTCGATCTCCTTAGGCAATAAACTTAGAACTATGGCATATGAAATATGCCATGGTAAACTTGTTTTCATAAAACCAAGAATTGATCTTTAACGAAGGTTTGTAAACCTGCCAAGAGTAATAAAAAGATATTTTAATACTCTTAATAAAATAAACATGAAATGAAACTAGTTTAAGATATGAACAATTGATCAGTAACATATAATGAATAATAAGCGTCACTTAGCTAATCAGTCTAGGTCTTATAAAGAATAATCGTGGTCATTACCTTTCCACTAAATCGATTCCGTAAGAAGCAATAATAACAATAGGTAGGTGTCACTAGCTACAAGCATAAGTACAGCTGCACGTAAACAAGTTAAGAGTGATTTACTTCAGTAGAATTAAATAAGCCCACTAGACAAGTAGGAACTTTTACCTCTCAGGCAGTTAGATGGAAGAACTAGTCCCAACACTTCACCCACTTTGGTTCTAAGAACAAAGTTAAGTTATAACCATGTAAATAATAAGTAAACACATGCTGATGGTAAAGACTTACATAATCAAAGTAGCTACACATACACAACAATGTATAAACATGAGAATAGCTTAGTAATCAGATTTACGAGATCATGATGTAAAACACGGTAATAATCATACTTGAAAGTAAGAAGGTAAAACATAAGAACAACTTACGATGAAACAGTGGTACACTTAGTGTACGTTATATTCTGCAAGTCCAATAATGTCCAGCAAAGGTATTTTTTACTAGCCTAATAATTTTTTTTTATTTAAAATTTTTGGGGACATTACATTCCTACACCAACCATGGTTAATACCTCAACACCTAAACCTAATGCTCAAAACCTCCTAATGGTTCACACATATCCACTTTGTGGTGAACGATACCCTCATGAGATCACATGATGCTTTAATGTGATGTTGTTCAACGTACCTACCCATATCCTAGCTTGAAGGAAAGTGATACTCTCAGGAGATCAAGTGTGATGGTCCAAGGTGTTGTTCTTGAAGTAGGATGCCTAAAAGATTGTTTTATATACTAAGGTTTACGTTCCTCTCTTATCCATTCTGATGGTCCCACTAACCATCCTTGGTGCCAAAAACCTTCTAATGGTGCAATATTACAACTTAGAGGCAAAATATCCTACATAGAGTTCATGAGTTGTAGGTTAAGGTTTTATTCATGGCCCTTGAGTTCCACAAGAGACATTTTAGGACTAAGGTTAATGTTTCATCACTCTATCTTGGTTTAGGCCTCAATACTTACACATAGTTCTCATAATACCATAACGGTTCCAATATTCTATATTGAAGGGAATGGATCCCCTTGAGCGTCCATTTGTGTTTATTCAAGGCATTATTATTGGCATTGGAAGCACCAAATATCCCTTTAGGTCCTAAGGGATAGGCTTCCTCCATCTACTCTTTTCAAGGCCTTGTGAACAATACCTTGTGATAAAAAGTTCATAATGGTGTGCACATCACCATTTTGAGGTCAAATATCCCTTTGAGAGGCCATGTACTATTTTAGCTCGAGGAATCATTCTTGGGAATATATTCCATTAATATACATTTAATGGATTCGTATTAGGCATTTTCTAACAACCATGTACAAGGTCCTGAAACACAAAATTGGGCCAAGTATATGCTCGATAGGTTGATGTGTGGTTAGTCAAGGAATTGTTCTTTAACCTGTATGCATATAAATTTACTTTACAAAATAAGACCCAACTTTCCTTCCTCAATCATGTTTAAGGCATAAAGACTCATACCTAGTATCCCAAATGTTCTAATGACACTTGTATCTCCACTTGAAGTCAAGGATAACCGTTGATAGGTCTTAGGTGGTGGTTTGAGGTACTTTGTATGGCCATGGGTACCTATAATATTTATTTGGAGTCATATGAATACATTAATTTACTCCCCAAACAATGTGAAATTCCTTGAAATCCATACCTACTACTCAAAATATTTCAATGGCTCCCTTATCCCCACTCAAAAGAAAAAACTTCCCTTGAGAGGTGCTATGTTATACCTTGAGTTGTTTCTCTCAACCTTATATAACTAATATCCTCCTTTTTGGCCTCGTTCAAATCCTTCTAATGTAATTAATATCCTCATTAAGAGGTGAAAGATTCCCTTAATAGGTCATGTGTGGTGATTCAAGGCATTGATATGGGCATTGGGTGTATAGAATGCACCTTTAGGGCCTAACGCTTAAGTTTCCTCCATTGACCATGTCAAAGGCATCGACACCCATGTATATTGCTAAACTCCTCCTAATGGAACTGGTATGTCAACTCATATGTCAAGGATTCCCTCAAATGCTCATGTATAGTCATTTGAAGTGTCCTTCTCGACAATAGATTCCTGTACATAGTTAATTTAGGATGTAAAGTTCAAGTTTCCTCCCTTGTCCATGTCTAGGGTCTTAAAACCCATGCCTAGTCCTTAAAACCTTGCAAATTCCACCAACATCCCTATTATAATGCCAAGGATCCCCTTGAAAAGTCATGCCTTGTGGCTGGATAAGGATATGTCTATTATCCTTGAATCTGTAAAAGAATCATTTAGTTTATAAGGCTTTGTTTCCTCCTTTAACCATGGAAATGACTCCTAGTCCAATCTGTACTTATCAAAATTTCATAATAGTATTGATATCCAAACACATAGGCTTATTGTGCACTAAATTTATATCCTTTGTGTGGTAAGGCACCTTTTAGAGATGCATGCATTCTTTGTCCAAGATTAAAAAAACGAAAAGAACGAGGAATTTGTTCTATTATTACAGCATCCATTAGTAAATGAAAATATAAATCATTCATAAACATGTATGACTCTCATATTTTATTATTATATTTATCCAAAATAGTATATTTTCAGTTTAACCACATACCCAATAAACATAGGGATATAAGAAAACTCCACCAAAAATTCTTGATCATAACGCACACAAAATTTCTCATTAGTTAAAATCTTTCTTATTCAAATTCAAAATTATACAATAATTTGTTTTTTAATATTGATACCAGTTTTATTTATTTAAATTATAATGTAGTTATTTTGTTAGTATTACTTTTTTATTAAATGTATAGTTGACGGATTTCATAAGGAACCTCCATGAAGCAACTATTATTAAGGTTGTTAAAATTATAAATTCTTTATTTTATAATTTATTTATTTAAAATTATTATTTTATTTTTATTTTTCAAAACAAATACCCAACCTTATTTAAAATTTTCAATGAAATTAGAAAGATATAAACATTACATTTTAGGCATAGTCCTAAGCCTACGATGCACATGAAATAAAACTCTTAGTCATATCTATCACTAAGGTTCATAGATTGAGGAAACAACCTTATTATATTTGACCGTAAGCTAAAATAATGAGATACATTCTCTTAAATGAAAAGGAAAATAAAAAATATGTTTTTGTTTACTCGTTAGTATGGATTAAAATCAGTTTTAAATATGTTCTTTTATTATTTTTTTTAAAAGAAATCATGGTATTTTATTTTTATTATATTTTTTCAATTTAATTTTTGGACCACATATAAATAATATCAATAGTAAAGAATTTAAATTGTAACACATATGAATAATATAAATATTAAAGAATTTGAATTGTAATATTCATTTTGGTTAAGACATTAAATATAAAATTAAAAATTAAAATAAAATAATAATAATAAAATATTAAAAAAATAACATTTATTTTTATTAATATATTATAATAAAGATACAAAATTAAAAATAAATTAATATTAAAATAAAGCATCATTAAAATAAAAACAAATCAACTTGTATTTTGAAACATCTATTATATAAATATCAATAGGTAATAAAAAATATATATAAATTTTTAAAATATTAATGTGTCCCAAAGAAAAGATTGCCCAAAAGAATATCCCATCAACCCATAAATAATTTAATTTAAATGAATATTAAAATTTTACTATGTGACTCTCCAATTCCTCTTTTTAACTTGGACACAAACTCACTCCACGTTATGGAGGACTGGTTAATGAGATTCTTCACAATACACGAGTTCTTCAACACATGGTAGCTAACACTCACTGTAAATATGTTCTCCAACTCCCAAAGTTCTTCGACAAAAAATGCATGCATCTCTTTTTTCCTAGCACGAAACGAACGTACACCTTCTCATTTTCCATGATCGCGATGATGGGATGTTAAAAGGTGCCCTACCATTCAAAGGATATAAATTTAAGTTTAGTGCATGGCAATTCAATACAGCGTCTGCGGCGTGTTCGTAATTATTCATGGTCGACTCTCATCCAATCTACTCCATGTCGACAGCAATACTATTTTCTTGAATATTAATATAACAGCCGAACATAAACTATTTTCTTGAATATTAATATAAGAGCCGAATATAAAATCGCCGTTTGAAATTGCAATAGAGATGCAAGGTGCTCTATTTGCTCCGTGAGGGTCCATATGTTTTGTTTGTGATGCTAACTGTGCATATTTTCACATCACGTAACATGAAGTGGCAGATCTATCATACCCGTGTTTTCAAGGGGTTTTTTTTCGTGAGGGTTCATATGTTTTGTTTGTGATGCTAACTGTGTATATTTTCACATCATGTAAATGAAGTGAGAGATTTATCATACCCTTGTGGGTATCTTTTAGAGCATATTATTTATATAAATAACCAAGATCTCTTCGGTACTTAGCTGTAATGGACCGTTAAGCATCTCTTAGCCCAATTATCACCTTAACACCACAAAATTAAATTATAAACTATACTAAAGATAGATTTTCTTGTTGTGAATTAACACCACCAATGATTTATATATCTATAGAGTACCGGATGTATCATTTAATATGCTATGCCACTACGTGCAGTCTATGCAAATAGTTCGGCTTCCTTTTTTCGTATCATTGATAGCTCGACTACCATGGCCGTGAACAATGACAAAATCTGTGATGGCTTATTCTCCAGCGAGGAGGAGGAATTGCAAGGGCAGGCAGAGGCTACGAAGTACATGTTAGCCTTTGTAGAGTCGATGGCAGTGAAATGCGTGGTTCTTCTGGGAATTCCCGACATTATCGCCAAGGAAGGTCCCTGTGCTACTCTTTCGCTCAACGAAATCGTATCCAGGCTTCCCACTGAATCTCGCGATGCCTCTTGCCCTTTCAGAATCCTGCGCTTCCTCGTGGCCAAGGGCGTCTTCAGCACGTCTGTTGTGGAAAGCGCTGAGGACGGAGGTAGCTGCGAGACTAGATATGGCCTGACGCCCACGTCCAAGTGGCTTGTGAAAGAGTGGAATCTTTCAATAGTGCCGTTACATCTGGTGTTGAACGCGGAGATAGCCATGGCAGCGTGGCACCGATTGAACCAGTGCGTGCTTCACGGGGGCATCGCCTTCAAGAGGGCCAACGGTTGTGACCTCTGGTCTTACGGCTCTGCAAATCCTGATTTCAACAATCTGTTCAACGATGCCATGGCCAACAACTCCAGAACCGTGATGAAGGCTCTTCTGTCCGACTATCACGGTTTCCAGGCCATCACTTCCTTCGTAGACGTTGGGGGCGGCACTGGAACCGCCATGGCAGAGATTGTTAAAGCATATCCTTCCATCAAAGGCATCAGCTACGATCTTCCCCATGTCGTGGCTACTGCTCCCCATCTCCAAGGTACAGATTTCTCTAGTAATCGATACTTGCCGAGCTTTTTTTGCATTTTTTTCTTAAGAGTTAACACTAGGTCTAGCCTGGACTAGCGCAGTGGTGCCAATGGCCCTGGGCTTATTTGGATTGCTGATTCCCTCTATCAAGGAGGAGAGTCAACAGTGGTGTCAATGGGCCTGAGGTTATCTGAATTGCTGACTGATTTTTACCACTCGGCTTGAGGTTATCTGAATTGTTGATTTTTTCTATCCAACTCACAAGATATAACTCGAACTAGCCAAGTGGTGTCAATGGGCTTGAGGTTATCTCGATTGCTGATTCACTCTATCCAATGGGCAAAGAGCAGAGTTAACAGTGGTGCCAATGGGCCTTAGCTTATTTGGATTGCTGATTTCCTCTATCCAACTGACAAGGAGCAAGAGCAATGTCTACAGTTAACTCTGATACTCTTTGCCTGTTCCATAGATGGAATCAGCAATTGGCCATCCTTATCTCCATTGCTGATTCCATCCATCTAACCCAAAAGAAACAGAATCAACTGTTAACTCTGCTCCTTAGGGAAGCAACAATAGAGATAAGCTCATTGGCACCACTGCGGCTAAGTAAATTTCTTTGAATTTTACTAATAGAAGTTCCTTCATGCTGTATGTCTGTGTGTATGAATGTAACACTAAAAAGGCGTAGAGTACCTAGGAGGAGACATGTTCGGAACGGTGCCATCTGCAGACGCCATATTCATCAAGGTGAGTTGAGCTTGTGCGCTTGTAATTGAATTTTATGTTTGTCCTCAGAAAACGTTCTGACTTCAATTTGTTTCTCGGCTGCTAGTCGGTTCTGCATGACTGGGGCGACGAGGACTGCATAAAGATACTGAAGAATTGCAGGAAGGCCATCCCGCAAACGGGGAAGGTGATTATAGTAGATGTGGTGCTGGACTGTGTTAATGGTAAGAATGAGAAGAAGACCGCTATGGATCCCAATTTTACAGGCTTAGCCTGTGATCTGATCATGCTAGCACAGAGCTCCGGTGGGAAAGAGAGAACAGAAGAAGAATGGAAGAAATTGTATTTGAAGCCGGGTTTGGTCATTATAACATAATTAGCATTCCAGCGTTGCCTACTGTCATTGAGGTGTTTGCAAAGTGAGCGCTGCAACAGGAGTGGAATAAGGCGCACTCAGAATGGTCATTTTGACAGGGATTAGAGCAGGATATTATAAAATAAAAATCTCTGTAACCTATAATAAATTTGTCATTTCATGTACTGTGATTCTGCAATGATGCCACCTACTTGACAGCAGCAGATTTTATGATTTCGGCCATTTCAAATTTATCGAAGGCCTAAGATCTTATTAATGTGTCAATGAGTACATTGCATCTTTCCAACTTACATGTTCATTTTTATTAATGTGTCAATCAGAATCAGTATTTTGGATGTTTTCTTTCACTGATATTTTATCAAAGCATAAGCCCTCTGTAATTATCTTAGTATCAAAATTTCATTAGATGTGAGTGTTCTTTACAAATAAGTCTTATTTCAATCATAAGTCCTCTGTAATTATAAATCTTAGTATCAAAATTTCATTAGATGTGAGTATTTTTTACAAATTAGGCTTATTTCAATCATAAGCATAATTCTATAAGAATAAAGATTCATAAAAACATACTTAACCAAAAAATTAGTACTAAAAAAATAAAAGTAGGTTGGTTGTAAATTTAAAAGACTTATTTTTCAAATTTTAGAAAATATTAAAATATACTTAAATTATTCAATAATTACATCCCGTATTGGAATTTCAGTGGAAAATTGCATAAAACAAAATATATATTATAATTTTTAAAGTTTTATACTTTTAAAATATAAAACTAACACTAAACCAACTATGCAGTTACATAATGGGAAAAATTAAAAATAAAACAATAAAATTTAAATAATTATTATCTTCAAATATGTGCCAAAAAATGTAGACAAATTTAGCTATCAGTATTATGCCAAATAATGGGGGATTTTCTAATTCCCTCCCAATTTCACTACAGGAAAGTTAAAGTCCAATAAGACCAAATTATGCTACTATGATTTCAATGATATATGAAGAGATTTTTCACATAAGTTTATTTTTTTTTAAAGTCTAAAGAAATTTATATATTATTCTTTAATTTTTTCTTTATTAGCAAAGTCCTGATCCTTACCTTTCAAAAAATAATAGAATCAAAATTTAGGAAGAAAAAAGTTGAAATCAAAATGTATGTTTTTTATTTGATTGAAGATAGTTGAAAAAATCAAAATTTAGAAAAAAAAAATTTGAAATCTAAATTAATTTTTGTTTTTTTATGTTTTTATTGGATTAATGATAATTAAAAAATCCAAATTTAGAAGAAAATACATGAAATTTAAATCAATTTTTGATTTTATGTTTTTTATTTAATTAATTATAGTTGAAAAAAATTTATATAGCATTTAACATTAAAAAAAATATAAATATTAAAAAGTAACAATAAAAAATCTAAATTCTTATATATATATATATAACAAACATAAACTTTGTATTTTTTAGAACAATAAACATATATACTAAATACAAAAAGGTACCATTTATATATATAAAAGAAACATAAACTTTGTATTTTTAGAACGATAAACATAAAAAAAAAATCAGGAAGAAAAAGCTAGTCCTTGTTATTATTATTAAGAATTAAAGGGCATTGATAACAGTTGCCCAAAGAGGGAAAACATCACCAATGAATACATCTAGACAAAAATGAATCACATCCAGTCACAGCCCGGGGGAATGGCGTGCAATAGTAAGTGTTCCCATTAGAAATCTGTCTCATCATGCAAATGATCTATGTCCATCAGTCCTATCTATTGGGAAATAAAGGACCAAAACTGCGGTCCAAAGGAGACACTCAATCAAAGTACAAGTAAATGTCCAAATAAGGGGAGAAATCCCCATAATAAATCTCAATGAAGCTGAAAGGAGTCACTAGTGACCAAATGGTCATTAAAAAATTCATAAAACCATCCAAAACCTGGAGAGAAAGAGAGTGCTTGTTTTGAAAGACGGTCTGCAATCCCATTGAATTCCCGATAGATGTGACTGATGGTAAGATCCTGGAAGCTTTTAAAAAGCTTTTGAGATTCCCTACACCAGTGAAGGAGCTCTGGTGGGGAGAGAGCAGTAATACCTTTAGCCCAATTGATAATGACCTAAGAGTCACCGTAAATATGGGCTAAAGGGATTCCCGTCATTTGGGATGAGTGCAGAAGGGCCCATAGACCCAAAAGTTCTGCCTTAGTATTGGATACATGTCCAACCCCCAGCGCAAAATCCAGATGGTGATTCTCATTTAGATACAAACAAAATCCAATTCCAGCTACTGAAGAAGTAGATGCACCATCGAAATAACCACATGGGTAAATCATGTGTGGTCTAGGCCCAATCTATCTCGCTGATTTTGTTTTCCTTCCCTTAGTGACAGGTCGAGAAGGAGTATTATGAACAACATTTAAAATCTGGTGCAAAACTCTCAAAATATTCAGTTTATTACCATCTAAAACAACTCTATTACGAGCTTTCCATATGACCCAAATCGCATGGTGAGGAATGAAAAACATAGCCAAGCTTAAACGCACTTAGATTTTGGTTTCAAAGATCTTTGTTTAAAAAATAAAACAATTCTTATTATATAATTTATTTTAATCCAAATAAACAGAATAATATGGATGCCATATTTACAATTAAAGAACTCTAACCTCTAAAGAATTCTCTTTAAGTTACTCAAAAAATACAGCGTTTTTTTACCACTAACTATCTCAAAAAAAAAACTTGTCTTGCCTTTTTATTCTATAATGCTTTTTACTACTAATTGTCTCAAAAAAAAAACTTGTCTTGCCTTTTTATTCTATAATGCTTTTTACTACTAACTGTCTCAAAAAAAAACTTGTCTTGCCTTTTTATTCTATAATGCTTCAAATATAAATTTAAACTAGAATACACACAAAGCTCGCTAAATGAAACACCCAAGGGAATTTCTATATGTTTTAAAAAATGAGAGAAAGTTGTGTGTAGGTAATGTAAGTTTATGAAATGAAAGGAAGTCTATGAAAATAAGTTAAATCAAACTTCTAAATCGCCACATAAGTGAAAATAAGTTTCCTCCAAAAGACTTGTACATAAAATTTTAAAATTTGAAAACATTAGGTGAATAAGTCAATGTTTTAGCCTTGATCCTTTGAATGCTAATAATATCTTACAAAGCAAAAAGTCCAAAAATCCAAGGGGCATAGTTATAAGAGTTTTCAAAGTTTTAGGTAGCTTTAAAGAACCTCGAAACCCCTAGACTCTGGAGGAACTATACCTTTGAAACTATGTGTAACACCCCTATTTTGACCCCATTTGCATTGAATGTATATGATGTATATATTGTAATTAATCATGGTGTGGAGCTAAAGGCAAAATCCCCACCATCGATTTAGCATTTAATGTTTCGACGATTAAAATCGTTGCCAATGGTATATCATGATATCCAACACATTATAATTTTGGCATCATGTAAATATGCATTTTAATTAAAATAAACCCCAACCAGCTATGTGAATGCAACCATAATGAAAAGGGCATGATTTTCCTAAGGATAAGGAGGGGGAATTATTAAACATTGACCCAATGGGGAAAATCCAAGTGTCAGCTGTTAAACCTATTTAGTTGTCACCCACCCTTTTGACTTACTCACCTTTCCTTGTCTCAATAGGTCAACTACCAATTAAAAGCCTTTGATGTTAGTTGGGAAGTTATTGCTAAGTAGTGGTGTGTGGCAGGTCTGTCAATCCTTGCCCACTTACACACTCCACCAACAAACTCATTCACCCTCACGTGGGTAGGGGAAGCACCACGACCCCATTCTTCATTGTTTTCTCATGCAGAGAGCGGGGAGAGTTGTTTTCTGGCATTGACAATTTTCCTGTGTATGTGCCATTCACGTTTTGGGTTATTGTGGGTTCTCATTAGGATTGGGGGTTTCTAGATATTTTATACTCATGCACAGGCTTGGAATTCACCTCCACGCGGGTTGATTCTCCTTCCTCACGCAGATGAGAAATCATTGTTGTTTTCCCACGATTTTTGTTTGCTGTGGGTTCATTTTCGTTTTGGGTTGTTGTGGCTTCTTATTGGATCACTACAATATTTGAACCCAAAATCCAACGTCGTCCGACATTTCACATGGATGTGTCGGACAACAAGCAATCTACAGAATGCCGACAACAAAATATTTCTATCTCCTTCGATTATCCAACACTTGAGTGTCGAAATTCCAACTCTTGTAGAGGCGGTTATCCAACACTTTTGTTCTAGATATGCGTTGTATTTTTGACTCGTGTAGTGGCAGTTATTTGACACTTCCATGTCAGATCTTGGATGTCTATGAACAAAACACAAGTCGGATATCCAACGGTCCGTATAGAATTTTTTTATAAGGTTTACATGATTTTAAATTTTATGGTCCCATATTTTCAACGGTAACTATGTTCAAGGCGTCGAATATCCGATGCATGGCCATTATAAATATAAATTGTTTTAAACATTTGGACATGTTTTTTGTGGAAGCGACGGATGATTGTGAAAATTATTTGTTCCTCGACAGAGGTTTTCAAGAATAGTTTTATTCTTCAACTGGTAGTTGTGGGATTTTTTTTTCATCGATAGACAGTTTGCTAGGAATTTTTTATTCTTCAACTTCTCTCTGTTTGACAAAACCTTGATGCGTGGAACTTGAATTTTTAAGACAACCGATTATATTCATTAACAAAGTTTATGACAGAATGTCAAATAGATTAAATATTCCGGATCCAAACGAGGACAACCGACAAATGCTTGCTAGACTATGGGATGCAGTGAAATGAAGGGATGATGGCAAATGTTATTGTCCGTGTGTTCAATGCAAGGGATTTAAGAGGAGAAGAATATTGATCTCAATAGCCACAAATCATTGTAGGGAATATGGACATGCTGAGGGGGGTAACGGATATCGTCCATTTGTAGGTTTAGCATTATAAAGATTATTATATTCATTTTTTTGGTAATTGTATGTATTTTTTTCATATATTAATGTATATCTATTGATGTTTCCATGTATTTATATTAAAGGAAAGACACCCTATAGCATGTCATCCAGAGGAAGTGCTTTCAGAACAAGTTCAGGATCAAGATCATGGAGAGTGAATGTTTAATGGAGAACAAGTGAATGATCATATTGAACAAGATGATCATGCCGATAATGTAATTGAAGATAATGGTACAAATACATTGATCCATGATTCATTTGACGTTAGAATGGATGACGATGATGTTGATAATGAAAATGATGATGAATTTGATCATGTTCACGATATACCTTTTCTCGATAAGGCATATGAACCCCTTTATGAAGGCTCCAAAACAAATCTTCTCTCTACTATATTGTTGATAATGAAGTTGAAGGTTATGAATGGTCTTTCAAACATTGCAATCACACGTATGCTAAGGTATATAAAATAATCCATCACATATATAGGATCATGATAAAGTTTATTTGCATTCCTCTAATAGTTGTATTGTTAACTCATTATTGATCATTGTACAGATGAAGCATGTTTCATTAATTTTATTTATTTATTACATTAACAATTTTTTTCTTTTTTTTGTAGCTTGATAGCTGATTTTTTGTTACCACCATCAAATATTTTACCTCACACATATCGAGATTTATCTTCCATCATGAAAGAGATTGGAATGAATTATGAAGCAATTCATGTATGCCCTGATGACCATGTTATATATTATAATCAGCATGAATTTGCAACACAATGTCTAGAATGTCATGTAAGTAGCTATCGTACAGATAAAGTAACAAAAAGGTGCCTTAGAAGGTTCTTTGTTATATTCCCATCATTCCACGTTTGCGATGACTGTTCAAGTGCAAAAACAAAGCACAATTTATGGATTACCATGCCAGGAACATAAATCAAGATGATGTTATCTGAATGCCTACAGATGGTACTGCTTTTACAGATATTAAGGAAAATTAGCCTCACTTTAAAGAAGAACCATGTAATTTTAGGATTTATTTGGCAGCAGATGGTGTTAATCCATTTGCACAGATGAAATCCATTTACACGGTGTGGCTTATTTTTGTTATCAAGAATAACATTCCTCCATGGTTGTCAATAAAGAGGGAGCACATAATGTTGTCGATGACTATTCTAGGTTTTATTGACAAAAACTGTTTTATTTATAATGTAGTTGTGGCATCTTATTTGTCGTAATATGTATCTTAATTTCATATATATATCTATTATTTTACTCTTCTGCACGGTTTATATATCTTAATGGTTCTCATAATGATATATTTTAGATGTTCTTCAAATTATGAATCAGGTAAGTTCTAAGTCAAAGATATGAATGTATACATTGAACCTCTTATAGATGAGCTACTAAAGTTATGGAATGTCATAACTATGTATGAAGTATCTAGACCAATACAAGAAAGGCAATTTCAATTCCATGCAATAGTTATATGGACAATACACGATGCCCCTGGGTTAACTTCATTTTGTGGTTTGTAATTTTAAGTTCCACTTTAATTGCATGTAATGATGGGGAGTAGTTAGAATATTTTATAAATGAACATATTTGACATAGATATTCCATATGTAAATATTTTAGGTCTTCAGACAAAGGGTAAATTTGCATGTCCAGTTTGTGGTTCTAAGATAAAATCTCAATGTTCAAAAAGCTTAAGAAAGGAGGTATTTGATGAGTATAGGCATTTCCTCTTTAAGAATCACAGGTATAAAACACAGAGAATGACACCTCACCTTTGGAAGATGCAATACAATAGAAATCGTCATCATGGTATGTATGGATCATCATATATGAATTTTTATGTATTTTAATTTTTATTGTGAGTTGTTTGTTGTAGTGGCCATATTTTATTTATGATGTAATTTATTAATTATAAACTAATATTCATGATGTCCATCATGATCATGAAGGCATTAATGGTCTTCCACAAGGAATGAAAAATTATCCTATTCAATTCAGCAGGTTGCCCTACTATGAGCACCTACAAATTGCTCATTTGTTTCATACAATGCATATTGGAAAGAATGTTACTGAAACCTTATGACGACTACTAGAGCTAAGGAGGGAGAAAGATAAAGTTGTGAAAGTGTGCAAAGACATTCAAGAAAGCAACCATGCAATGAAAGACAACATCCAATTTCATACCAACGGAGAACAAGTTAATATAAACTCAATTCCATGGATGTTTACGGAGCAACAAAGCAATGTTGTCAAAGAAGTAATGTGGAAAATTAAATTTCCCACCATTTTTGTGCAAACTTGAAGAATATCATAACTAAAAAATGTGATTTTGCGGGGGTCAGAACACATGATTGGGATGTCTTCATCAAGGTAATTATTATTGTTCTGTCCATATAAGTTTTTCTTATTTGTATACTCTTTTTTTAATAAATGTTGTGGTTTGTATATTGATATAGTATGTTCTACCTCTCTCTCTCCTGGACAACTTCGACAACAATTTCAAATAAGTTATATATAATCTTGGTAAATACATGAGGTAACTAGCGATTACTTTCATGTGCTTAGTGTTTCTTTACTTGCATATATCGTAATTTAATGTTTGTTTTTGTTAAATATCGTTATTGGTTTGCATCACTTTTAGATGGTTGACATCTAAACAAATCCATAAAGAAGATATAAAGTATTGGAGGAGAGAAATTCCTTGTCTCATGTGTGAAATGCAGAAGCATCTACCATCAGCATTTTTCAATGCACAGGAACACTACCTCATACACCAAGTTGAGGAGATTGAGTTGTGTGGACCTGTGCACTCAAGGTCCATGTGGATGGTTGAAAGGCACTTGGAATTTATGAAGGGTTTGGTGAGACAACTAGCACATCCGGTGGGTTCTATGATGGAAGGATATACGGTATACCAAAACATGTTGTATGTTCATGAATATCTTCCTATTTTAGCGTCAAAGCTCAATTTACGTCGCATTTGTGATCCAGACTCCAATAAAAAATTTCAAGGGGAGCAACTAAAGGGGAAAGGTATATTGAGGAAGCTGAAAGGTAATTATTAGCTAGTGGATTTTTATTATATCTTTTATATTCTAATTGTATTTTCTAGTCATAATTGCTTCAATTAAGGGCATATACGTCTTTGTTCAGGATATTTACACCTTTCTTTGATTTTAATGGTAATTGTCATTAAATAGTTGGTCGAGAATGGGATGCAATTCATTTATACATCGCAAACAATCTTGATTGGATGAAGGTATGGATTGAACGATGCGCACAATTGGGTCATGGAATATCATGGGAAGGTGTGGCTTCATTGTTAAAAGAAGCACAACGCAGTGGAGATAACAATCTAATAGAAAGGGAAATTGATTTGGCATATGGTGTAAAAGATAAAATGGCAAGTATATAATTAATCAAATATCCCTCTTGATCTTTTATTTTGAAAATTACTTATTGACGTACATGTTCTTTTTTTACATGTATTGTTGCATAAGGATTGATTGGTTATGTAATTTTTTTGTGTATTGCTTATTGCAGGTAAAACACCATAAGGCTATGGTCTGCAATGGATGTATATATCGAATCAAAAAACTGGATGAAACAAAAAAAACATCAGATTTTGAGGTTTTGGTTGTCTTTGAGGCTACCAATGTTTCATCTAGAACTAATAGACATCTATAAGTCTCAAAAAATCAATACTATGGGTATTTGGAAGATATTATATAATGTGACTTTAAATACTTTAAGGTAGGTCTATTCATTGTCAAATGGTATAGGTTACGATTGAATCAACGTGATCCCAATAGAACTATTATTGAACATGATAATGGATATACCATGGTAAACACAAGGTTGTTTGAGCTAGGAACAGAGCCCTATGTTCTTCCAAGCCAATGTGAACAAGTATTTGACTCAGAGGTTCCAGGTAAAGCAGGCTGGTCATTTGTTGTGAGACATGGTCCAAGGGGAAGGCCGATAAAGTATAGCCTAGATGATGGTAATGAAGAGGGTTCTCTAGAAGAAGAATATGATGATGAAGAACATTATCAACTTGAGTTACCTGATGATGATGATGCAACAGAAGATGTTGAAGGAATAGTTGAATTAGATGATGTAGTAGACAATTCCGTTGAAGATTATTTCAACAATGACATGATGAGTGTAACTGATGATGATGACAATGATGATATGGCCAATCCTTACAATGTTGACACAGATGGTGCATCATCTTCATCGTCATCATCTTCCTCATGATGATGATACCCATCATCAACATCATCATCATCATCATTGAGATCATCATCATAATCATAATCATGATCATGATCATAATCATAATCATTGTCTTCATCAGCATTATAATCATCGTCGTCATCATCATCATCATCATTGTCATCGTCGCCATCATCATTGTCATCATCATCATCATTATCATCATCGGTATCAACATCATAATCATCACCATCATCATCAACATCATCATCACCAACTTCATCACCATCATCATCACCATCATGGTCACCATGATCATCACCATCATCGTCTTCATCAACATCATAATCATCACCATCATCATCAACATCATCATCACCAACTTCATCACCATCATCATCACCATCATGGTCACCATGATCATCACCATCATCGTCTTCATCAACATCATAATCATCACCATCATCATCAACATTATCATCATCAACTTCATCATCATCATCATCATCATCATCACCAACACCATCATCTTCATCATCATCCTCATCATCATCATCATTGTCACGATCAACATCATCATCATCTTCATCATCATCATCATCATCATCATTGTTGTCAAGATCAGCATCATCATCATCATCATCATCAAGATGATCATCATTAACAGAATCATGACCATCATCATAATCATGAGCATCGTCATAATCATAATCATCATCTTCATCAGCATCATCATCATCATCATCATCTAAGGAATAGTTGAAGCAGATGATGTAGCAGATAATGCAGTTGAAGATTATTCCGACAATGACACGATGAGTGTAACTGATGATGATGATGATGATGATATGGCCAATCCTTGCAATGTTGACACAGATGGTGATACAGATGGCACATCATCTTCATCATCATCGTCATCGTCATCAGCGTCTTCCTCATGATGATGATACTCATCATCAATATCATCATCATCATTATCCTCATGATGATGATAATCATCATCATCATCATCGATATCATCATCATCATCATAATCATCATCATCATCATAATCATAATCATCATATTCATCAGCATCATAATCATCATCATCATCATCATCATCATCATCATCATCATTGTCATCATCGACATCATCATTGTCATCATCATCACCATTGTCATCGTGTTCATCATCATCATAATCATTGTTGTCATCATCATCATCATCATTGTCATCGTTGAAATCATCATTTTCATCGTCGGCCTCAACATCATAATCATCACCATCATCATCAACTTCATCACCATCATTGTCATCATCATGATCATCATCACCATCATCATCACCATCACGGTCACCATCGTCATCACCGTCATCGTCGGCCTCAACATCATAATCAACACCATCACCATCATCAACTTCATCACCATCATTGTCATCATCATCATCATCACCACCACCATTATCATCTTCATCAAAATATACTCGTATTTATCAAAATATAAATATTACTCGTATTTATCAAAAATGTTACTATATAATAACATCATTGTCATTGTCATCGTCATCATCAACATCATCATCATTAACAACAACATCATCAACGTCATCATCATCATCAACAACATTGCCATCATTGTCATCATCGACATGAACATCATAATCATAACCATCATAATAAAAATTAAAAACATATAATATATAATAAAAATAAAAAACATCATATTAAAAATAAAAATAAAAATAAAAATATATAATAAAAATAATAAAAATAAAAAACATATAACATATAATAATATATAATAACAAATCACAAGCGTATTTGGACATTGCCGCGACTCGTTTTGGACAGTTTAGTTCAAGTTGGACGTTCTTGTGAATTTGGGAGTAGGCCCACTGGAGCACAGGGTTCAGCATTGGAGCTCACCATTGATAATTGTAGTAGATGCTTGAGAATTGGAGCTGACGGTACAAAATTAGAGCACACGGTTCACGTTTTGGAGTTCCAGTTTTGGATTTGGAGCTCATGGCTCAATGGGTAGGCATCATGACCTCTTTTTTGGCATGCTGTGACAATGGTTTTTGGGCATCCTGTGATAAGGGTTTTTGGGTGACAAGAGTTTTTTGTGCATGCTGTGATGTTTGCTCCTTTGTGGGACAAGCTTGAATGCAGATAGACCCTTCCTCATTTAGTGGGTTATGGACTCGCTATTCATAACAGACCTTCTTACCTTACAAATGAGAAACTCATTGTTCGGGTCATGAACTTAGAATAGAGATTTGCGCCTCACCCCCTCTTGTATTTGTGACTCACTATTATAGTGATCATTCATTTTGTAGCACATCTATAGCATGTAGGATAAAAGACAACTAAAACGCCCCATTTTTCCGAGCATTTTTTTGATAAAGCATGGTTAGATTTCTGCTGGAAAAAGGTTATTTTCACAATTTTACAATTTATGCAATTGCATGTGTTTGTCTCTGAGTAAATCCATGATTTTAAAATGACCCAAATTGCTGGAATTGTGATTTAACCACATTAAGTTTTGATTTAGACCAAAATTGATTTGTCAGATTCCAGGGGGTTGGGGGCGTTTTGGTTAGCGTTTATACTACTCCCATATATAGATGTAACTATGCAATTTCTCTAGTTTTTCATAGATATGCTTGATCAAAGAAGTACTTCGAAGAGACTGATTATCTGTATCTATCGAATGGTTAAAATATAACTAGGAAATTGGGGCCCTTGACCACAACTAGTAAAACCCCTCTTAATCTAAGGAAGGCTAGACTATCTTATGGGAATAAAGACTTTCACAATGAGGAGGTCTTACATCACAAGGATGTATTAATTCACCAGACCAGTTCATCCTCATATTCAATCGGTAAGGTAAGATACTAGAGGGAATAGAAGCCCTTAATCTTTTAGGAGGAAAGAGAAATAAGGGGCGGGGGTTGACTTTCATGTTTCTAACTCATGCAAGTCATAAGGCAGGAAAGGAAAGTAATAAATAAAGTAATAAGGGGGTGCCAATAACCCACCCCACCATAGGGTACCCATTCTGGCAGTGCTAATAAAGAGCAGGTCTTAAGGCAGAGAGGGGTACCATATCTAGGGAACGACCTTGGATCAATAAAAAATATACCATAGGGAACAAATACTCTCAAAGCCAGGACCTTGAAAAACACAGTAGTTCGGGGCCCAATGTCTTGTTAATATCATCGTCAAACACAAACTATCCACGAGGACAGAGTTCAAGAACTCTGTCCACATGAACTATATCTCACAAAAAGATATGATTTAGGAATAAGTCCTTAGTTTTCAAGTGTGAACTAATTATTTTACAACTATGAATTAATTATTTGAGATCATATTAGACTCCTTAAGGATATAGAGCCATTGGATTGGCTTATAATGAGTAATGGGTTTTAAATTTAAGTTATGAAAAACAATAATGAATCCAATAGCAATTTATTATAAAAGTAAAAGTATAGTATTTGGTTAGGAGATTTTTATTACTGTATTCATAGTAATAAATTGTTTGTATTAAATCTATCAAAAGAAAGATGTGGATGGTGTCTTTAATAGTTGGGAAGATTATTTACATTTAATTGTAATTAGTTTATAAGACTTATCATTATTCCATCGAGATGTTTCCTTTAAGGTTGTGTATGTTAGGAATAGTTACAAAATAACATACATTACTGCGTTTCCTTTCAAAGTGCTGCAAAACTGCGTTTCCAGAATTTTTGTAGCATTTTCCCCTGTTTTACAGTGCAGGCCCTACAAAAGTTTCACCTTCAGAACTTTTGTAGAATTTTTGTTGTTTTTACACTGTTGGCACTGCAACAGTTATGAAAACTACATTGTTTGTGCAAAAAATTGTCTAGACATTTTCAAACCTTTTCCAAGGCTCTAATGCTAAAATTTAAGCATGTTATGGTCTAATTTCATCAATTTTATCTCTTGCCTCAGCAAGAGGTTTTATATTACCTGAACTGACCTCATCTTTCAACATTTTCAACTCTTTCTTCATATTTTTTCTTTCTACACCTATGTGCCATCTTTCCTAGACTTCTGTACAAATCAAAAGGGATGTCTAAAAATGTTTTTTCAATGAAATGTAACAACAATTTGAAGTGAAATTGATATTGTGTCAAATATTCCTTCACATGTAAAAGAATTCTTTATGGCAAATAAAAGTTTCTCATATTTCTCTGACAGCCAACCTTTGGGTATCCTGTAAGTTAAATTTGATCCCTTGTGTTCTTCTTTAGAAAATGATCATAATTTATCAACTGAAACTTAGAGGAAGTAGCAGAAGTATGACCCTCTAATGAGATCCATAATTTACTTATACAAATACTAATTGCATAATACATATCTATTAAAAAAAACTTTACATGAATAATAAGTTTAGCTCTAATTATGAAATGTGTTAGTCAAGAAACTACTAGCGCTCATAGCAATAACAATTACAGACACATAACAACAATAAAATAAACAATTTCGACAAGTAACAACAACAATATCAACAAGTAACAACACTAGTTTTAGCAAGTAATAACAACATTTTCAGCGAGTAGCAACAACAACATAAATTAGTTTAAAACTGCTAGTGAGTAACAGTAGCAGTAATGATTAGTTCGAAACTAATGCTTAATAAGAATATAATAAAAATATCCTAATACTATTATGGCAATTTATATAATCTAAAATAACATATAATAAAAATAAATTACATATAATATAAAATAATAATAAAATACATATAATATATAATAATATATAATAAAAAATGACAACTGTATTTGGAAATTGTCACGACTCGTTTCGTTTTGGACAGTTCAGTTCAATATGGAGGTTTTTGTGAATTTCGAAGTAGGTCTGGTAGACATGGTAGACAACTCTGTTGACCCATGGCAGCAAGAGCTCAACATCTTCTCCTCATCGAAAATTACCAGTATACCGTCCCTGGACACAATGTAGAACACGCTGGAAAATTAGACAGCTGGAACCAAATGTAGGGTTCCGGTTTCTCTGCCAGATGAAGAGCTGCTAGGTGTGCTCGTAGCACAGCCATTAAATCCAGCCTTAGGAGGAGGCCCATACTCATTATTCCACTCCAGCCAACCTCTAAGTTTGACTAAATAAACTATTTTGATAATTGTACCTACATCTTCTTTAATGGGGCTTCAGCCAATCAAATTGGAGGTATAGTTGTTCATCTTTTGATCACCCATGACCACTATTTTTGCTTCAAATTGGGTGTTGTTCTCAGTACAAACACCATATTTGAACTACTTGCTTTATGAACTCTCCTTTATTGTGCTAAATCCTTGGTCCTTCCCACTCTGCACATTCATGGTGACTCCACAACCATCATTAATTGGTTCAATAGAACATCATAACTAACTTTACTTGCTCTTGATGATTGGTGTCAACGTATCTGTGATATGGAACCAAACTTCATCCAACTAAAAGCGGTTCACATATTTAGAGAACATAATACCAAGGATGATAGCTTATCCAAAGAAGCATTAACCTTGGCCTCGGGCCATTTTCAGTTTACTGAATTCACTGATGGTGAATGTACTCGTCAGGGCACTTTCCAGCTTTTCTAGTCCTTAGCACTTGAGTCTTTTATGTGCTATTGCTATTGACATCCTTTCGATGATTGAGGTGGATGATCCCCTCATATGACTAATCTCTCTTATTTATTGCTTCTTTGGATTAGCTACTTCAGTATTAGACTTGAATTCTCAGTCCGTTGAAGGTTAGTGATGTGGATGTAGTCAAGATTCCTAGATTAGAGGTGTTACCTTTGAATGTTTGTCCAATATTCCTATGAAGCTGGTCAATTGTATTCCTTAGGGTTTCCTTAGGGTTGACAATTAGTATGGGAAAACAAGTTAGCATTTCCTTAGGGTTGAAAATTAAAATGGAAAAACAAGCATCATCAAGACAAGCTAAAAGGAATAAATCAACAAATATTACAGACTGATATAAATGTATTTAACGTGCCAAGTAGCCAGATCTGGAAATGTTCGCTCTTCACCACCACTGGGAAATATGCCTCTGAAGTGTTGGCTTATGCACTTCAGAGTAGAAAAGAGGTTAAAACATCCACTCTAAAACTAAAATCATCTACAACATCACAAAATCATTCATGGGAAAACTAAAAACCACTTAAAGCAGATATGTTCTTTGAAGGATATAGTCCATTAAAGGAGAACCTCCAAGTTTTGTATAGACATATATTGGCATAAATTGCAGTGTTATATGTGATGCATATGCATAACATATCATCTCAATCTTGAAAACTTTGAAAGGCTAAAGTACAATGGCCACAAGCATACATTTGAAGCTTTTGAAGCCTACCCAATTCATGTTAGCAAGAGGAAATGCAAGCAATAAGTTAGAATGGAGACTTGTATGTAACCAAAAGAGGGGCATACATTAGAATTTTTAGGGCTACCAAATTCCCACACCTATTAACCAAACTCATTCTTGACAATCTTTTTCTTTAACAAGTTATTGGCTTACAAGTCTTTCCATGTTTTTTTTCTTATAAGTGTTTCCATGTTTTTTTGCTGGTATTTTTGTATGCTTATGCCAATTTTGTTTTTGGCCATGGTGCTAGTAGAAGCAAATAGGTATTTGTCAGACCTGTCTTCCTCCAGCGAAGGGAGTTTGGGAAGGCTAGAGGAAAGTGAGACATCCAGTAGGTCTACATGGGCTAGATCAACTAGATGTCAGAAGATTAGAAGAAAATTCGATAAACGCATGAATTTTTTTCTCTGAGGAGAGGGGTCATGTTCCTATGATGATGAGACAATGGGAGACATCGACGTGCCCTTAAGGTACCAACACCTAGTGAAACAATGGGTTCCTAGCGATCTTCCTAAAGTAAACGCTGATTTTTGTGTGAATGAGAGGATATAAAGAATTGCACCGTCCTCATTGCATGGATTGGGCTTGTTTTGCATGGATGACATAAAGCTTGGATACTGTAGATGCAAGAATTGATGGCGTATGTTGGACCTTGTTACAACTACAGTGATTGGATGCGCCTGGTCCAATATACATGAAGTATGCGTAGATATGGGTTGTCAGTGAATTATATACAACTAAAAGACAAAGCTCAAAATAAAGGAGCAACGATGTACATGGATGGAAGGTAAAAAACAATCGGTAATATTGTGGGGTTTATAAACAGTACACAACCATGGTTTACATTAAAGCAACCCAACTGCATATTCAAGTTGCGTGAAGGAAATCGTGTCTTTGTATATGCAATTAAATCAATAGTTACTGGCGAAGAACTACTTATTGATTACAATTTGAACCATGTAGATACAAACAATGTTAGTATGGTTGTGGTACAACAAACAATTTAAAAGTCCTTTCATTAATTATTTTAACGTCTATAGGAATTTTTGTTAGCATATAATTTAAATTATCTACTTAATTTCATGTTTCCTTATGTAACTTTTAGTATGTTTTTGATGCAGGGTTCTCTCAAGAGCACCTCCATCTCCGTAGATGCTTGTCAACTCGAGTCAAGGCAGCAGGTACACATCGATATTGCCAATGTAATATTAAATTTTAGGATGGACATACAGATATGTTGTTATGTATTTTCATTAGTATATTAGGTTTGTTTATATAATATTATTGATTTTCCATGCAGAGTGTTGATCAGGGAAGCCAACTGGCTATTGATCAGCCAACTACAGCATTAGGGAAATAGCCAAACATGAATGTAATTCTCCATTTCAAATACTTTAAAATCATAAACATGTCTATCGTGACGCATTATGTTGATTTTGTTATGTATTATTTCATTTTTATGGTTGCGTTCATGATGGTAATGTTGTCTACCTTTTTTGCAGATTGATCGAGGAAACTCCCCAGCTGTTGATCAGATGAATGGAGACTTGAAGAAACCATTTAACCTAAATGTAATTCCACATTCTAAATACTTAAAAAATGTACGCATATAAAACATGTAGCATAGTGTTTTTTTTTTGTTCTGTATTTGTTAGCTTATACATATTGCATTCATTGTGATAATGTTATCTAATTTTTTTTGTAGGTGGTTGAACGAGGTAAATCCTCATCTGTTGATCAAACCACGCCCTCGGCTAGGCATCATGTACTCCTAGATGTAATCCCTAATATAATTATTTGCGCAAACTATATTTTCAAAGACTAAAGAATTTTTTATTAATTTCAATTGCAGACAGGGGATTCCATTTATGAAATGATGTCTCAAAACTCTTTACAGAATGAAGTCTCTCGGTTGATGAGAGATAGTGAAATTAGAGAGTGTGCATACCCGTTGAGGGTGCTACAAAAGACAAGAGAAAAACAAAATGAGGAGCTGGTTTGTCTGACATTGGCAATTCCACTAATAGAAGGGCTGGAACAAAGGCTTCAATTGTTGTTCAACAACGTAATCAACTGGATGTAAGTTATCGAATAAAAATGAAAATTCATTTATAAAAACTTTATAATATTTGATTTGATATGCTGTTGAACTTATAATACAATGGGTTTAATTTACAGTGTGCTATGGATATTATCAGTGGTGGTCAAGGCAATGTTGGTCCCAGTGACCAAACCACTCCATGTACACCAGATACTGCTCCCATATTTTCCACTGAACAATTAGCAACATGCTCTGCGACACTACCGAGGGCAGCGGAGGGTGAAGCTGATGGTGCCCCACCCACAACAGATGATGTAGAAGAAGGGGTGGATGCAGGGCTATATAGGGATGTGGAAGCATTTCTTGGATCTTCTTGTGTGACTAGCAGGTTCAATAAAGTGTACATTTTTGGTGAATGAAGAACTAGTTCCAATAAAGATAGAGAGGATTCCAGGTCATTATAGATTGTTCAATGTATTTTTTATAATTTGTGTCTAATATACCGATAATATTTCCTAATGTTCACTAATGATGGCAATAATGTTTTGCAGGAAATGATATATTTTATAAACATCTATATGATTTGGCATTCGAGATCTTCAGGCCCACCATCTGCACAATGTGGAACAAGCAGTCAAAAGCTTTAAAGGATGATCTGACTAATAGCTTGGCTAGTCTATTCAGAAAAGACACCTTTGATACATTGAAGGTACTATAGAAGGATAGAAAACATCTAAAGATTATCCGAGACCAGTATAGAGTTCACCTAGAAAACAACCCTAGGTATGAGCACCCTCCAATGATTCCATCTATGGAATGGAAAGCCCTAATGAAATATGGAAAAGAGAAGGGCCTGAGAAAATCAAGAAAGATACCACCAGGTGGAATAGGGAGGTATGCAATTCATTCCAAAATGTAGTGGTAAGCCTTATTATTACTAGTTTTTATATCAATTTTGGTACATAGGCTAATGTATTTAAAAACTTAATTAGGTTCTCAGACACATCTAAGGCCACAAAGGCAAGAATTGAAAAAATTGGCCAACACAAGCTTGGTCCTGGTGGTTACTCCAACTTGGCGGCCCAATATGTAAGTATCACAAAACCTGAATCCACATCCAAATATCATACAGATTATTATTTTTCTTTTGTTCTAACAAAAGGCTTTAAAATTAATGACATCATGCAAATATGAAGGCCAACCGATTCAAAGAATTTCCTAGTGCGGATTACATGAAGCTTGGCTTTGAACATGGCTTTGACGCTGTTGTTGAACGCCGGAGAAGCTTGTCTATGAATACTGCACGATCTTTTGCTGATCCATCTGGTGCCCAAGTATGTGAAAACTGTATAGTTTAATGATAATTTATTAATGCTGATGCAATTTGTTCCTTATAAATAAACTAATGTAAATTATTTATTCCTTTTTGGGCAGGAGAGTAACGATCCCGTTCATGTGAAATAATTTGCATTGTTATTTATATTGTGAAATAAATTGTTATTTGCAAGTATAGGCATTGGGTTTGGGGAGTTGAGAGTGATGTGAGGGGGGAGAGGGGCCATAAGAGCTTCCACCTTCACGTGGTTGGTCCTGTTTAGTAGAGAATATTAAATTATTCTTGAAACAGAGAGGAGCTCAATGAATGGTAAGGAAGAATACATTAAAAAACTTCTATTTTTATATTTTTACTATGTAATTTTCACTATTGCTATTTGACTCCTCCATTGGAACTTGTTGCAGATAGTGTTGAGAAACATTTCCGTAGTTAAGAGGCAAGAAATGGAGTTTTGATTAGATCGATGGCCTTATATACATAGTATTTTTGGCTATCCATGTTTTATCAGGTGATATATTGTTACTAATTATAATTTTTTGCTTACATAATTTATGTTAGATCATTATATTTTGAATTCCTTGATTAGATTAAGCAATTGAGTGTCATTTAATGTTGCTTTAGGATTTTAAAGAACTTAGTTACTTGAACTAAATTAGTAAATGATAGATGTTATATAACATGTTTATATAAATGGTTGGGAATGATAGCTTTGGAGATAGATTGTTTGAATACTTGGTCAATTGTAGTAGGATGCATTTATTTTCGCAACACACTCATGTCTTCATTTTATGTTTTCAAGATGCTTTTGAACAAATAATGGTTTGTTTCTACATCATAAGTCCACATTCAATGTTTTCAAGATGCTTTTGAACAAAGAATGGCTTGTCTCTACATCATAAATCCACATTCAACAGCCTTTGCAGCAAGAGTTTTTATATACTGAAAAACTAACATTCATTCTTTACTTGTTTATGGATTTTGCAATCCTACAGATGCAAGATGTGGACAATGATACACTGTTAAAGTGGACTCTTCAAAGGTTACCTTGGAAAATAGGGTATATCTTCTTCAACGAGCTGAAGTTCATGTGTGTGCTTTTGATATAGAGACAACCAAGCTTCCTTTCAAGTTCCCTGATGCCAAATATGACATGATAATGATGATTTAACACATGGTGGATGGGAAAGGCTATCTTATTAAAAATCGAGAGGTAAAAACACTTGGCATTGTTTTATGCCCATTGGTCATCCTATCCTTTGTTTTGGGATTTCTTTCAGCTATGTTTTGGGACTTTTATTGTTTGCAAATTGATGTTGCATTGATTGTTATGAACATCATTGCTCTTCTTTAGTTTTCCAATTCCTTTTTGTTCTTTCCTTGAGTGTGTAGGGGTGGGGCATTGAAGACCTGGAGTACACTCCAAAACTAGAATTTAAAGGAAATTTCAAAGTAGCAAATGTGCCAAATGAGGTATACCTGCCATTTACTATTTACCCTAAGACTATAATTCTGAAAACAAGTATTGATCCCTTGGAAGTTTTCTATGTTTTCTAGATGGAGCTTCTTAGGCGGTGGTTCAATCACATGCAAGAATTTAATCCTGGGATTTATGTCACATATAATGGAGATTTCTTTGATTGACCTTTTTTCGAACAACAGGCTAAGCACCATGGAATGAAAATGAGTGATGTATGCTAATTTTTTTATCTAATATACTGGAATCTTATGCTTGCTGACTACTGCTGGATTTTCTCTCAATTCTATGTTTAATTGGAAAAGGAGTTTATTATTTAGTGTATTACAATGAATGTATTGATCCACAGAGTGGACATCTTAGGGCCCCAATGTATATTGTGTTCTTGAATCCTTTAGAATTTTTTCTCTACCTCTTAAAATTCTTGCATTGTTTTGCAACCAAGGATAGGTTTTTTACCATCATTATAAATTTTGACCCCTCTATTATCTAGCCACTTCATTTAGCAAGAACAATCTGTGCTTACCTTGGTTGTTTGGAATTTTCCAGAGTGAAGTTAAATATCTATTGTACCTTATTAATAATGATTTAAGGTAACATAGTCTGTTGTTTCTTTTTCTCTTTGCTATATGAAGTGGTTATGTATTTGTAGGATTCATATTATTCTATATCCCTTCCTTGAGCAAAGCTAGACTATTCTAAAAGTATTGAATGCCTCTTGGTCAACAAGTTTATTTCTGTTATTTTTTTATCTTAGCTATTTCCTTTGGTCCACTCTATTTAGAGACTCTATAGGTTCAATGTCCTCCATCATCACTTATTAAGATTGGGGATGTAAAGCACTCTTTGCACGAGAGATCTTTCTTATACATGGAGAAACTTATGCAGATACTTATACAATTAGCACAATGCATATGAAGGATAAAAGCAATTCTTTTGACCCATTTCATCTTAATCATGTTATAAAATACCACCCTTTAGAACTTTAGTCAACTCAAAATGGATGTCAGGGGCATAGACACTGTATGGGGACTGCTTCGTTCCACTTTCCAACTAGTAGTCTCACCCAGAGAAGCACTGCATTGTGTTCAACTAGGAAAACTTGATTGCAAGCAACCTTTCTCCGACTCTCTCGAAAGCCAAGTCACATAGGCCATTTCTAAGTGGGTAAGTTGGGCTTCTCTTGGATTAACTTGGTCCTTCTTCTACTTCTAAGAGCTCCAGCAAAATATTCTGTGCATGGCCCTTGGTTTATATACAATTTTCACATAAAGAATTACTTCCTATGAACAAAGAGAGTTTCTTACTATCCAACCTCATGGGGAAAATTGTAGAATCCAACCAACCAATCTCATGGGGAAAGTTCATTGGGGGACTATCAACAATGTAAATAGCTATGATAGACAAGGAAACTGGGCACTAACAACATATGAACATGCAGGCATGGGATTACGTGACCTTTGTACATGAAACCATGTGGCCGTAAGTGAAATATTTGGAATTTTTTCTTTTAAATCCATCAACCAGCGTCGCTTTTCTGACGTTATTTCGACACTCTGGTCAGCCCATTCGACGACTGTGCCATGATTCCGATGCTTCCTCCCATCAAATGACCAATAGTTTAAGTGTCAGACTGTGACGGAAGGCCGACTGTTCTAATGTCGGAGTGCATCGGATTACCGACACTGTCTGAATTAAAAACCAATGACACCACCATTTCTCAGACATTTTTGACCATCGGATGACTGACGCTTCAAGGGTCGGAGGATGTCAGAGTTCCGATGGTTTATGCAATTTTGGGTGGCACTTCGAAAGGAATAACAGTTGAATATGTGACACAATGGTCTATTGGATCTTCAACCCTTATTAGTCGATGGTTGAAGATTCGACGTTATGCGACCGACACAAAAAAAAATTATATGTGTCGAAACTGAGATAGAGAAGTGCCGGATTTCAGACATGCAAGGCATCGGATTTTGGGTTGAAATTCTGTTGTGGGTTGTTTTGGCCATGATAGGGACAAGAACGACTCAGGAATCGAGTTTCCCAGTCAAGGCTGTGAATTTCTTATTTTGCTATGTGTATGCAGTGGTTGGTCTTTGGACTGTGTTGGAGTGGGAATGAAGGCTTGGTATGCTTGATAAACTTGCTATGTTTGGGAGCCACATAGATAGAGCTAGAGGGTTTGATTTCTTCTCCACAACCCTTGAATAGCACTGGAAGGGAATTTAGGGCCCGAGGGACTGTGTAGCAGAGAAGGGAATGATTCCTTATGTTGGGTGTGTGTGGGTGTCCTACAAGTCAAGCTAGTTCTGGTGTAGGTGTCCTTAGCTCTTCAGTGAGCCCCACTTAGCATTCAACTTTTCCCAGCTCCCTGATGGCCTGATAAACCCAACTGTGTTGGCTTGGATGATTTGTGTACCTTTGGCTATGTGTGAGCCTACTTAGTTCTATATTCCTTAGGGAATCATGACCACCTCGAGGGTGGCAGTGTTGCTGAGAGATTAAGGAGCACACTGGCCTATGGTTGGGTGGAACGTTGCAGCGATGTAGTTGGTTGTGGGACAAATTTATCATAAGATAAATATTCTTGACTATCTCATCTCTGCAAATTGTATTTTTTTGTTCAATGGAAATGATGAACATGCTAAATGCTTAAATGTATGGTTTTTCTTCCTTTGTATGGTAAAAATGTATGCATGTTTTACTTCAAAGTATTTCAGATTTCTATTTTTATGTGTGTATGTTCATGGGGCTAGTTGCCCGGATAGATAATGCTATGGTAGCATCCTCTTCTCCGGTCGAAGGGTTGGGGACATTACACTAAGACCTGCCCTGGATGTTGAGAGACTATACCTTTGAAATTGAAACTTGAACTATGAGAGAGATCAAAATTTATGCACATAAAAATTTGCACAAGCGACACCATTTTTCTTGTTGACCATTTTCCTAGGTATTCTTATAATCTCATGTATTGAAGATCATTGAATGGCTAAATAAGGCTGACACATGAAGAAAATATTATGTTTCAAGTTTTTATCTTGTTTCTTAATTTTCATGACCTAATGGATGCAAAATCCAACCTCCTTCTGCACATATTGTAGCACAAGGAACACAAGTTTTGATAGACTTAACAATTCCATTAAATTTATTTTTACTTTTTCCCTTCACCCATAATTACATGACCAAAAAATAAATGTAGATCCCAATAACACTTAACTTCATGCATGAAAGGTGGTTTTCCCTTTTTACTTGAAAAAAAGAAGGTTGATTGTTAGCTCTAGTATCCCATCGTAACTTCATTCCGTTCAATTTTTTTCACTTATAAAAATACATTTATAAAATAAAGGAGATCTAAATACCATCAATTATACTTTAAGTTTTTAACTCTCATATGATTATTATCCTTGAAAAAATTATAATATAAATCCCTTGTCTTTTTCTTGAAACAAATTTCGATTACGTTCTGAAAATATTAAAATATAAATTCCATGTCATCTTGTTGAAACAAAATTTCATTTTGGTAAGAACCAATATATTTAATAAAATAATAAAAATAAGCTATGTTTGCTCAATGTTTTTTTATTTCGAATTATAAAAAACAAGTTCTAAATGCAGAAGAAATCTTAATTTATCATGGATTTATACTGATATGGAAAAGCTAAAAAGGTTGTGTTCATAGTATAGTTTAAAAGATGAACTTCTCTTCCCCTGAATCTCCCTCTTTATGTGTGATTAGGGTCACTGGTTCCAGATTTCGATTGCATTGCATTGGTCAAATGCTTAGTCTGTACACCACAAACACATTAAAGAAAGACATGACATAAGAGCTATTTAACCCTGAGATGGATGATATATCGTTGAGATGAGTGGATTTTAGTTGCTTCTCAACCATGAATCATGATAAGTAGAATATATTTAAAATAAGTGGAGACCACTTGCATGTCAATTCAGTTATACTTTAACTATAATCAATGTCACCTTAACCAAGTTTACTTAAATTACTTTTGTCACCTTATTGAGGCTTTTGGATTTTTAATTAGTGAGGTGGCCAAAAGGTCTTTGATTACATTAAACGACATTGTGATTGAGTTGAGACATTGTACACATAGCATGACTTCTATAGTTGACACGACACATTGTGTTACTTATTCAGTTGAGGTGACACGTTGACAATTGTCCTTACAAATGACGCGCCCTTTTGAATCAATTTAAAATTTCCTTCCTCAACTGGATTTGTTATCGTTTCCATTGCCTTCCATTTTTCTACTCAATGTGATTTACATAAGGTATAATTATTTGTTTACCCTTCTTCTCAATTGTATTCCATCATCATGAGTAATGAAAGTGCAACAGGTTTATTCTCGAGGCTTCCAGATATGGTAGTATCCTATATCCTTTATAAGCTTTCTATTAAATAGGCTATGTGACATGCTATGTTATTTCTCATAGATGGAGATTTCTCTACACCAAAATTCCCCAACTCACCATCTTTCCCCCATGCCTCCTTTTGGATGATGATGAGGAGGAGGAGGTTAGGTTCAAGTGTTTCAGAGTGGATTTGTTCATAAATGCAATAATGGAGAATATAATCTCCAACATTCTGCTAATCCATTCTTCATACCTGGGAGCCTTTCATCCTTATGATGATTGCAATTTTATCTACCAAAACGTATGGAAATGTGTGAGAATTGTAGTGCAGAAGAATGTCTAACACATCACTCTATACCATTACGATTACACATCAGGTGAATTGTAAAATACCGCTATTTTTTTTTTCTTTTCTCCTTCTTATCATTTTTTATTTCTTCCTTACTCTAATATGTTTCATTCTTAGTCATACTAAAGTGATTTATAGTTACAACAGGTTTTTAATCCACTTGCCCCTTTTATAGAGAAAAGGAAATCCTAAACCATGGGGGAATAGTCTTCAGTAAAAGGTTACTGCTTACTTAGCCTTGGATAATACTTACAACCTTTTGGTAGGTTTGAAATCAGGCTTCCAGCTTGTGTGCAGCATGTTGGATCTCAAGTGAGGTATTTTACGTATCCTCAAGTATGACTCTTTTTTTTAAGAACTATAACTATACTATGTTCTAAGCTCAAACCTTTAAAACCCTAAACCACTAATCTTAAACAAGTATGGTCTTTAGTTATTTCCCTAAGTTATTTATACCTCATAATCATTCTCCTAGTAACCATGTTACAAGGCCACTACACACAGCTTATAGAAGAATATTTCCCTTTTGTCATAGCTATTAGTGTGGAAAGGTGTGGGATAGAATCCCATTACACTCCAGGAATGATACTTTTAGTGCATACTTATTTATTTTCTTTTTTAAAACCTTACCATCTCTCCTTGCCAAGGGTATCCACCATTTTACATGAAAGATGTAATTTCAAAGACATTTTTGTAATGGCCTACTAACAAAATATCATGAAGTACGTACAAGGGTGGCTAACAAAGTCCGTGGAATGCAAGACCCACTTACCCCAAAGGGTTCAAATATTTTTCTAGGACTAAATTCCAGGGATTCTAATTTCATCTCATACTACTCCTCCAGCTAACTAAAGCCAAGGAACAACCAACCTCTACGCTTAGTCAAGAGCTGGACATGAGTTAGGCATTTAATGTGATGGGGGTGTACCAAGATGAAAGGGAAATAATTGGATTTTGGCTTGAAGAATAGCCCCAAGGTACTGCCATCTTGTCCCAACAATAAACACCCTTTACTGCTTCCGTACATCTTCTCGAGATGAGAGTTGATGTGGTTAATGGTTTGTTCCTTGGCATAAGCCTTTTCCTCGCATTGGGATTTAGCCTTGAAGGAGCTCTGGGTGGTATCACCATATTTAGCAGAGTTGGTCATTTCATGCTTCGCTACATCTAGCTTCATTGCCATAAAAAAGGTTCACAAGTAAAATCCCACGTCTTTTGGAACTTCAACTTTCCTTACAGTTTCCTTTAAAAAAAAAATGATTTCCTAACTCGTATTGATTTTCTCTAGCGCGTTGTCAGGTAAGAACGGGATCTATGATACTAAAAGTGATAGTGGTCTGCCTCTCTGGTAAGCAGTAACTCCACCTGGGCATTTCCTTGATGGTTCTACAGAAGCTATGGGGTACTTAGGCCTGTCGACTTGGTTTGAAAAGATGAACATGTTCTCCTTCCTTTTCATATTCAGAACTAGTATAATTCATGGCAACGAGTTGGCACCCAACATTTGTAATATGTGTATTTATTTTTGTTAACAGAGCTACATAGGGAGAATATCTAGTTATTATGTAAAGGGACGACCCTAGCCGAAGCTTGTTAAGGTTAAACATACACAATTTCCAGTTTTCCCTTGAATAGTTCTATTGTTTTATTTATTTTTAATTCAGGAGAATTATAAATTATTGAAGTCGTGATGAAATTGTTTCTCCCTAATGTTTTCACCTTTGATTTTGATATATCGTTAAAGCTATAGTTACCGTAACGTTTTTCTTTGGAATGAGGTTGTGATTTCTTAAGTAGCTGAAGTTAGCCTAAATTTTGCTCTTGAAAAGATTTGCGATTTTGCATAACTATAGTCCCTTTTTCTTTAATGGCTTGCTACTTGAGCTGTTTAGGTAATGGATGAGTGTAATCATGATTTTTATGAAGTACCCATTGAACCCTTCTGTGTAAAAGGGGGGGGGGGGGGGTTTACACTGAAAAATATTTTTCACAAACCCCTAGTTAACGCTTTTCTCTATCTTACTTAGATGTTCATCCACAATAGGCATGATGAATTCTCCAAGCGGCCATGCTACTTGGTAGCTGTGCCCGTCATTCTTCCTCTCGGCTCTATTTGGAATTAGGGTGGGGAGATAAGACCTAATCCAAAATGGGTTTTTACTGTTTCTAAAAATGATATATTACTCAAATATTGACTCACACAGCGGTGAGGATAGCCGAATGCTTCAGTATCCAAGTGGACTACACACCTCAAGTTAGATCTGTCAGATACCCCGTAAAGGTCAATCTTCCAATTGTTTTTAACTTGAATCTTTCTTTAACAGGATAGATCCCTGAGTAAGGTAAAGACTAAGGAATTAACCACGGGTTGAATTAATAAAACATATGCCACAACAGGGACTACACATTACCCGTTACCCGATGTTAAAATAAAACTAGAAATCATAAGATCAAATCGTGAACAGGGCATCCAGAAAGTTTATTTGCACTAAATTAAGATTTACCTTGACTGGGACTAAGTTGTAACAAGGAACAACTATTGTACTCGATGTTGTGAACAAATACAGGGATCAACATGGTTAAATTAGGAAAACAATATTGGATTCAAATTTGGAACTAAGATTTAATAAAGATTAAATTTTTCTGTAGTGCGGAACTCAACAAACCTAAACAGTTCCCAGTTAGAAACATAAGAAAATTAAAATAGCATAGTAGGGGTAATCCTTCTAGATTAATCATTATCATATTCAAAGTATAAGTAATCATTTCCAATTTGTATAGTAATTTATTTGTCCACTGTTTCCCCTAATTCTTAGAGTAAATAACCATTTCATCACCCACATGACGTTGTTAAGTAAGGGAATTTCCATTTAGCTGTACTACAGTTCTATCTTATAACTGTGCAAAACATCTAGGTTAACGAGGTTGGATCTTTCAAGTTTTTATTAAATGGGTATTCAACAGAAAGATCTATAACGGAAGTGTATACCTACAACATATTTTATTCTTATTCTCGGTATGAAGTTTTTAATAACAACCCAGAGTTTGAGATGGTATATTCGAAGAAAGTATTCTATGGGTGCAGTGATCAAAATCTTTTCTCAATCATATTTAATGTACTGGAATATGAAAGTATAGGACCAGTACATATAATCTAAGCTCGATCCCTTAATTCCACTATTTGTATTGTCAAAAATGAAATTGAAACAGAGTTCCCTACGAAAAATAGGTATAAAATAAATAAAACTCTTTTAGATATTATGAAAACAAAACTCCTCTAAAAACCTGTAAATTTGAAGTCCAGAATATAGTGGAAAAAACCACGTTCCTCCCAACTCTAGAATAGGTCAGCTATGCTTCTACCTAATCACGCCCAAGCTAAAATATGCATGCCAATAGTAAGGACGACTAACTCCAGCTTTAGATCTAAGATTGGTTTCAAGCAATCTCTCCTAACACTAGGTGCTCACACAGCAAGAGTATTTTCTTAGCATACTAAGCAGCGTCCTGCCTCGCCCATATGCTTCCCTTTTTATTAAATTTTTTCCTAGGTCTTCTCTCATTAGTAGTTGATTCCTCATGGAATTTTTGGAGCTAATAAAATACCTGATTTGTAGGGGTTGTCCAGTGCCATAAATGCACTTCTGACACATGTTCCAGTTTCCCTGAAGTTAGCCTCACTTGTCCCTTACTGTTTCATGCATGTTTTCCTCATTTAATATGGATTTTTCCACTTTTTATTTTTAAGTTTAACCCTGAGGTTTTATTACATCAGTCCGTCTAGGACTGCTTGGCATATTTTTCCATTAGCCAAATTTATTAAATAGTAAAACAAATAAAACTCTTAATTGAAAGTTTGCATTTTGGGGGATGTTACATCCTTGCTTCCTTATTTTGAATATTGTCCTCAGTGTTTAAAATTCTTCCATTAGCTCTGGGAACAAGTTAGGATGCTTTACTCACATTTCTTGTTCCAGTTCCCAAGTCACCTCCTCGGGACTAGAGTGATTTCATTACTCCTTTACCTAAGCGATGACTTGGTTCCAAAGTGTTGTTTCTTTCTTATGCAGAATGTGTAAAGGTTCCAATTGAAATTCTCCTTCTGGTTCCACCTGTACCACATTCCAATCAACAATGTGAGCAAAATCATGGATATAATACTCTAACAATGAAACATGAAATACATTATAAATCTTTAAATGAACTGGTAGCACAAGTTTATATGTTATGAATTTGATTCTTTCTAGGATTTCAAAAGGTCCACAGAACCTCGAAGCTAGTTTTGTGGAGCTTCCCAACTTGAGGGTACTCTTTTTGGGTTTGACCTGTAGGTATACATGGTCACCCACATAAAAATATTTATGTTCTCACTTTAAATCCACATAGTTCTTTTGACGATCTTGAGCCATCTTCAAGTTTTTTTGCACTTCACGAACCATTTGTTCCATTTCTTGTAGCAGATCAGGTCCGATTAGTATATGGTCCACACGGTTATCCCAACTTATCGAGGTAGTGCACTTTTTCCCATACAATATTTCAAATTGGATCATTTTTTATGAGGCATGATAACCATTGTTATAAGAGAACTCCACCAAATGTAAATAGTCCTCCCACTTAGTGGGTTTTTCATGACTTACATCCTTAGATGTCCTCAATGATCTGGTTTGTACGTTTTTATTTTCCCATCCGTTTAGGATGGCAAATGGTGCTGAAATTAATCCTTGTTTCTAAAACTGCAAATAATGATTTCCAGAAATTTGATGTGAATTTTACATCCCTATCTGAGATTACCATTTTTGGCACTCCATGGAATCGAAATATTCTTTTAAAAATATTCATGCAATATCTACTGCTTTATGTGTTGATTTCACCAGAATGAAATGTGCAGACTTCATTAATTTTTCAACCACTACCATGATGGAATCATGTTGTTTCTTTGTTCTAGGTAAACCAGTGATAAAGTCTAGAGATATAATGTCCCATTTCCACTCAAGAACTGGTAAAGGATGTAGTAAACCAGCTAGATGTCTATGTTCTATTTTGACTTGCTGGCACTCAAAGCATATATACAGATACTCGACTAAATTAGACTTTAAAACTGGCCAAAAGAATTTCTTTCTCAGAGCAGTTATCATTTTCTGGTAGCTGGGATGACCTACAAATGGGGGTTTGTGCATCTCATTCAAAATAAAAAGTTTGATTTCCAAATTTTTAGGCATGTACAATCTATCTTTAAACCAAATAAGACCCTTTCGGTTGAATTTGAAATCTGTCCCATTTAAGTTTACCTCATTACTCTATATTTCACTAAGTAGCTTTGTATATTCAACATCCTATGTACTTGTTGTTTTTACTTTGTCCAGGAGATCACTCTTGGGATGACTCATTATTACTTCATACACTTCGTGTGTTCTTCGACTAAGTGCATCTGCAACTTTGTTTTCTTTACCTTTAATATGTCTTACGTCAAAATCAAAATTGCTGAGTAAAGACATCCATACTTCTTTCCTGGCATTCAGCCCCGACTACGTAAACATATTTTTCACACATGTATTATTGGTTAGCAACAGAATTTCTTCCCTAGTAAGTAATGGAGCGACACTTTTAATGCATGTACCATAGCCATTAATTCCATGTCATGAACCACATAGTTCCATTCATGTTCTTTTAGCTTACGGGATTTGTAACATACCACATGTCCATCCTAAGACAACACTGCTACTCCCTCTTTTCTAGCATCTATGGAGACCGTGTAGTCTTTGTAAGGGTTTGCTACTTTTGGGATAGGTGCTTTCGTTAATAAATCCTTAAGTTTGTCAAAACTTTCTTGACATTTTGATGACCAAACAAACTTTACTCCCTTCCTTTGAAGGGAGGTAATAGGATAGGAAATTCTTGAGAACCCTTCAATAAATCTTCGATAATAGCTAGTAAGTCCCATGAATGATTGAATATCAGCTACATCCTTGGGTACTGGCTAGTCGGATATTTCCTTGATTTCTTATGGGTCTACCGCAATTCCATCCTTTGATATAACACCACCTAAGTACTGAATTTTAGTTTTGCAAAATTCACACTTTTCCAACTTGGCATACAGTTGGTGCTCTCTTAAAGTTTGTAGTACAATCCTTAGGTGTTGTTGATGTTCTTCTTCTGTTTTAGAGTAAATTAAGATATCATCAATGAAAATCAACACAAATTGATCTAGATACTTGTTAAAAATACCATTCATTAGGCACATAAATGTGGCAGGGGAATTTGTTAAGCCGAAGGGGATCACTACGAATTCATAGTGTCCATAATAGGTCCTGAAGGCGGTCTTGTTTATGTCCTCCTTCTTAATTCGGATCTGGTGGTATCTAGATCGTAAGTCCATCTTGGAGAACACCTTCCCCCGCCCCCTACTTGATCAAACAAATCATTAATTCAGGGTAGAGGATACTTATTCTTTAAGGTTACTTTGTTTAGTTGCCTATGGTCAATACAAAGTCTTCATTAGAGGAAATTTCAACTCAAAATGGGCCTTTTAACTTTAACTCAAATTCCATGTCATCATGTGTTAGCCAATGAAATTGCTTTAAATTTGAAATACCATATAGGTCTTAAATATTTTTTAAATATAAAGTTGGGGATAGGTATCATAAAAAAAACTACTTTTTTTGTTTGTATTTTCGACATATCTCCCTGTGTTATTACTCAAATTTCGATCGAGAGAGATCGTTGGATGCATAATTAAATTCCACATCCAACGAGTACCCACTTGGCATACTTTTGACAGACTCCACTACCCCCAAAAAAAGAAATACCTAAAAAAACATGATGATGATTTCATCATCACATTTTTTTAGGTATTTCTTGTTTTTGGGGTAGCGGGGTCCATCAAAAGTATGTCAAGTGGGTACTTGTTGGATGTGGAATTTAATTCTGCATCCAACGAGCTCTCCCAATCGAAATTTGAGTAAAAACACGAGGAGATATGTCGAAAATACAAACAAAAAAGTAGCTTTTTTCTTTTCTTCTTGCAAAATTAATAAATATTATTTTAACTATTATTTTATTAATTTTTTTGAGGACGCCCATTTTGAGTTGAAATTTCCTCTAATGAAGGTTCCATCCTTTTTCTTAACAAATAGGATTGGCGCACCCACGGAGACACACTAGGCCTTAAATAGCCTCTATCCCACAACTGTTGAATATGAATTTTAATCTCAATCAACTTTGGATTACTCATCCTATAAGGTATTTTTGACACTGGTGCAGACCCGGGAACAAGCTCAATGGAGAAGTCAATTTTTCACTGAGGGAGTAATCCGTGTATTTCCTCTAGAAATACATTCGGGAACTCACCTAGGAAAGGATGTTCAATTAAAGATGTCTGGTTTTTGTTAAGAATTATGTCAACAACCCTAACTACATAGAGATCGCAGCCTTTTCTTATACATTTCTTCAGCTGCATAACAGAAATCTATTGAAGGATATGATCTTCTGCAATATAAGTAAATTTTTTTGAAAAGCAATTCAACACTACTTTATTCCTTTCTAACTAGTCCATGCCAATTATCATATTGTATGACACTAAAGGTAAAATATTCAATTCAGTTTTGGTTTTATGATCCAGTAATTTAACTTCGCAATCAACAATAAAATCAGTTAGTTTTCTTTTAGCTCCCATAGCCAACTGAACCAACTTGGGTTTCGTCTTCTTTACCTTGGTGAGTTGGCAGAGCTCCATCATCCTTGGAGTAATGTATCTTAAAGTAGCTCCTGGATCAATTAACATAGCAAGGATGTGATTAGAAATAGCACCTTCGATTTCCATTATTGCAGAATGATGATATGCTTGTTGATCTTTCAGGGATGCATTAATTATGTGGTAATTTTTTCCAATTTCCCCAACAGTGGATGCTTCTTGAATGTTATGCAACATCTTGCTTTCCCCATTGAAACGTGGGAAATTTATTCGTAAGTGGGGTTCTCCACACTCTGAACATTTCAAAGGTTCTTTAGGAGTTAGAAGAACCCCTTTTATCCCCAGGTTAGCCGGTTTAACACTTTTTTTGTGGTAGATGTTCATTTTTGTTGTAGGAGTTTCCTTGGAAATTTCTCAGCATACTTCTGAAGGGTGGTGGCTTCAAGCCCTTATTTCGCTAGTTAAACTTTTCTTGCTTCCTGTCCTTCCATGTTTTGGATAGGTCATTCCGTTGTTTATACTGCTCAAAACATAGTCTTTCTTTTCTCAGTACCTCATCCAAAGTTTTTGGATTGTCAAATTCAATCCAGTCCTTATAATCATGTGACAAACAACTTAGAAACCTTTACACCTTCACCTTTTCTTCCTTAACATCTTAGAAAACATTACACCTTCACCTTCACCTTTTCTTCACCTGCGGGTACGAACTGCAACAACTCTAAAAAAGTTTTAATGAGGTCTTCCATGGTCATTTGGCCAAGCTTTAACTCATAAAACTCTTTGGTTTTCCTTTCATAATAACTTTTGGACATGTACTATTTTTTGAACAATTTATTGAACTCTGACCACTCTAGATGTTTCTCCTTAAGTCCATGCAAGATCTTAAGATCCTACCACTAAATGCTAGCCTTTCCTTTCAGATTGTAAACTTTCATTCGAACTTTCATGTTGCTGGAATAATTGTAAATCTAGAAGTATTTATTAATGTCCAACAACCATGCTTCTACTTCCTCCTGGTCTTAGATTCCCCATCAAAACTGGTGGGTTTGATCTTTTTGAACTCACCTTCTAGGTGATCAACATTCCTTTTCCCGACAGTTTTGATTTGATTTTCAGATTTCTGGGTCTCATTCGATGAACTACCTTTTCTTTCTGTGCTTTCCTCCCTTTCTGGGTCCCTCCTAGCCTCAGTTCATTGTTCCTTTCCATTGGTCCTTTTCATGTAAAATCTATAGAAAAACCTCATTGATTTCTTGTTGTTTTTCCTTATCCTTCTTGAGCTATTCATTGTCGGATTTATAGCTCTGTATTTCAATGATCAGATTCCTCATTGTTTCCAATACTTGACTTGCTTCGGAATGTTCTACTTCTTGTTGTGTTGTTTGTGCTACCAGTACCTCCTCTTTAGGTTGATCCTCATTTTCATTCCCTGAATCCATTTTGTATCTTGTAATAGAATCAATTTTGTATGTACACAAAACATTCAAATATTTAGTTAGAATAAAATTACTAAAATTTTTTGGCAGAAACTAGATGTTCCCAAAAGGAGACAGGGCTGAACCTATGGCTTTGATACCATATGTAAAATACCGCTAAATAAAATCTTTCTTTTCTCCTTCTTATCATTTTTTATTTCTTTCTTGCTTTGATATGTTCCGTGCTTAGTCATATTGATAAACAAACTAAAGTGGTTTACATGAAAGATGTAAGTTCAAAGGAGTTTTTGTAATGGCCTGCTAAAAAAATATCATGAAGTACATACAAGGGTGGCTAACATAACTCGTGGCATTCAGGACCCACTTACCCCAAAGGGTTTGAATATTTTTTTAGGACTAAATTCCAGGGATTCAACGTTCAGCTGATACTAGTCCTTTATCTAACTAAAGCCAAGGAACAACTAACCTCTACGCATAATCGTGAGCTGGATGTGAATCAGGCATTTAATGTGATGGGGATGTACCAAGATGAAAGGGAAACAACTAGCTTTTGGATTGAAGAACATCCCCAAGGTAATTCCAACCTATCCCAATAATAAACACCCTTTACTACTTACGTACATCTTCTCGAGTCGAGAGTTGACATGGTTAAGGGTTTGTTCCACGACAGAAGCCTCTTCCTTGCATTTGGCTTCGGCCTTGAAGGTGCTCTGGGTGGTATCACCATATTCAGTAGACTTGATCAGTTCATGCTTTGTTACAGCCAGATTCATCACCATAAAAAAGGTTCACAGGTAGAATCCCATGTCTTTTGGAATTTCACCTTTCTTTAAAGTTTCATTTTCATTTAAAACTGATTTTCTAACTGGTATTGATTTTCTCTGGTGTGTTGGTAGGTAAGAACGGGATCTATGATACTCAAAGTGACAATGATCTGCTTCTCTAGTAAGCAGTAAGTCCACCAGGGCATTTCCTTTATGGTTCTAAAGAAGCTATGGGATACTCAGGCCTGTCGACTTGGTTTGGAAAGATGACCATGTTCTCCTTTCTTTTCATATTCAAAACTGGTATAATTCATGGCAACGAGTTGGCACCCAAAGTTTGTAATGTGTGTATTTATTTTCATTAACAGAGCTACATAGGGAGAATTTCTAGTTATTATGTGAAGGGATGACCCTAGCCGAAGCTTGTTAAGCTTGACCATACACGATTTCCAGTTTTTCCTTGAACAATCCTATTGTTTTATTTATTTTTAATTCAGGAGAATTATAAATTATTGAAGTCCCGAGGAACTTTCGTTCTCCCTATCATGTTCACCTTTGACCTTGAGCTATCGTTAAAGATGTAGTTACCATAAATTTTTTCTTTGGAATGAGGTTGTGATTTTTGCAAATAGCTGAAGTTACCCTAAATTTTGCTCATGAAAAGATTTGTGATTTTGCATAACTACAGTCCCTTTTTTTATAATGGCTTGCTACTCGATTTGGTTAGGTAATGGATGAGTATAATCATGGTTTTTATGAGGTACCCGTCGATCCTTTTTGAGTTAAAAGGGCGAGTGTTACATTGAAAAATAATTTTTGCAAACCCCTAGTTAACGCTTTTCTCTGTCTAACTTAGATGTTCATCTGTAATAGGCATGATGAGTTGTGCAAGCGACCATGCTACCTGGTAGTTGTGCTTAGCATTCTTCCTCTCAGCCCTATCTAGAATTAGGATGAGGAGATAAGAACCAATACAAAAGGGGTTTTTACCATTGGTAAAAATGATATATTACTCAAATATTGACTCACACAGAGGTGAGGATAGCCAAACAACTTAGTCTCCAACTGGATTGCACACCTCAAGTTAGATCAATTAGCTACCTCGTAAAGGTCAATATTCCAATAGTTTTTAACTTGAATATTTCTTTGAGAGGATAGATCTCTGAGTAAGGTAAAGGCTAAGGCATTAACTGTGGGATGAATTAATAAAATAAATGCCACAACAAGGACTACACATTACCCATTACCTGATGTTAAAATAAAACTAGAAATCATAAGATCAAATCGGGATTGGGGCGTCCAGAATTTTTTTTTGCTGTAAATTAAGATTTACCTTGACTGGGACAAAGCTATAACAAGGAACAACTACTGTACTCAATGCTGTGAACAAATAAAGGGATTCAACATGGTTAAATTAGGAAAACAATATTGGAGTTAAATTTGGAACTAAGCTTTAATAAAGATTAAATTTTTTTGTAGTGTAGAACTCAATAAACCTAAACAGTTCCTAGTTAGAAACATAAGAAAATTAAAATAGCATAGTAGGGGTAATCCTTCTAGATTAAGCATTCTCATATTCAAAGTATAAGTAATCATTTCCAATTTGTACAGTAATTTATTTATCTACTGTTGCCCCTAATTCTTACAGTAAATAACCATTTCATCACCCACATGATGTTGTTCAGTAAGGGAATTTCCATTTAGTTGTACTGTAGTTCTATCTTATAACTGTGCAAAACATCTAGGTTAACGAGGTTGGATCTTTTAATTTTTTATTAAATGGTTATTCAACAGAAAGATCTATAATGGAAGTGTATACCTATGACATCTTTTATTCTTATTCTCGGTCCAAAGTTTTTAGTAACAACCCAAAGTTCGAGATGGTATATCCCAAGAAAGTATTCTATGGGTGGAGTGATAGAAATCTTTTCTCAATGATATTTAATATACTGGAATATGAAAGTATAGGAGGAGTACATATCAAAGGGGACGTGAAATATTTCACCTCACAAATATATATCATTTTTAAAGTTAATCATTTTTATTATATTATTAAAATATTAAAATCAAATCAAATCCTTGGGAAATAGAAATAAAGGATTTTTCATCATCGGATTCTCTATATAAACCTAACCATCTCGAACATTTGATGGAGAGATATGACCATACTATTTTGTCTTTTTGCATGAGTTGTCTTTTCAATTAAAGCAATGAAAATGGGTTCCTGAACCTAAATGACTAGGTTCTCAATCATAGTGAAATTGGTTCTTGATCAATGGATGACAACAGAGTCGATTAATAAGTAAAAATAGACCACTAGTCAACTCAATTAACCAATAAAAATTTCAGCATTTAAGCTACCATCCAAATACAAAGAAAAACTCGTTTCCCAACTTACAATGTAAAGTTTTTCAACTACCCCCAACAACATCCTTTGAACCTGCCACTTAGTCTTTAGTGGGGCGGTGGAGTAATAAAGAAAGGTGCCTTGTAAAAACTTCAGGTGAGTGAGCAACATACAAATAAAAGGGGCTATGCTTGACATTCCACAAATACGAGTTAGATTAGGCTCACTTCTTATTCTAAAGTGCAGCTAAACTATACTAACTTATTTTCTCTACTCTGATTCATTCCAAGAGTGAATAATTTTATATTCCAAGCAGGTTTTGCTGATTAACAGAGAGAGATAACACTTATAATAAAGCTATAGATTTATGGTTTTATGCCTCTAATGAAGTTGGTGTGCCTGGAACGTTATTGGAGTATCTATGCTTTGGGTTTTGAGCTTGTTTTTATTCTTTAAATCGAGGAATGTTGTTCACCTTATTGATATAAAGTTTCCTTAGTATTTAGATAGAGGGAGAAACAATACAAGTCAAGTTTTAACAACAATCATACAATCATTTATACTGAGAAATCACCAATCACAAGCAATCTTATAAAATGGTTTTGGTGTCAATTCGAGGGTACAACAACTTCAACCAAGACATTGAGAATCTAACCGAATGGATATGTTCATTCTAAGTAAAATAAATCGCAGACAAGTTTTACCATTCCTTAAAACAAAACCAGACTCTAACGCAAACAACAAAAAGATATCTATATATTTAGATCCAAGAGGTATCAATCCAGATCACAAAACATTTCTCAAAGATATCGCAGGAATACATTTTAGATTTAGATCCACAAAATCTATTTAAAACTGGAATCACAAGTATTAATACACGCTGATCCCATTGGAGGAAATTTCAACTCAAAATGGGCGGGCCTAAGAAAAATAATAAAATAATAGTTAAAATAATAAAATAATATTTATTAATTTTGGAGGAAGAAAATAAAAAAACTACTTTTTTTTTGTTCGTATTTTCGACATGTCTCCATGTGCTTTTACTCAAATTTCGATCGGGAGAGCTCGTTGGATGCAAACTTAAATTCCCCATCTAATGCGCACCCACTCGACATACTTTTGATGGACCCTGCTACCCCAAAAACAAGAAATACGAAAAAATGTGATGATGATGTCACATTTTTTCAGGTATTTCTGGTTTTGGGTGTAGCAGGGTTTGTCAAAAATATGCAGAGTAGGTACTAGTTGGATGCAGAATTTAATTTCACATCCAGGCAGCTGTCCCGATCGAAATTTGAGTAAAAGCACATGGAGATATGTTGAAAATACGAACAAAAAAAAAAGTTTTTTTTATGATACATCTCCCCAAATTTATATTAAAAAATTATTTAAGACCTATACCATATTTCAAATTTAAAGCAATTTCATTGGCTAACACATAATGACATGGAATTTGAATTATGGTTAAAAGACCCATTTTGAAATTTGAATTATGGTTAAAAGGCCATTTTGAGTTGAAATCTCCTCTCATAAAAATCTATTAAATACTAGATTTATATCCCAGATACTAAAGATCTAGACGCATATCTATATAAACAAGTTTTACCTGCTCAACATTGATTAAACAAATCGATTGATTTCCAAGAGACTACCAAATCTAAACCTGAGATGAAAAAATATACAAAGTAATTTCCATGATACACAAAATATTAGAATGACGAATAAAGATTTCACAAATGGATCTGTCTCTTTAAAGTTCAAAAGCGCAAGAATTTTCAACAATACACAGAAGATTAGAAAGAAGCATATCGATTTCGCAATTGGATATGGCTCTTTAAAATTCAAAAGCACGGCGAGTTCAAAATGTTAAGCAGAGGATCAAAAACGAAGTATGGCAATTTCACAAACGAATCTGGATTCCATGGGGCGAAAACGTTGGGAAAATCATATTTCATACATCAAGAAATCGTTTCCTGCACCAACACGTAGCATGGGGAAAAATGACCTGTGGATACTTATATCGAAATGGTATTTCTAAATACCCTACGCACTACAGATCGACAATTCTATAGGAAATCGAGAATGCAGAAAACATGATACATATTTTATTAAAGTTGTATGATACCTCGTTTACAGATATTGGAAGGGTCGTATGAAGAGCGTGGATAGTGTTTCCCGGCAGATCTCCCCTTTCTCCCTCCATGCAGAGCTAATTGTGCTTAAAAATACAAACCCATTGGCATGCAATAAGACAAGTGGCGTCAAGGAGACAAGTGGCAGTAAACATTTTACAAGCTTCATTTTAAAAATGTAACAATCCCCCTAAGATTCTCTCAAAGGATAAGTTAAGTATAAATAAATCATAACAACATGTTTAAGAGCTATAATATTGTAGTAGAAGATATATATATATATATATAACAATGCAATGAAATTGAAATCATTTTATTACACGGCAACAATATTGAAGCATATGTGTAATATAAGGTTTAAAAAAAACTTTAAGAGGCCATTTCCTTATTTGTTTAAACAAATATTAAATACTTTTCCTTTTATTATTAGTGTTTCGTATGCATTTATATAAATATATAATAGGTAATGCAATTATTTCTTCTCCACTTCTAAATAAATTTGTTTAGAAGATGTTTTAAGAAAGGGAGTTCAAAAGTATTTTCACAATACTTTTGTCGAAGCTATAATATCAACCATATATAGAAATATCATTGAATAATACTATTTTGATTATGTTGTTAACTAGACTTTATGAGTCTACTAAAAACCTTGCAATATTTAGCTTCTAACGTTAGCTCAAGTAAATGCTTAAACCAAGGGAGAAACTCTAGTGTCTATGACACTTAAGGCGAAATCCATCATCTAATGACATGGCTTCCTAGCCAATCATCCCTCCCCCTAGTGGATTCGTGCCCAAACATCGTTTTAGTCATGCAACACTTTCAGTCGCCTAACATTACCAATTTCATCCAAAATTTGATAAAGCTGGTATTTGTACTTACAGTTCCTTTTTACATACACTTCACGTTTTCCAGAGGCGCTCTGATGGGATGTTACAGTTATGTTTCCTGTCCCTACGGAGCCTTTGTCGATGCCTCTTGTGTCGCAAAGTTGTCCCAGTTTTTATATTGAGTCTATGTTTCCTATGAGTCTCCATCTGCCTTATGCTGATGTTCTAAGGAAGTTTTAACCTGAGACAACCATTCCTCAGTTATCTTTTCTTTGCATGTCGACCATTCCCGATACAATTATTGGCTCATGCACATCTTCTTTGTCTGACTTCTTCCAAATTATCCAATGTTGCCTGTACCTTGTGTTGGTTGATGGGGCATTCATTAATTCCCCCCCGCCAACAAATTCCATTCCATCGACTTGAGATAATTTATTTTGGAATAAGGATCTATAGTCCATTGAGTTCCTTGAGACTTGTAGTCATCTGTGGCAGGTTCTCTCAACATTGACAGATTTGGGAATACATTAATGTCCCCTAATCGATGGACTCTCTCAAGTGTTCGAGCTCAACACATCTATTCACACTTGTTTGATTGCACTCTGTACCTTGATTCCCATTATCACTATCAGTGGGATGTTTTGTGTCTATTACCAGTATACATCAATGACTGATAATCAGACGATGGTCCATCATATTCGTCCTCGACACCTTTATTCGTGTGATGGTACATGTACTAGTAGAGATTTGTGTAGAAGACCTTCGAGCTTGGTGGCATTCCATATATGTTACCTCCTTGATCATGCCACTCTCTATTAGATATCAGTTCTCATGACCAGATTCCATTGTATCATCATATGTCTTCATTCCAGCATGAAGATCTTGTTTCATTTTATATTGTACGTAGCGATGACCACATATGACATAGGTCTACTATGCCTATTCATGTCCATTGTACTATTATATATCCGGGGGAAACTACACTTCCTATTTGCAGTCACATGCATAGATCTATCACTTGTATTGTAATGACGAGTGACCGATTTTTCTAACTCAGTGTTTGTTACTCCACTTCTGGGACTATGATAATGTATTTAGGACATCGTTTTCACCTATCACCTCACACGAGGGGGAATCTATTATAGCTTATTTTTCCATGGTTGGTATATCATGTTTTTATGGGATATCCCTATTCCTATGAAGACTCCTTGAATCCCCCTTTACTTAGTATTACTTTGATGCTCCAAAAAACCCCTTAAAAAGTCATTTTTATGGGTATACATGAGTCACCAGCTTACAGCCCGCGTGTGAATGCATCTTGCTCCATTATGACATGTGTATATTAGTAAATGTGCTCAAAACAAACTATTTGGAGTTTTCCCTCATCAAGTAATGAATAAATTGACTCTTGGCCTTCCATATGCCTGAAAACGCTCCTACTCGACCCTTCACTCCTCATTGAGGGGTTATATATTGAGCTACTTGGAAGCATTGAAGGAGGAGAACTTGTTAGAGAAAAGAGACAATAGTGGATTTGTGCCCTGGATTCTTGCATACTTGAGTCTGCATCCCTTTAACCTTGGAGCAACCATTGGTGCTCTTTCCCAAGATTGCCTTTGTCTTGTGTGCTTTCCTTGATATGGGGGGTTGAAGTGGTGGAGGCCCAGGTAGACGACTTGATTTCTCGATTTCGACAAAGTGCTGACAAAGGTTGTCATTTGTATCTCTATTTACATTTAATAGAAATATCCATTATATGTTTAACTATGAATATTTTTATCCATGGATGTAGTTTCTTTGATTATATGTTGGATTTGTATATGCTAGGGTAGGTTCTAACACTTAATATTTATCATGCTTGTATATTTTGTGGTTGTTGAGAATCAAATGTAGGTGCAAGTGTGATTGAAAGTTGACTGGGGATCTTCTACGAACGTTTGGAATAAGGTACGCTTCTCATCCCTTAGTGCGAGAATTGTTTTTATATTGGAAATGGATTTATTTATGGTTTCATATTGTCTCTTGTGGTCCACCCCAAGCCATACGAAGTTTTCTCTACTTGTAACATTGTGATTATATTCTAGGCTATTTTTTGTTTCTCCTCCACACCTCACCAACAATCACAACTTAATCTATATGAGATCTTGATATATTTAGTCATCTCCATTAAAATTTAAACCCTCCTTTCATTTTACGCATATAATAGAAATTCTCAAATGGCTATAACAACAAAGAAATCAAACATACAACTAGAATGATGACCACTCTCATAAATTTGATTGAATAAATTGAAATACACTACACAAACAAATTGAATAAGTTGTAATACACAACACAAACAAAAAAGATATCTCCACAATCTCTAATTTCTTTTATTAATCAAGTCCCAACTCTTAAACATGTTATAAAAATTTATAAAATCTTTTGCGAAATTAACAACACTACCTTTGCTGGCTAATTTGGTCTTCAACTATAGTTAAATCATTGAAATGAAATTGTTTGAGATTCATAATAATTATGTGAGTAGCATAAGTTATTTATTTCAGGAATCTATTAAATTTATAAACTTCATTTCTTTAAGAATTATTAAATTCATTTATAAAATTATTGAAAACTATCCAACTTCTATATATATATTTCAAATAAATATCATACTTATTATTAAATTTATATGATTATAAGTTAAATACAAGTAAACTAAAAATATTAATTCCTATGAAGAACAACAAAACCAATTCTCCAACATCATATAATTCAATTTTTTAGTTTTTAGTAATTTAAATATATAATTTTTAGATATAAAATTTAAGTTAAAGTTAATATTCTAAATTTTTGATACATTAATATTTTATTATTATTAATAATTTATTAGTGTGCCCACCTCCCTCTAGGCGCAACAAGTAAAGTGGAATAATATAATAACAATATTATTGAAACATATTAGAAAAACAAAAGAAATAGGAGTCAAAATTTGAAACATTATTGTTTTATTCAAATTTCTGTGTTACCGAGAAAGCTAGGTCGAAATGGAATCAATCAGGTACTTTTTCTTTTTGCTATTTCGTATGATATATATAATTTAATTTAAGTAGATATATTATTTATAATAACATTTTTTTATTTTTTTATAAAAAATATTTACCAACTCTAAGATGAGCTAGGAAATAGTTACACCTCTCTCTTTTACCTAGCTATAGATTGCATCTCTCATATGCAAAGACAATCTAAATTGAATCAAATCCATGTTTCCCAAACAACCTTAAAATAGCCTTAAAAAAAACGTAAATGTAAATTTGGTATTGAATGTCCTCTCATTTCAATCTTATATTCCGTTGATGTGAGACCGGTCATCCCCGTTGCATATTTCTGAAATAAAGAAAAAAAAACATGGAGAGTGAAGTCATATGTGATAATGCTGAAAGAGCGTTTTTAATCAATCTCAATCTTACAAAAATTCACATGCACTGCCCTATGAGGAAAGTAGGCATAATATCAAACAAGTGGAAATAGCAACATAATTGCTAAGTACCTGCCTCTTAAAAAAAGTTTCAAGAAAATAGTAATAAGTTGAATATAAAAAAAAAAGTAACAATAGATGTAGCAAAGAGATGTTCTATGAAAAAACCACCAATGTTAGATGGATGACTTCATACTCTTTAAAGTAGTTTGAGTTTTTACATATACTTCAATTGGAGGCCTAATAAAACAACCATTGAGTTTGCACAAAATTATATAATTTAAAAGTTGGGTTAGTGAGCATAAATATGTGTTGCACTACAAGTAGTCAATAAAAGATACGGATCCCATTGAAAAAATACACTTCCCCAAATTGTTGAGGCAGGTATAAAAATGACTTTTAAATAATTATTTAATTTAAATAAATCTTAACATATCTCATATTTATAATTATTTTATATAAATAGATTATATTTTAATTTTACTTTAAATCTAGAAATTTAGAGTTTTTTCATAAAAATAATTAACTAGATTAAAAGTAATTAATTAAGTTGATATTTCAATAATGAATCGAAAAATTAGGTGAGTCATATAGTTATATATTATTTATATTTACTTAATCTTAATTTAAAGAAAATAGTTATACTTGCTTCTCACTTTCTATATCTGTTAGTTTGTACNTTAGGTGAGTCATATAGTTATATATTATTTATATTTACTTAATCTTAATTTAAAGAAAATAGTTATACTTGCTTCTCACTTTCTATATCTGTTAGTTTGTCCCAGCCATAATAAGTGGACAACTATCAAATGTCGAATAAACCAAAATTTAAAATTTAAAATTTAAATGCATGAATACTAAACAGAAAATTATAAATTTAAAGGCATGAATACTAAACAATTTGTATATTGCCGTTATTTGATGCAAAAAGATCTGATTGGCGGCATGTACCATCTCAGCCTTAGTTAACGCTATACAGAATAACCATAACAACTTGCACGAAAACAATGACATCTGAGGCAATTTTATGTAAACAGAAAAAGGTCCTTTGCTAAAATAAGTGAAATTTTAAAAGAAGGAAACTTATGTCCTTTGCATGAGATCGTAGTCGTACTGTGGACTAATGGGTTGAATTATAGGCCCTCCACTCTTCACGACGACGCCTGTTATCCAGAGAGTAGAGAGTAAGGACCCCAAATAGCCTTCTCCGTCTCAACAACTAGACTAATGCAGCCCAACATTTATTCAGTTTTATTTCTGCTTCAGGAAATGGATGTTGAAGATAACTATATCATTGCTGTTGTCATGTGGAACTATGGCAAAACAGACAAATTATGACGAAACGGGAGATGGAGCCGTAGTGGGGGAGATTCTTATGTCTCCAAAACCAATTGTTGCAGGAGCAACAGCAGATAATATAACCTCGTTCATCGTCCGCCGGTCTCCGCTTCTGTGAGCCTCGCACAGGCGGGGCAAGTATACACCTTCACAAATCATAAATAAACAAATAAATCCTTAATTCGCTATATAAATGTATAAAAGGCATACATGTACATAGTCATAGTTGCAATTCCACCTATATATCATGTGGTATATTCAAAGAGTATACATATATATGCAGGGGTATGCATAATACTAATATTAAATAGGGATGAGCAAGTACCTTCCCCTGCAGCAAGACTGAAATAAAGATCAATGACGTTGGGGCAGTTGTTGTAGCAACGGGGGGAGCATAACTTCTTAGTGAAACAACGTTCCGCTAGACTGTCCGTAGATATCCCCACTGTCATCCTCTCCACCCCACACGCCTTAATGCATTTTTCTGTTTCTATCAAACCATTTTTACTCTCTGCTATAACGTCTGACGTCTACACATCATAAGTTAAATCCAATCAATCAAAAGAGAAAGTTAGGCAGAACTTAGAGGCATAATTGCTTAACATAGATTAATGGAGAATGATTTAAACAATTAAATCCACCTGACATTCATACCGCACATTGCCATCCCTCAGTATGGACTTCTCAAGCACACACAGTGCGCCAGAAGACGACACAGAAAACGCGCAGACCTCCACGGGCAGCTTTTCACATACGATCCCACCTGATCATATACGAATCTAACATTAAGTAATCTATAAATTATATTACATTGTTAATTCCATTACCACATACTCTGATCTGATGATCAGAAATGCATTAACAAAACCAATTAGTACCGATTTATATGCATAATGAAATCAATTGCATCGCTATTATACATACCGTAAACACCTTGCAGGCTTAAAAGTGAAATGAGGGCCGAGACTGTCAAAAAAAAGCCTCACAACTGCCATTTCTGTATTGCTCTGAATCTCTGTAGATGATGAATGTACGCATCAACTATATTAACATAAACAATAGCAAGAAATGGGCACTTCATTCTATATTAGATGGAATCGCTGGGTGTATATAGGGGTAAAGACGAGAGAAAATCGCCTACAGCGTCGAGACATTTTCAACGCTGCGATTTTTCAAACATGCGTAGACATTGTGAGTGATAGGAGTGGGGACTTGGGTCAGAGACTGAGATTTGGTCTACTGTTACACTCACAATGGCCGCAGCAAACCGAAATCTACAATGATTGTTCTTATCTTGATGTCATAGTTGCGACTTGTCATTTGAAAATCAGATACCAAATCCAAAGCTGACGTCATTTGCGATTGGTCAATTACAACACAAATAAATACATTTTTATTATAATTAAAAATTATTATTTATAAAATTATAAAGTTAAACATTATAAACAACATTTTAATTTTTATGTACCTTTGAACTAATAGGTGAGTCAACAAGTTGACTTACAATCGATTACAATATACCTGCTAAGACAAGATAATAAGCAGATCTCTTTAGAATCAAATCTCCAATCACTTATATCAACTTGACTAAACCGTATTAAATAATCACAGAGTGCACATGATGAGCTTAAAGCTTTGCGAGTACATATGTACTGAATCCAATCGTCCTTTCTTTCAACCGTAGAGGTGAGTGAAATTAGCCTTTTGGCATTACCAAGTTGTATCCACCATACATATATACATACTTTAGTTAATATATATTGATGAGTTAAGATATATTGCACACTCGATGAAATGGCAAACGAACATGGCTTGGAGCTAACATGAGTGAAGGTTAGCATATCAATAAGGAATCTAATTTAATCATATGTGAATATTTCCATGATCCATTCTAAGACTAGCATACTCTTAAAGCTCGGCAAATGAAACATTCAAGAGAACTTTTATATGTTCTAAAAAATGAGAGAAAGTTGTATGTAGATAATATAAGTTCATGAAATGAAAGCAAATATAGAAAAATAAGTTACATTAAACTTCTAAATCGCCACATAACTGAAAATAAGTTTCCTCCAAAAGACTTTTGTACATAAAGTTTTTAAATTTGAAAACATTAGGTGAATAAGTCAATGTTTTAGCCTCTATCCTTTGAATTCCAATGAAATCTTACAAAGCAAAAAAGTCCAAAAATCCAAAGGGCACAGTTATAGGAGTTTTCGAAGTTTTAGGTAGCTTTAGACAACCTCAAAACCCTTAGAGATGAAGGAACTATACCTTTGAAACTTAGACCCAGCGTGTGGAGAGACTATACCTTTGAAATTGAAACTTGAACTATGAGAGACATCAAAATTTCTGCACATAAAAATTTGCACAAGCGACACCATTTTTCGTTGTCGACCATTTGCCATTTTCCTAGGTCCTCTTATAATCTCATGTATTGAAGATCATTGAATGACCAAATAAGGTTGACATGTGAAGAAAATATTTTGCTTCAAGTTTTTAGCTTGTTGCTTAATTTTCATGACCTAATGGATGCAAAAGCCAACCTCCTTCTCTGCACATATTGTATCTCATGTATTGAAGATCATTGAATGACCAAATAAGGTTGACATGTGAAGAAAATATTTTGCTTCAAGTTTTTAGCTTGTTGCTTAATTTTCATGACCTAATGGATGCAAAAGCCAACCTCCTTCTCTGCACATATTGTAGCATAAGGGACACAAGTTTTGATAGACTTAACAATTGCATTAAATTTATTTTTACCTTTTCCCTTCACCCATAATTACATGACCAAAACATACACGTAGATCCCAATAACACTTGACTCAGAGCATGATGGGTGGTTTTCCCTTTTTACTTGAAACTTTGTTCCGTTCAGTTTTTTTTCACTTACAAAAATACATTTATAAAATAAAGGAGATCTAAATACCATTAATTATACTTTAAGTTTTTAACTTCCATTTATTATTATCCTTGAAAAAATTAAAATATAAATTCCCTGTGGTCTTGTTGAAACAAAATTTGATTTTGGTAAGAACCAACATATTTAATAAAATAATAAAAATAAGCTATGCTTGCTCATTTTTTTATATATTTGGAATAGATTTATACTCATATGTAAAAGCTAAAAAGACTATGTTCATAGTATAGTTTAAAAGTTGAACTTCTCTACTAGTGAATTGTTGTGATGTCCCTGAACCTTGAGATAAGGCCAAAGGTGCTAAATTAAGACTAACTAAGGTTTAAGAATAATGGATATAGATAAATTACTATTGATGTGACTAACCATTCACCAAAATAAATTAAACTCTAGAGATTCAATTATAACTAAAGTATGCGACACTTAATTATTTAATTACGCCACTTAATTAAATAATTAATTGTAACACTCGATTAATAATTTCCAAAGTGCAAGGTAAAGGCCATAATTGAAACAAGAACATCAATAATACATGCTAAACATCATATTCATTGTGAACAAGTAATTTATGTAATTTGTGTTTGTTTGATAGTATAGTTTATAAATAACCAAGTATTGATGTCATTGATTATTTGAAAATTAATCTACTTTTTCGGTGTTATTATGTGTGTGATGTTGGTGACCATAAAAAGTAAGGAAAACTACATATCATGGAGCATACATAGGTTGCAATCTAAGCCACACCGAAACCATAGCAAACAAGAACACCGGTTGCAATTATAGCCCTCTAAATCAGCTCTCGATGATTGTCCCCTATGGTCATCTCTCACTAATAAAAATAAGATCATATGGCTGCCACCCTCCAGCCATCGATTACTTTTATATATAGAATACCTCTCTCATCCTCAGATATACAACTAAGAAAAATTATGCAACCAAATGATTTACAATAAAATGACATGTGCGTTTATCTTAGCGCCGGAAAGCTATCAGACCAAACAAACATATCTTGGTCATCCCGGAAGATTTTTCAATGAAAGGTGTTGTTTACTGGAAACGTTGCTCTAGGCGCAATGGAACATGTCTCGCAACCCAGAAATGAGCATGGATGGTCGAACCATATCATATGGTTGCACCACTTTCAAAAAAATAGAGCCAAAAATACAATTTCTGGTTATGAAGAAGAATAATAGAAACTAAATTCCGTGAGATTCATCCTTCCTCCATGTAGATATTGAAATTCAATACATGAACAATCAAACAACCAATCAGCCTGGAATTGCACATATACCAAATAAAATAATGTAATGAAAACACAATATAAGAGAAATACTTATCTCAAAATATAAGCAATTGGCTACAGTAGGACAACTTTCCTCCCAGCCATAGACATCGTCAAGCCTTCCTCGCTTGAACAGGTCACACCCAAGCTGAGACCATGGATCCACGGGTAGATTCTTGCTTAGTCTCACTACTCTCGAAACTACCTCTTTCGAGAGATAGAATGCTTCTCACTACTACTTTTGTGTCCATCTCCACTACCTATGGGATGTGACCTAGCTCGCCATTCCCATTTCCTGGCTTCCTATGTGAGAACTTGGATAAGTAGAGTGATATAATGAAATAAAATGGAACAAATAGGCACCCTCTAAGTATCAACACACTCAATAATATTAACCTTCCTAACACAAGTAGATAGCATAAATCACATGGTCTAAAGCTCAAGATTAACTTCAACAAGGAGATATCATATGGATTTATAGCATAAGGAGGACCATTGTAACCCAAATGGATCAACCCAAAGTAGATATAAGTAAGGTTAAACTTCATCATGGAGAATTAACTTGAATTAGTGGAGTGGTGGCTTAGTGAAAATATTATATTTCCCAAATTAGCACCATGAGGAGGAGTTACTCAAAAACTAAGGAGTGGAGCCATGAAGAGCACATGGAGGCACACTAATGCACAAAGGGGGTTACAAAACATAAAGGAGGTCAAAATTGGTGAGATAGGGAATCCAATGGGGTCATAAATGTCATAGAAGCACAAAAATAGGATCATCAATGCATGGTGTAAGAGTGGAAGATAGAAAATAGCTTACAGTCCTAAAAACTAGGAAATGGCTCATAAATGACCATAAACACATAAATGTGAGGGAATATGGGCTCACTAAGGTGTGCACAATATGAAAAAATATCTCCATGGTCCATAATGATTGAGAATAGGGTTCGTTGTACAAGGTTTGGGTGACATACATTATTAATCTCACCAAGGTGCAAATATGAATTGGGATAGACAAAGTTAAGTCAACAATAAGTTATAAGGTGCTAGGGATGTCCCCATTTCCCCTCACTTTGTGGAGTCCATGGTCCCCCATACTCTTTTAGTTTCCTTTGTTGATCCAGTTGTTTATTTAAGCAATCATTAACAAGATTCAAAGATAACAAAGATTCTAGTAATAACGTTAACATTAATAATAACACCAAAGTACAAGGTCATGTTATCAAACATTAATAATAATTCCTTAATTAAATTCATCATGGAAAGGAGAAAAATTCCACAATCATATTAAATATCATAAGTCCACAATGCAAGAGAACATAAGTCACATGAAGGATCATAAGTCTAGGGATTAACAACTAGGGTATTACATCTCCCTCCCCCTTAAACAATGCGTCGTCCTCAATGCATATTACATACATGCCAAAAATTTCAAAATAGATGAGGGTATTCTTCCCTCATTGTATCCTCTATCTCCCAAGTGGCATCCTAAGGATTGTAATGGGTCCATTGGACCTTTACTTGCCTGATTTCTCGATTCCGAAGCAACTTGACCTTGCTACCCAAAATGGCAATAGGTTGTACCGGAAAATCCCCTTTTGGTTCCACCTAGATCATAAGCCATTCAATCACATGATTAGTACCATTTTCATACATACATACATACATACATACATACATACATATATATATATATATATATATATATATCAATAAGGAAAATAAAAGCGCTCTAATTACTTGGATCAAATCCCAATCAATTACATGGTTAGTATCAGGTATATACTTTTTCAATAAAGACACATGAAACACATTATGTACTCTAATGAAAGAGGGTAGGGACAACTCATAAGAAATAGGTCATATCTTAGCTAAGACCTCAAAAGGTCCACAATATCTGGCAGCTAGCTTGGAGGAATTTCCCAAGTTTAAGGAACTCTTCTTGGGTCTGACTTTCAAAAAAACATGATCCCCAACTTGAAACTGTATAGCTATCCTATCTGCATAACTTTTCTTCCTGTCTTGAGATACCTTTAGATTCTACTTTATCTTAACCATTTGATCCTCCATATCCTTTAATTATTCTTGTCGAACAATGACTCTATCTGTTGGGTTATCCCAACTGATGGGAGTATTACACTTCCCTCCATACATGTCATCGAAAGGACTCATCTTCAAAGAGGAATTATATCCATTATTGCAAGCAAATTCCACCAAGTGTAAATAATCTTCCCACTTAGATGGCTGATCAATCACATATATCCTTAACATATCTTCAATTACTTGGTTAACTCTTTCTGTTTGTCCATCTGTCTAAGGGTGGTATGTTGTACTCATGTTTAGACTTGTACCAAACCCTTCCAGCAATCCTTCCAAAAGTTAGAAGTAAATTTTGAATTTTTGTCTGATACTATAGCCTTCAGAATACCTTGCAAGCTGGCTACTTATTTCATGTAAATATTTGCAATGTTAGCTACTTTGTGAGTTGTCTTTATTGGAATCAAGTGTGCTTCCTTAGTCAAATTATCTACCACAACAATGATCGCATCATTTTTCAATCTCATCTTAGGTAACTTGGTGATGTAATCCATCACAACTACATCCCATTTCCATTCTAGTATAGGCAAGGGTTGCAACAACCCCGCTGGATGTCGATGCTCAACTTTAACTTTTTGACATTCCATGCACCTAGCTATAAATTGTGCAACATCATTCTTCATCCTTGGACAATAGTATTGTTTCCTTATTTCTGCTACTGTTTTATGATAAACTTAATTTCTAGCATAAGGGACATCATGTGTTTCCTTCATAACCACCTTCCTTATATCTCCAACATTAGGCACATAAACTCTATATCTGTGCATGAGTATCCCATTTTCTTTGAACTTATACTTATCAAATTTCTATGGATTTTTCTCTTGTTTCAAGCCTTCTTTCACCTGCTGATAAAGTTCATCAGTAACACTGGCTTCAATGATCTTATCCTTCAAATATGATGTGCTAGTGCTGATACCTTCTACATGCATCACATGCATCTTCCTACTAAGTGCATCGACTACTTTATTTTCTTTACCTTTGATATGCTTGATGTCAAAGTCATATTCACATAGTAAATCCATCCACCTACTTTGTCTTGCATTCAAATTAGGCTGCTCAAACAAGTATTTTAACCCATCATGGTCAGTTCTCAACTCAAAATTTTTACTCGTTAGATAATGTCTCTACATCTTCAAAGCATGGATGATAGTTGCAATATCTAAGTCATGGGTGGCATATTTCTGCTCATGTTCCTTCAAATTTCTAGATTGATAACTAATCACATGCCCATCCTGCATTAATAATCCACCAATGCCTTTCTTGCATGCATCCGTGCATACAACAAAGTTTCCTTCCGAGTCGTGATTTTTAGCACTGGTGCACTGGTAAGAATTTCCTTAAGTTTTTGAAAATTATCTTCACACTTAGAAGTCCAATCAAACTTCACACCTTTCTTTTGCAAATATGTGATAGAATGATCCAACTTTGAGAATCCTTCGATGAACCTTCGGTAGTATCTAGCTAACCCCATGAAGGATCTGACTTCTGATACATTCTTAGGTGTTGACCAATCCATAATGGCTCTTATCTTCTCAGGATCTACTGTAACACCTTCTTCAGATATGATTTTCCCTAGGTAGTGGATTCTTCCTTGATAAAATAAACACTTGCTTAATTTGGCATACAATTGATGTTCTCTAAGCAATTGCATTACTAGTATTAGATGTTCTTCATGATCTTCCTTTGTCTTGGAATAGATAAGAATGTCATCGACGAATACAATCACAAACTTATCTAAGTACTTTCTGAAGACTCCATTCATTAAACACATGAATAGTGCAGGTGCATTTGTTAAGCCAAAAGGTACTACTGTCAACTCATAGTGTCCATACCTTGTTCTGAATGTTGTCTTACTAATATCCTCATTCTTAATTCTAATTTGGTGCTATCCCGACCTCAAATCTATTTTTGAAAACACATTGGCTCCTCTTAATTGATAAAAAAAGTCATCAATTCTTGGTACGGGGTACTTTTTTTAACCATTGCTTCGTTCAATTGTCTATAATCTATAAAAAGTCTTAGAGTTCGATCTTTCTTCTTCACAAATAACACAGGAGCTCCCCAAGGAGAAACACTAGGCCTTATGTAACCTTTCTTTAGTAGCTCTTCTAACTGCATTTGTAATTCCTTTAACTCTGGAGTACTCATTCTATAAGCTGATTTAGATGAAGGTATTGTTCCCAGCACCAAGTCGATAGAAAAATCAATGTCCCTCCTATGAGGTATTCCTGGTGGTTCTTGAAATATATCTACAAAATTTTGTAGTATTGGATAATCCTGCAACTCTATATCTTTTCCTTCTTTTGATTCTTCCACATGAATTGCATAGACCCCAAGGGTATGATGTTTAAGTCTTCAAAGGTTTTCATTCCATTCATTTCGAAAGGACACACTTTTACAAATTCATTGATTTTCCTCTTGGCTCTTGTAGCTAGCTGTACTAGACTTGCTATTTAAAGTTTACTTTTCTTTAAATGACATTTCTCAACAAGATTATGTGAAATGTAACTATTTATAGCTCTTGAATCAATCAAAATAGTTATGGTTTTATTAGCAATCTTAACTGCTACTTCAATCACTCGGGATTGGTGGTCAGCTTGCCTCCCATCTAGGACGGCATAGATCCTTTGAACACTTCCACCTACATCTCCAACATTTGAATCCTCTTGAATGTTGTGAAGGTTATTTTTCTTACATGGGAACTGATTGGAAAAGTGATTTTCCTTGCATATCCAACATTCCACAAGTGGTCTTTTCCCTGAAGTATCTTCCTTTGACTGTCGTTTTTTGTAGGAATTATTGTTTCTAAACTTTGAAGGCTAGAAACCTTTTTTTCATTTGTCATGCTTGTTATTCTTCATATCCTTCCAATTCTTCTGATATGGGTCCTTGCTCTTATTTTGTTCATATAAGTGATTTTCCTTCCAGACGACATCCTTAAGGTTCTTTGGTCTATCAAACTAGATTTTAGCTCTATAAGCTTCAGGAAGGCCACTTCGGAACCTTTGAATCTTTACCCTCTCATCTTTGATGAAGTCCACATAGTTCAAAAGTTCTAGAAAATGTTTCTCATAGGCCTCCATAGTTATGCTTCCCAACTTAATATCAAAGATTTACTCCATCTTATTGTCATAGTAATGCTCAAAGAGGTATTCTTTCTGAAATTATTTCTTAAACTTGCTCCAACATATTTTATCTTCATCGTTGTCTTTCAACTTAGCTAGTTGATCCCACCATATAGTTGCTTTACCTTGCAGATGGTATATGACTACTCTCGCCTCCATATTAAGTGTATACTGATGCAACTGGAATAATTTCCTAAGTCCTATCAACCATGCTTCGGCATCTTCTCCTTGTTTTAATTCTCCATCAAAAGTTGGGGGCTTGATTCTTTTCAACTCTCCTACTAGTTCATCCTGGGTAAACCTCGAGTCTTCTTGTATCTCACTAGAGATCTTTTAGGACTGCTCTCTATACTTCTTGATACATACCCCTTTTTTCTCTATGAGTGATAAGGTCTCCTTGAATATGATATAGACCTCACATAAAATATTTTCTAACTCTTTTCAGGAGATCTTTGGATGGTCTTTAATGATTTTATATCGTTCATAATCTGCTCTTGGATATGAATTATTCTTTCATTATCCTCTCTACACTTCCTCACCGAATCCTCCAAGCTTAATGGTTCACTGATCATCTTATGTCTGGTTGACCTTCTTCCCTCAACAAACTCCTCTTCGGGACTATATGGTCTCCTTCATTCCTAAATATTCATCACCAATCTCTGACTTCCTACTGTTGAACTTTTACTTGTTGAATACTTAGTCTTCATAGGTTTGATTAAAATATCAGTTGTAGTAGTCACACCGCTTTCTCAATAATTCACTGCGAACTACAATTTTTTAAGTAATAACATTCTGTTAGTAGACTACACATTCGTATAAGATCATTATCATTAAAAAAAAACACTTTTCTTCTTGTTTATAAAGTAACTAGCCAACATTTCTAAGTTACAATCTACTTAGTTGGACAAGGGGTCGGGTAGAAATACTTCCAATATTTGTCCTTCTTGGATGACCTTCAGGTCCATACCCATCCCAATCTAACAATTTAATTAACTAACTCACATGTGAAATTATATTAAGGTGCATGCATCCAAGCTATCTAATGCAACTGCATGCTTACAAGGAAACTTGAAACTTCGCAGAAGCCCCAACAGGCACAGTGTTGAAACCTTAGGCTCTGATACCACTTGTGATGTCCCCGAACCTTGAGATAATGCCAAAGGTGCTAAACTAATACTAACTAAGGTTTATGAAAAATGGATATAGATAAATTACTATTGATCTAACTAACCATTCACCCAAATAAATTAAATTCTAGAGATTCAATTATAACTAAAGTTTGCAACAATTAATTATTTAATTACGCCACTTAATTAAATAATTAATTGTGAAAATCGATTAATAATTTCCAAAGTTCAAGCTAAAGGTCATAATTGAAACAAGAACATCAATAATACAAGCTAAACATCATATTCATTCTGAATAACTAATTTACATATTTTGGGTTTGTTTGATAGCATAGTTTATAAATAACCAAGTATTGATGTCATTGATTATTTGAAAATTAATCTAATTTTTCAGTGTTATTATGTGTGTGCTGTTAGTGACCATAAAAAGTAAGGAAAAGAACATATCATGGAGCATACATAGGATGCAATCTACAACTACACCAAAGTCATAGAAAATAGGCTGCAACTACAACCCCCAAAATCGGCTCCCGATGACTGTCCCCTACAGTCATCTCTCACTAATAAAAATCAAATTGTATGGATGCCGCCCTCCATCCATCGATTAATTTTACCTATAGAATACCTCTCTCATCCTCAGACATGCAACTAATAACAATTATGCAACCAAATGATTTACATTAAAATGACAGGTGCGTTCATCTCTGCACCAAAAAGCTATCAGACCAAAACAAACATATCTTGGTCATCTAAAAAGCTTTTTCAATGAAACGAAAGGTGTTGTTTACTGGAAACCCTGCTCCAGATGCAATTGAATAGGTCTCACAAACCATAAATGAGCATATATGGTATAACCATATCCTATGGTTGTGCCCCTCTCAATAAAATAAAGCCAAAATTACAATTTCTAGTTATGAAGAAGAAGAATACACTAGTAGAAAATGAAATATTAATGACTAAAAAAATGACTAAAATCAAGCTATAAACAACTATTTTTGAGTCAAAGACTAATAGTAGCTAATTTATACTATCTTATAGCTAGTCATATTTAACTTAGTCCTTAATAGCTTGACTTATTAGTCATTGATAGTCAATGATTTAGTCATTGATTTAGTCACGGATTTAGTCATTGATTTAGTCACGGATTTAGTCACGGATTTAGTCATTGATTTAGTCACTAATTGCAACAATAAATGACCAAATATATGACTAAATAAACTATTCGATGATAACATATTAATGACTAAGCTAAATATGACTAAGATACGGGGAATTAGCTACTAATAGTCATATATATGCGAATTTAGTTGTTTTTGTAGTCACAAATTTATGACAGGGCACGGAGGAATTGAACCACCAACCTCTTGCCTATAATTAGGCAGGCACTCTACCATTGAGATAGCACCCTTTAAAGTTGTTATTGCTTAACAATGATAATATTCAAACAAATTTATGATAGATAGAAATCTACAAACTACATAATTATTACTATTACAACTTACCAGTAACTAGTATTTATGACAAACTAATTCCTAAGAGCTATGCACAATTTTCCCTATCTGGCATATCTATTCATGTTACTAGAGAGAATGAAATACCTCTATGATGGATATGATACCAATTAATTCAACCAATTTATGGAATATCTCTTGGCGTGCCTGAATATATAAAAAAATAATCATTATATGAAATCAAGCAAAGTAAAATTCAAATAAGGTAAGCAGACCTTGCCATTCATTAAACAATATATCAGTGACAATATAAAAATACATGAAAGCAAAAGATTTCGGACTGAGTCTTACAACGCATAAGCTACCATATCAGCCAATTCTATAAAAGAAAACATATTTTTATAGAAGTCTGAAGGCTACCAAAATAAGCAAGCAAAAGAAATTCAACACATATTTCGAAAAGAGTTGAATGAAATAATAAAAGCATACCCAACATTATAGTTGACACATTTTATATGAAAATCAGTGTGAAACATTCAATCATGTTTGTAATTTTATCTTTGGCCAACCTACCTTAGATATAGCCACAACTAGACTAATACAAATAATTATCAGAACCAAGGGCACTCCAAAAGTGCACCACAACCAAAGTAATAAAGATAAGAAACAAAATCACCACGACGAAGGTAAGATTTGAGAACAGACAAATGTTGTATGGTGGTTCTACTGTATTTGGACACACAATTGCTATAAGCAACGACAATTGGAAGATAACCAATTAGCTAATTTTTAGTTATTATCCCTTGACTCTTTTACAAGGAAAGTTGAAGAGAATGAGACAAGCCTGTTCTGCCATAATTTAGCCTTATCAATACTTTCCTTATCATAGCTACACCAGAGTTACACCAGTGCTTGCAACTGTGATTGGGGTCATGTGCAACAATTAAATTGAGACCATGTGCCAAAATGGTAGCACCTAGTGAATTATCCCAACAACATGTTGTTTATTTTGAATCTTGATTTTGAGCTGTGAAATACCTTGGATGAAATACAACTCTGTGCTTATTAGGCACACAATCGCACCCTGCCTCGGTAGGTCCACACCAACCACTAACGATCTTCAATCATCAACATCTGGACGTTTATGACTTGCTTCTAGCAGTGTCCATGAAATTATACCAAATAAATGTTTGTACGTGGTGAGGAAAAGTAATTTTCACAATTTCTCAGAAGTCTGCAACACTAAACCATTGAATTTCTAATAATGTGCACTATAAAAATCATGCTTGCGAACTTATTTACTTTTCCTAGCAAATGATGCTGGCAATCAATGAAATTCCTACAATTGCATGTCATCATAGCTACACAAGTTTAATAAATAAATAAATTATTTAACTTGTCCAACCTAAAAATAGCAAGTGAACAAGGATTTTAGACTAGATTAACATAAGAAATCAAATATAGAGAGATCTTCGAAGAAATTCCCGTAGCCCTACATCCTTCTAGACTGTGATCATTCCCAACAACAATCACCTTTTGTTTGTTTCCTTGTGCTCCCCCTAGTTGAAACTATTAAGATAGCTACAAAATAATTGACACAAAATAGTTCCAATGCATGGCACAACTACATAACAAAATTTTATGCGATGTTAAGAGGAAAGGAAAAGATATCAAGGATGCTAATAACATAAAAAATTAATTGGAAAACTACTTGATGACAAATAGTAGTACGGCATTGACTGATTTTGAAACATATGAAATATGTAAAATAGTTTCACTCACAAACCAGTATCTGTAGAAACACCATCTCTTTTGTAATGTCCCAAAAATTTGAAAAAATAAATCTATAGGCTAGTAGGAAACTACCTAAGAGGATTGTTATTTCTCCTGCGGAATTATATCCACTACTTAACTTCCGATCTCTTCAGAAACTGCTCGTACTGTCTTGTCAATCTCCTATCCATTCAGTGATTATTAGTTTTCTTACTTCCTATGTCTTAATTCTGTTATTTAAACTATTTGTACATTTAGTTATTACTGTCGGTGAGTTAGTGATATGTATAGTTCATTGATTTACTTTTGCACATGTGTACTCTATTTATT
>LPNX010647588.1:58419-137029 GCA_001517045.1 Pseudotsuga menziesii | reverse complement strand
TCAACCATTTTTGAAATGGGGGTAAAAATAGCTACTAAAATTAGGAGAGAGAAAAACGAGAACTGTGTCGAGTTCTCGTTTCATAGTATAAGTGGTTTTAAGTATAACTAACTTAACTTTGTTGATAGGGATAAAGTGGTGGAGTGGCGAGACTAGTTCTCCCATGACGATCTGAGAGGTAAGGTATTACTTGGTTACATAGGCTTACTTAGTTCAATCGAACTAAGGCACCTCTCTCTTTTTCTTACAGAGTTTATTACTTGTGATGGGATTGGATGTAAAGTGTGTTGAAAGCCTTGGTCATTGATGACCTGCTGCTAGTTATTACGCTGCCTATCGACTTGATTTTTAGACTTGGTTAGTGTTGTTATCGTCAATTTAGCCATTATGGCTAAATTTCCTGTACATTGATTTTTCTTCCTTATGGTATTAAATTTGTCATTATTAAATGTCATTTATATATTTTATGCTAGGAATATTTTTACTATAAGCTATGTTTGCAAATCCTATGCTCTTTTATTGCCAGGTTAATTAAAGGTTCGAGAGTAGACTAGAATTTGGTAAATTGAGAGATTTACATGGCATACTTTGTATGCCATGGCGCTTAAGCCTAAACACCTTCACATTATGGTGTTAAAACCTAAGCTCTAACCTATGTACTAAACCTTATCTACAATTCTAAGTAAGGGTATTTAAAGTTTTGACTAGCGCATCATATGACTAAGTATTATGGTAATACTAGCATAGTGCGAACCTAGCATTATGGTAACATTGATGTTTAAAGTTTGGGGTGACATAATATATGGTATGAACCATATATTACAGGGTTTAAGTGATGGTATGAAGGGTGGAATGAAACGATACCTTGTAGCAAGTCATGACTATGGGAGTGGGTTTATGGGAACGTTAATGGGTTCCTACCTGGTGCATTTAATGCTTGTGGGAAAATGTGACAACTTCCCCTTAGGCTTGGATCACAATGGATGTGTAATGCATTTGAAATTTGGGGTTTCATTTTTTGGCTTTGCGCAGAGGTATGGCCATGGAAGTGACCCACAGCTTGTGAAGGTAAGCCTACGTAAACTCATAAGCATGTACATTAGTTTGGTTTTCAGTTTGGAAGGGATGGCATACTTCTCATCCCTGTTTGGTGTTGACTTGCAGGTGCCAAAGGGGATGGAGGGAAGTGTGGTTACAACATAGTGGGCTCATAGTGTTGCATTCGTGGTCATGGTAAGCCTATTCATCAAGCTTATGCTTGTCCTCCTTCGATCCTATGGTAGGGCTACGTTTCCTAGGGTTGCTTGGTTGGGTTTTAATACTGTAGCAAATTCTATTTCGCCTTTGAGCTTGAATACAGACTTAGTTTATTTTTAAAGGGGAGGCGTTTATGCCGTGACTTGATGTTTAGACCATTTAGCTCTCTGCAAGGTTTATTTTGGTTATGTAACTCGTTAGTATTGTTGTTGGGATTTTAAAAGCCATGGGATGCACCATTGTGAGCAATGGTGCCATAGCCCATTGGCACCCAGTATAAAACCTTTTGCTCGACCTTCAGTTGCGATTATGTATAGACATTTTGGAAACTCTGTGTAAATAGATATATGGTTTTGATAAATGTAATGTTTAAACTTGATATGTGATTAAATGCGATTTTACTCCTACATTTTTTATTGGGCACTGTTTGTAAATGAGTTGGGGTTTTGAATAGGATAGAGGCATACCCTTACCAGTTTCTCTGTGCACAAATGTATTGATTAGCTTGGTTAAAGGAATAATTTTGATGCCTTCAATGGCATGAGCCTTCCCATAGTGCTGCGATAGCTTTTATTTAAAATGTTTGTGGTAATTATTTATGTGTATTACGGCATGTAGAATATCAATTTGTAGACAGGTGGATATGGGCCATGCCTTCAATGGAATGTGCCTTCTGACAGGTTGCAATAGTGTGGCGTAGGGTTTATATTGGTAGTGACTATGTAATGTAAATTAAATATTACTTGGCTGAGGTCATGTTGTAGCTAGAGTCCCATGAACTCTCTGCTAGCATAGGCATTTTAATTAACTCTGTAATTGTCTCTAAGGGTTTTAATATTAAACCACAGCTCGCATATGAATTCATATTAGCGTGGCCTGTGTGAGAACGATTATTGGGTTTGATTATGGTAATTATAAATAATAGGTATGGGTTGTTTATTTATAACATTGCCTTGGGTCTTGACATCCATGGGAATCGATGTCTCCACCTCTATTGGCAATGATGTAATGTAATGTAATGAATTGAAAAGTAATATAATGTATTTTGTTTATATTAATTTTCTTATTATGGATTTTAATTTTGTTTAAACAATGGAGTTGTAACTTGCGAGGATTGATACGATGACCTTTGTTTATTAAATAAAACCTCTGTATGTTAATACAGATTTATAAGAAATGCTACTTGAAGAAGTTTTTAGATGGATTTATGCTACTTGGTTTATGGTTCTGTAAAAAGAATGGATATTAAATGGATTTCTTTCTAATATATAATGCATGTACTTAAGGTATTTTTAATGTAGATTGTTTATATGCTTACAGACCTTGAAAGGTCTTGGATGGATTATTTGAATTTAGAAATAAACGTATAGATAGTTTTATAAAGGTTTATACCTGATAGTTTTATTTATATGTATGTATAGTTATTTTATAAAAGAATCACTCTCGTTGTAAATGATACCCTAGAGTAACTATAAATTATATTTATTCCTTTAACCTAGTCCTATGGTTAAATCTATTATAATTTAAAACACATGTCTCTACTGACAAATGTAATATGTTAGTAGAGATATAGTAATAGATGAACAATTAAAAGACCGGACTAGAATTACCTATTCTACAGTATTCATTTATGAATATGAAATGAATATAGAAAAGAAACTTTATTGATGGGAGCCTAGCTATATACATCTTACGAAAATATTTCCAATCCTATGAGTATTGAGGAGAAATAAGGACCCTAGCAAAATCTAGGCAGCACTTTAATTACCTAGGGTTAGTAAAATATATAGAAGCTTTTACATAAAGTAGCCTACATTTACCCTAGAAATTCCTTTTGACATGATAAGAACTCATACCTGTGATTTATCTTCCTGAAGCTCCTTTAATGGCTGAACTTGCACACTGTGATTTATCTCCCTAAAGCTCCTATAATGGCTGAACCTGCACACTTTTCAAATAGCCAACATTACTAATTTAAGACAGATCTGACCTCTGATTTTGATGACCAAATCACTTCGGAACTACCACGTTCCTCCCAACCATCATCCGGAACCGTTTCTAGTTCTAATCTGGATCCCCCTAAGTTGGACTCCAACATGCAAGTAGCTTATAGCTTCCAAGGTAGGGTTTCCTATTTGGTATTTAGATTCTAAATCAGTCCTCTTTTCTTTGCAGGAGAAAATTCTCCAAGAAAACACTTGAGAGAAAAAACAGGCAGAATAATCATTCTCCAAGAGAAAAATTAGAACCCCCAAGTCTTTGATTGGCTTGAGTCTTTATAGGCATACTTTTCAGTCAAAGGGGCAGATAAATCAAGAAATCCTTGATTTTCTTTATTTAAGCCTTTTTACACTTACTGGGCTAATTTTTAATTCTTAACCTAGGAACCTTTAACTAGTTCCTAGTTAGTCTTTCATAGATATTTCCACTATTTATAAATCCTTTAATAATAAATAGTAATTGGTGGAGCTTCTCTTCTTCATTTATTAAATTATATAATTAATTATAATTAATTCTTTATACATACTATGTATAAAGTACATAGTATTAAAATACTTGTTAGCAATTGTCTTCGGGCATCAAGCGTCATGATTCCTAGACTTAACGACACTTATTCATGAAGGTCAAGAAGAAAGATGGCTTAGGTCTACTAGGCTAGGAAACTCTAAAAATCCTTGCATGTTGGATTTCTCTCGTATAACGTGGTAGCTCTTTAGTACTTTGATGAGAATACAAAAAATCAAAATTTCATTTAATCACTTATAAATAAGTATGATGATGATCAATATTCTTCTTGAGTCATTTTTGCTCGGGAGTTTATTAAATTCTTTTCAGTAACCCGTAGTGATTACCAGAGCCCATACTCAACGCCTATAGCATGGAGTTACAAACATAGTGCAATTCCAGACGTTTCACTCAACACTAAATGCTAGGATGTACTTGTACGATACACCTAGAGATACAATGGCCAAAGATCCGATGCTCCAGAGCTTATGATCAACATCAACATGAAATTCTTCAGAGCTTATGCCCAACATTTCCAATTATATTTTCATGTATTCCAGATCTTTATGCTCAACATAATTGTAAGTGCTCATGTTCTCTAGAGCCTCTTGCTGAACACAAAACATCTTATTGATCATGTGCTTTAGGGTCCACACCCAACACAAACATTTCATAAATCATGTGCTTCAGGGTCCACGCCCAACACAAACATTTCATCAATCATGTGATTCAGGGTTTACGCCCAACATAAACATATATATACATATATATATGTTGATGTATTTGTAACTTCAGAATGTATTCATCTATGTATCTTATGTATTGTAACATGATGTTTATTCCGAGATGTATCTATAATATAATTGAGTCATATTTTCATGCCTTGATGTTTTGATTGGGAGGATCAATAATGTAAACAAGTCATGTCAAGTCATAGTGAGTAACCCTCTGATTGTCTAAGGTTTAAAGTCCCCGCAGTTCCAGGGCACTAGGAATATTAGACTCTCCTAGTAGAGGTCGGCCCTGGTAGGGTTTTAGTCATGTCAGGATTAGTATAAATAGAGAACTGGAGTCTCTATTTATCACACAACTCACACACACTCAAGTGTAGCACATAGTTGAGGAATGATAAGACACTGGGGCTAGTCAAGAAGAAGATTACTGTTGTTGGGAGATCACTTACTGTTTTGGGTCTTTTACTGTTTTGGTTCTGATTCTATCTCTAAGGAAGTTGTGGGGTTTTCTCCTTTATGGTTTCCCTGAGGAAAAACACCGTGTTCATTGTCTCTTGTGTTTGATTGATGTACTTGTTATTCTCTTAGTTAAATATCCTAATAATGCTAGCTTAATGTTGAAAAACTAACATGGTATCAAAGCTAACTTGAGAAGAAGACACTGTGCAGCTACGGAAAATAGGGCTTCCTAGTTTGTGGATCTTCATCCATATATTTTCAGCAAAAGTAAGGTGGAATAACTCTCCTCCTTAGGTTGCATATTTCTATCAAAGCAGAATCCAATTCTGAGGTTTTTCAGTTTTGGACCCAACATTACTGCAAAAAATTAGGGCTTTTTACAGAAGAGGAATTTTTCAGTGATTCTAGGCCTGGATTGATCTCCTCCCCAAAATCAAAGTTAGGGACAAATTTCAAGGCATTTGGGTGGACAGAACTCTGGCAAAGCAAAACCCTAATTTGCTCCTGAACTAGCTCTGCAGGATTTCAGCTCAAGTTTCAGATCCGACATCTTGAACCTGGTAAGATCTAAAATCTTTTCTATTTCCATTTGAGGTTATCAATTAAGATGCCTCATCATACCAAGATTGATGAAAAGCTTTAAGGAGCTGATAACTTCCGAGCCTGGAAGTATAGGATCTCCCTGGTCCTTGAAGAGAATGAATTAGACTCCTACATTCATGAGGAGGTTCCAGTTCTAGAGGGATATGAGGCAAAGGCCTTACATACAAAGAGAATGGTTATGGAAAAGAGAATCATTGCTGATTCTATCAAGGATCACCTTATCCCATAGGTGTCCTCTCTTAAGACACCTAAAGCTATGTTTGATGCCTTAACCAAGTTATTTGAAGGGAAGAACATAAACCGAAAGATGACTCTAAGGAATCGACTGAAGAATGTGAAGATTCAGAACGCAAAAACTATCCAGTCAGAATTCACAAGGGTTTCTTAGATCAAGGAACAATTAGAAGTTGTTGATGAAGAAGTGGAAAATGTAGATATTTTGATGACTACCTTGAATGGCATTCCTTGGTCATGGGATTCTTTCATCCAAGGAATCTATGCTAGAAAGAAGCTAGTCAAGTTCAGTAGGCTATGGGAAGAGTGCTCTAAAGAAGAAGCTCAGATAGCAGCTTGAGAAGAGAATATGGGAAGTGAAGATCAAGCTCTCACAGTTCACTCCAAGAGAGGCAGATGAAGACATCATCACTTCAAAGGTAAGAATCCTCATCATAGAGATAACAATAGAAAGGATCTATCTAGAATAAGATGTTATACATGTGATGAGATAGGGAACTTTGCAAAAGACTGTCCTAAGAGAAAGAACCAATCTCATAAGAAGAAGGGAAACAAAAGAAGACATCATGGTCATGCTGCAGAGGATGATGAACCATCCAAGAAGAGATCCAAATATGAAAGTGAAGATTCTTCAAGTGAGGATGAATATGTTCTAATATCTGCTCTCACAGGTAACATTACTCATGGTAGTGATGATTGTCTTATAGACAGTGGGTTTTCCAAACATATGACTGGATTCAAGGAATCCTTTGTAAGGCTGTCAGAACATGAATCACCTCACAAGGTGACGCTAGGAGATGAAAACCAATATCCAATAAAAGGTAGTTGGGAATCTTCATATAAAATAGACTCTGGTAAGTCTCTAACAATGAAAGAAGTATTGTTTGTGCTAGGACTCAAGAAGAACCTTCTCTCCATATTAGCATTGGATGCAAAAGGAATGCGGGTTGCATTCATAGATGGTAAATTCATTATGTGGCCAAAAGGAAAGACGGTCGATGATGCAGTGGTGATTGGAGAACAATAAGGAGGCTTGTACGAATTGAAGGGCCATCCAAAACAAGCCTTGGTCTATGACACAGTAGAGCCAAATGAGGTTTGGCATAGAAGGCTTGCACATGTGCATTACAGAGCACTACCTATTGTAAGCAAAGCTGTTGAAGGTCTTTCAGAATTCCAAGCAAAACATGATGGTGTTTGCAAAGGATGTGTGAAAGGAAAGAATACAAAGAAGAAATTTCCCAGCAGTGAAAGCAAATCCAAAGACATACTAGAAATCATCCACTCCAATGTATGTGGTCCTATGTCATCAAACTCACTAAGCAGGTATGCATACTATGTTTATTTTATTGATGATTTTTCTAGAAAGACATGGGTTTACTTCATGAAGAACAAAGACAAAGTATTCAATAAGTTCAAGGAATTCAAAGCCTTGATCGAGAAACATACTGAAAAGAATATTAATACTTTTTGATCAGATAATGGTGGAGAATTCACTTCGAATGAATTCAAAGAGCTATGCAAAGAATCATGGATTAAGAGGGAGTTGTCCACTCCTTATAATCCACAACAGAATGGGATTGTGGAATGAAAGAATAGAACTATCATGGAAGCTACAAGAGCTATGATTCATGATCAAGATCTTCCTATGCATCTTTGGGAAAAAGCTGCCAGAACAGCGGTGTATGTACAGAACTGTACTCCACATAGAGTACTCGAGAACAAGACTCCTGAAGAAGTCTTCTCTAGAAAGAAACTAGAAGCCAGCCATCTTAGAATATTTGGCCGCCCTGTATACATTCACATTCCAAAAGAAAAGAGAACAAAATTAGATCCTTCAGGAAAGAAGGGTGTATTTGTGGGGTACTCTGAAAACTTTAAGGCCTACAGAATATATTTCCCAGGATACAAGAAGATTGAAATCAGTAGGGATGTGACATTTGATGAAGACATGGCTTACAACAAATCTAGAAAGAGACCTACTAAAGAAACTGAAGAAGAAGAAGCAGAAGCACCCAGAGTTCAGTATACAACCATGAATGAAGAAGCTCAAGAAGAAGATCGAGAATTTGAAGAACCAAAAAGACCTGTAGATCCACCTATAGAGAAGAATCCTCATAAGAGGAAACCTGCTTGGGTACGAGAACTTATCCAAGGTGTGGAAAGATATGGGGCTCTAGAAGAGAATCACAGAGAAAGAAAGAGGACCAGATCCTGCTCCGGGTATGTAGTCTTACTATGTGATTTCATTGATAAATAACCTTCCAATTATAAAGAAGCGGCAGAACGAAAAGAATGGAAGGATGATATGGTCGAAGACTACCAATCGATCATGAAGAATGATGTCTGGGATGTTGTCCCAAGACCAAACGGGAACTCAATTGTAACTTCCAAATGGATCTACAAGATCAAGCATGCTGTGTATGGTAGCATTGAAAAATATAAGGCAAGATTTGTAGCTTAGGGCTTGTCTTAGAAAGAAGGAATAGACTATGAAGAAACCTTTGCACCTATAGCTAGATACACTTCCATCAGATCAGTACTTGCTCTGGCTAAAGTGATGAAATGGAAGATACACCAGATGGATGTCAAGTCTGCTTTCTTGAATGGTGTAGTGGAAGAGGAAGTGTATGCAAAACAACCACTTAGTTTTGAGACACATGATAGGAAGTCTCATGTGTGCAGATTGAAGAAAGACTTGTATGGTTTGAAACAGGCACCCAGGACCTGGTGTGACAGAATTGATAGCTTTCTATCTAGTTTGGGATTTCCCAAGAGTAAAACATATTCCAACCTTTACTATGAGGTTTAGGATGGAAACATAGCTATGCTTCTACTATATGTAGATGATTTGTTTGTGATAGGTATGGATGGGTTGATTACTGATACAAAAAGAAAGCTTACTGTCGAGTTCGAGATGAAGGACTTAGGTATGATGCATTACTTTATAGGTATGGAGGCATGTCAGAGTATAGATGGAATCTTCCTTGGAAAAGGGAAGTATGCAGTAGAGATTTTGAAGAGGTTTGGGAGGATGGACTGCAAGGCTATAGCCACACCAATGGCATCAAACCTAAAGCTACTAAGTGATGATTCATCAGAGTCTGTTGATGCTACGATGTATCGTCAGATGATTGGGTAATTGATGTACCTGACGAACACAAGACCAGATATTTACTTTGCTATGAAAACCTTGAGCCAGTTTCTGACAGACCCGAGACATGTTCACTTGACTGCTACAAAGCATATTCTGAGTTACCTGAAGGGTATAGTTGACTATGGGCTCAAGTACGATGCAAATCAAAAGATTAACCTGGAGGGTTGTGTTGATTCAGATTGGGTAAGCAGCTCCATCGATAGGAAGAGCACTTCAGGGTGTTTCTTCAGTATGAGGTCAGATGTGATCTCTTGGTTTAGCAGGAAGCAATCCTATGTGGCACTGAGTATAGCTGAAGCAGAGTATGCCGCATCTTATTCAACTAGTTGTGAGGAAGTATGACTATGGAAGCTACTATCTGATTTATTTGATCTCCAGTTGGATGCTACTTGTATACATTGTGACAACCAGAGTTGTGTAAAGTTGTCAGAGAATCCAGTGTTCCATGACAAGTCATAGGATATCGAGATCAAGTACCACTATATCAGGGATATGGTGTAGAGGGGAGAAATGAAGCTCCAATATGTTGCGACGGAGGAACAAATAGCTGATGTATTGACGAAGCCATTAGCTAGGATGAAGTTTGAGTACTTCAGGGAGAAGCTTGGTGTTCTCCTGATCGAACTTTCCTCCAAGGGAAAGTGATGAGTTCCATAGCCATTCTGACATGGTGAGAGGATTGGTTCCTTCCATCGTCAGATGTAAGGGCTGAGCCATTCTATCATGGTGATAGGATTAGTTCCTTCCATGTCAAGTATGAGTGCTAAGATCAATAGCCATTCTGACGAGTAGGTCAGATGCAAGGGCTAAGCCATTGTACCATGGTGAGAGGATTGCTTCCTTCCATGTCAGATATGAGTACTAGCCATTTTCTTGAGTAGGATAGATGTAAGGGTAATTGCTATTCTTTGAGTGGAGTTTCCTGGTGAGGTACCAGGAACACTCAGTCTAGGACTGAGTAGCCATTCTAATGTGATAGAGGGATGTGTTCCCACTTGATCAGATATAAGGGTTGAACCATTCTATTGTGGCTAAAGGATTAAGTTACTTCCATGTCAAAAGTGAGTGTTGGCCATTCTGATGAGCAGGTCGGATGTAAGGGCAACTGCCATTCTCTAGGAGAATGGAGGCACCTGGTCAGTTACCAGGTAGCTCAGTCGAGGAGGACTGGGGGCCTTTCTGATATGAATATAGGATTGGTTCCTACAAGATCAGATGTGAGTGCAAGCCCTTTCATCATTGTGAGCAGGATGTGTTCCCGCCTGGATGAATGTAAGTGCAGAAATATTTCATCACTGTGAGTAGGATGTGTTCCCGCTTGGATGAGAGTCTTTCATCATTGTGAGCAGGATGTGGTTCTGGCCTGGGTGGAAGAATAGATTTCTTCTATCATTGTGAGCAGGATTTGGTTTCGGCCTGGATGAAAGTGAGGAAATATTCCATCATTGTGAGTAGGATGTGGTTCCGGCCTGGGTGAAAGAACAGAGTTCTTTCATCATTGTGAGCAGGATGTGGTTCCAACTTGGATGGAAGTGCAGAAATATTCCATCATTATGAGCAGGATGTGTTCTAGCCTGGTTTGATGTGAGTACTATGCCCTTCTGATGATTAGGTCAGATGTAAGTGCTGAAGCCTTTTCACAGATGATAGTAGTTGTGTCCTATCATGCTGGTTAATGTGAGTGCTAGGCCTTTTTGACGAGTAGGTCAGATATAAGTGCTGAAGAAGACCTACATGGAGGCTAGGCCTACAACTATAATGAAAAAGGGATGTCTCTATAGAACTTACATTGATGAGAAGAATCATGAGATAACACCAGGGATGATCCAGATCGAGTGATGATCGAGATCTAGTGACGATGATCTAGCACTAATGATACAGATCGAGTAGTGATTGAGATCCAGTGATGATCTGGATCAAGTGATGATATAGATCTAGTGATGATGCCTCATGATGATCCATATCGAGTCATGATCCAGATCCAATGATAATGCCTCATGATGATCTAGATTGAGTGATGATCCAAATCTAGTGATGATGTCCCATGATGATCCAGATCGAGAGATGATCCAGATCCCATGACTTGAAGACAAATATGACTTGAAGACTCAAGAATACCTGAGATGCAGATGATGAGATGATCCAGTTGATACATGGAAGAAGACCAGCGCTGAAAATTGTGTCAAAATAATACCTTCCTAGTTAAGAGGGAGTGTTGATGTATTTGTAACTTCGGAATGTATTCATCTATGTATCTTATGTATTGTAACCCGATGTTTATTCCGGGATGTATCTATAATATAATTGAGTCATATTGTCATGCCCTAATGTTTCGATCAGACGATCAATAATGTAAACAAGTCATTTCAATTCATAGTGAGTAACCCTTCGATTGTCTAAGGGTTAATGTCCCCGTAGTTCCGGGGTACTAGGGTTATTAGACTCTCCTAGTAGAGGTCAGCCCTGGTAGGGTTTTAGTCCTGTCGGGATTAGCATAAATAGAGAACTGGACTCTCTATTTATCACACAACTCACACACACTCAAGTGTAGTGCATAGTTGAGGAAGGAGAAGACACTGGGGCTAGTCAAGAAGAAGATTACTATTGTTGGGACATCACTTATTGTTTTGGGGCTTTTACTGTTTTGGTGCTGATTCTATCTCTGAGGAAGTTGTGGGGTTTTCTCCTTTATGGTTTCCCTAAGGAAAAACACTGTGTTCATTGTCTCTTGTGTTTGATTGTTGTACTTGTTATTCTCTCAGTTAAAGATCGTAATAATGCTAGTTTAATGTTGAAAAACTAACAATATCATCCACAATTGGATTATGCCCAATATATAAAAAAAATCATCATGTTTATATGCAGTGGGGTCCTTGAACCAATATAAAATAAAACATCAATATAATTACCATGATCAAGAGGCCTATGATATAAGTGATAGGTCCAAAATTCGGCACATTACATCTCTCCCCGCTTAGTAGAACACCGTCCCTGGTGTTCTAGGGACTCTAAAGGATATCATGAAACAAGGCAGGGTAAGCCTTTCTCATGGTGGCCTCATTATACAAGGTACATTCATCTACCTCAAAGTGTTTCCACTGCACCTTCAATTGGACTACAGTGCGCTTCCGATGCAGCACTTCTCTCTTGTCCAATATATGCAAAGGATTAGGGGCAAACTCCCCCTCAGGTTCCACCTGTAATAAGCACAAATCAATGACATGCTTAGTGTCATAAGCATATTTATTTAATAAAGATGCATGGAAAACATTATGAACTCTTGTGTAGGTAGGTAATGCTAATTCATAAGCCATTGGTCCTTTCTTGGCTAAAATTTCAAAAGGTGCAAAAAACCTAGGTGCCAACTTACCACACCTACCCAAGCTCAATGAGCTCCATTTTGGTTTCACTTTCAAGTAGACATGCTCACCTACTTGATAGTCTTTATATTTTCTTTTGTTATCTCCATAACTTTTCTAATGGTCTTGTGTGTATTTAAGGTTTCCCTAGACCTTGGTCACTAACTGTTCCAAGTCTGATAGGAGGTCAGGCCCTAACATGAGCCAATCCACTGGACTGTCTCAAGTAACTCGGGTCAGACACTTCTGTCCATAAAGTACCTTGAAAGGACTCAGCTTGGCGGAAGCCTGATACCTGTTGTTATATGTAAACTTTGCAAGGTGCAGATAATCCTCCCACTTGGTAGGTTTGTTCATGACATACATTTGAAGCATGTATTGAACAATTTGGTTTACTCTTTCATTTTTCCCATCTGTCTACGGGTGATAAGCAATGACAAAGTTCAGTTGCGTCTCTAATCTAGAGAATAAGGATCTCCAAAATTTTCCTGAAAACTTAACATCTCGATCCGAGATAATCACTTTGGTTATCCCATGCAATATAAATATCTCTTTTAGAAAGATATCAGCAATGTTCATGGCCTTATAGATCAATTTCACGGGGATGAAGTGTGCTGGTTTTGACATATTGTCAATGACTACGAAGATGGAATCATTTTGTGTTAATATTTTTTGTAAGCCAGTAATAAAATCCATACTGATAACCTCCTATTTCCATTTCAGAATGGGCAATTACTGTAACAATCCTAAAGGATAATGGTGCTCAGCTTTAACTAGTTGGAATTCCTGACATTTTGCAATAAACATTGCAATGTCAGCCTTTAACATGGGCCAAAAAAAGTGTCTTTTGACGACATATATCATCTTTTGATATCCTAGGTGCCCTAAGTAGGGTGCCCTATGAAATTCTATGAGGATGCTGGACCGAATGCCCCCTCCATCTGAAACATACAATCTATCCTTGGACCACAGTAGTCTGGAGTCATCCCCCTTGCATTCCTTTTGTTGTTGAAACAACCGATCCTCCTGGAAATTCTTGAGGACATGAGTTCATCAACTCAAGGCATTGGCAACTTTGTTCTCTTTGCCATTAATATGCTTTAGTTCAAAGTGATACTCACTTAGGAAAACCAACCATATGACTTGCCTCGCATTCAGATCGGGTTGATCAAACAAATATTTTAGACTGATATTTTGAGTCTTTAGAAGGAACTTCCTTCCCATGAGGTAGTGCCTCCACATCTTTAGAGCGCGGATAATGGACGCTAGCTCAAGATCGTGCGTGATATAATTTTGTTGATGCAAGTTTAATTTTCATGATTCATAACAGATCGCATGGTATTTTTGAAAGAGGACTCCTCCAAGTGCTTCCTTGCTTGCATCTATGCATACAACAAAATCCCCATCAGGATCCGCAATCCGCAACACTGGTGCGGTCATCAAAAGCTGCTTAATCTTTTGAAAACTTTCTTCACACTTGTGAGTCCATAAGAACTTATTTGATTTCTTCTGCAAAGGCATCATAGGGAAAGTGATTCTTGAGAATTTCTCTATGAACTTTCGGTAATACCCAGATAAACCCAAAAAAGGACCTAATGCTAGTGACACTAGTCAATGTAGGCCAATCGTTTATAGCTCGAATCTTTTCCGCGTCCACAGCTATTCCTACCTCAAATATGATGTGACCTAGATACTGTATTTTTGGTTTGTAAAAATCACATGTACTAAACTTAACATAGAGCTGGTGTTCCCTTAATACTCGAAGTACTATGCAAAGGTGTTCTTCGTGTTCCTCCTTACTCTTGGAATAAACCAAAATGTTGTCAATAAAGACTAGTACAAACTTATCCAGATATTTACTTAATATGATGTTCATCAAACACATAAAGTTTGTGGGTGCATTTGTCAACCCGAATGACATCACTATGAACTCATAGTGCCCGTACCTTGTACGAAAAGGAGACTTGGGAATATCTTCATCTCGAATCCGTACCTGATGGTATCCGAATTACAGGTCAATCTTCAAAAATGTTTTGGCTCCTCCAACCTGGTCGAACAAATCATTGATCCTAGGGAGCAGGTAACGGTTCTTTATAGTCATTTTGTTCAACTAATGGTAATCAATACACATTCGCATCGTACCATCCTTATTTTTTACAAACAAAATTGGTGCTTCCCAAGGGGACACAGTGGGTCGGATATACCCTTTCTCTATTTACTCCTGCAATTGCAGTTTGAGTTCCACCAATTCTGGTGCACTCATGTGGTAAGGGGATTTTGAAGATGAAACTAATCTTGGGGTTAGTTCAATGGAAAAATATAGGTCTCGTTTCGGGGGTAATCCGGGGATTTTTTCGGAAAACACGTCCTTGAATTCTTTAATAACAGGGAAGTCTTTTATGTGTTGTTCCTTATATGACTCTATGTCTCAGATGGTCACGGAAAATAACTTGTAGCCCTTCCTAACACACTTCTTTGCTTGTAAGGCATAGATTTGTCTTACCGAAACTTTCTCTGGGAGGCCTTGAACCTTCACTTGGTTCCCTTAGCTATCAGTACACAAGATAGACTTGTGTAGACAATCGAGCATGACATGGTGTTGTTCCAACTAGTCCATGCCGATAAGAATATTGTACGATCCTAAAGGTAGGATGTTTAGGTTTACCTTAGTAAGGAAATCATTCAGGTTTACTTCACATTCTTTAACAATTTCCAAAACCTTCCATTTTGTACCAATGGCTAACTATACCAACCAAGGTTTATCATGCTTTACTTTGCCTAACTTGCATAAATCAACAATATTAGGTGCAACATAGCTCCGACAAGCACTGGGATCAATAAGTATTAAAATAGAGGTGTTCAATATCTTACCTTCAATCTCGACCATTGTAGCTTGATGGTCTACATGTCGGCCATCTAATGCCGCATATATTAGCGGGGTTCCAGCTATATCCTCAACGATAGGTTCTTCTTGCAGGTTATGCAAGACTCCATTGTTCTTTTCCTTACAATCTCAAGCATAATGTGACCTGTTGCATTTTCAACACTTGATCACTAGAGGGGTAGCATTGGCTTCACTTGCCACTTGCTTATTACCATTAGGAGTTGGTACATAAGGTTTTGTACCTGGTTTATTAAAGTTCCTGTTCACTTGAAAGCTATTTTTTGCTTTATATAAGGCTACAAATTTGACCCAGGTTTGCGGTTATTAGAAACGTTTCTAGACTTTTCTCTGTTTCGGTTATGGTTTTGTTGCTGTAACTGCCCATGCTCATAGTAGAGTCTGGCCTTATGTAGTGTAGTATCTAGCGTCTTTGGCATGTCGAATTCAATCATGTCCCAAAAACTTGGAGGAAGACATCCTAGGAAATGTTGGATCTTCACCTTCTCTTCTTTGATATATGGTACATAATGCAGCAGATCTAGAGATCTATTTATAAATGTGTCCATAGTCACGGACCCCATGCATAGTTCGTGGAACTCTTTTACCTTGCAGTCAAAGAACCTTTCTGACATATATTTTTCTTGGAAAATATTTTGAAAGTTTTCCCAGCTTATTTCTCGCAGCTCATCTTTCTTGGCATGCTTCAAATCTTGCCACCATCTTGTTGCCTTACCATTCAGGTTGTAGATGGCAAGCCTAGCCTGCATCACACTTGAATAGTTATGAACCTGAAAAATACTTACTTATTCCCAACAACCATTCTTCATCCTTTTCTCTCCTATTTAATTCACCTTCATAGGTCGAGGATCTTATTTTTTGAAAATCCTCGTCAAGACTGTCATCACTTCTTTGACTCTTTCTCCGTGGAGAAAGTGAATCTCCACTAGTGGGACTATGATGATATCCTCTAGTTTCTTCGGGTGTACCTTGTTTTTCTACTTCTCTTGGGATACTAGCCCGCTCATGGTATAGTTCTCTTTTGGATCTGTTGGTGGACTAGGTAAGTTTACCTTGCGGGCTCCCTCTCGTCATGTTACGCAGTAATGCTTCATTTATAGCTTGCTGTTCCTTTCTTTCATTTAGACTGTCTTATCTAAAACTCTTCAGTTCAACTTGAAGACTGTGCAAGGTTTTCAGCACATCAGATCTTAGCTCGACCACCAAGTTCACTCCCAAGGTGGGGGTGATCATTTCTTCCTGTCAGCTGTTTTCTTCCTCAGCGTTCATAAAATGAATAGCGCTGTAAAAATTTTCTTGTAATATAAAAATTTTAATAGTAGCAAAAATTTCTGTTAGTAACAAAATTTACTTATCATACTTTATTTTCACTCCGTGAATTCCCGGTGTGGCCATAAGTCTCTCAGTATGGAAACTAGGCTCTGATACCACTTGTAATGTGCCCAAAATTTGAAAAACAAAAAAATTATAGGCTAGTAGAAAACTACCTGAGAGGATCACTATTTCTCTTGCGGAATTATATGTGCTATTTAACTTCCTATCTCTTTAGAAACTACTCATACTGTCTTGTCAATCTCCTATTAATTTAGTGATAATTAGTTTGCTTACTTCCTATGTCTTAATTCTATTATTTAAACTATTTGTACATTTAGTTATTACTGTCGGTAAGTTAGTGATATGTATAGTTCATTTACTTGCTTATGCACATGTGTACTCTTTTTATTTAAGTATAACTAACTTAACTTTGTTAATGGGGATAAAGTGGTAGAGTGGCGGGACTAGTTCTCCCATGACGATCTGAGAGGTAAGGTATTACTTGGTTACGCGGGCTTACTTAGTTCAATCGAACTAAGGCACGTCTCTCTTTTGCTTACATAGTTTTTTACTTGCGTTGTGATTGGATGTAAAGTGTGTTGATATTCTTGGTCATCAATAACCTGCTACTAGTTATTATGTTGCCTATTGACTTGATTTTCAGACTTGGTAAGTGTTGTTATCGTCAATTTAGCCATTACAGCTAAATTTCCTGTACATTGATTTTTCTTCATTATGGTCTTAAATTTTTCATTATTAAATGTCATTTATATCTTTTCATGATAGGTATATTTTTACTATAAGCTCTGTTAACAAATCCTATGTTCTTTTATTGGCAAGTTAATTGAAGGTTTGAGAGCAGACTTGAATTTGGTAAATTGAGAGATTTACGTGGCATACTTCGTATGCCATGGTGCTTAAGCCTAAACACCTTAATATTATGGTGTTAAACCCTAATCTCTAACCTATGTACTAAACCTTATCTACAATCCTAAGAAAGGGTATTTAAACTTTTGACTAGTGCACTATATGACTAAGTATTATGGTAATACTAGCATAGTGCGAACCTAGCATTATGGTAACATTGATGTTTAAAGTTTGGGGTGACATAATATATGGTATGAGCCACATATTACAGGGTTTAAGCGATGGTACGAAGGGTGTAATGAAACGATACCTAGGATCAAGTCATGACTATGGGAGTGGGTTTATGGGAACATTAATGGGTTCCAACATGGTGCCTTTAATGCTTGTGGGAAAACATGACAACCTTCCCCTTAGGCTTGGCTCACGATGGATGTGTAATGAATTTGACATTTTGGGTTTCAATGTTTGGTTCTACGCAATGGTATGGCCATGAAGGAAACCCACAGCTTATGAAGGTAAGCCTGCGTGAACTCATGATCCTGTACATTGGTTTGGTTTTTAGTTTCGAAGGGATGGCATACTTATCATCCCTGTTTGGTGTTGACTTGTAGGTGCTGAAGGGGATGGAGCGAAGCATGGTTACAACACATTGGGCTCACAATGTTGCATTCGTGGCCATGGTAAGCTTGCTCATCAAGGTTATGCTTGTCCTCCTTCAATCCTATGGCAGGGCTACATTTCACATGGTTGCTTGGTTGGTTTTTAATACTGTAGTGAATTCTATTTCGAATTCGGGCTTGAATACAGAATTAGCTTAATTTTAAAGGGGAGGAGTTTGCTGAGACTTGATGTTTAGGCGATTTGGCTCTGTGCAAGGTTTATTTTTGTTATGTAACTCATTATTCTTGGTGTTGGGCTTTTAAAATCCATGGGCTGCACCATTGCAAGCAATGGTGCCATAGCCCATTGGCACCCATTATAAAACCTTTTGCTCGGCCTTCAATTGTGATTATGTATAGACATTTGGGAAACTTTGTGTAAATTGATATATGGTTTTGATAAATTTGATGTTTAAACTTGATATGTGATTTATATGATTATACTCTTGCATTTTTTATTGGGCACTGTTTGTAAATGAGTTGGGGTTTTGAATTGGACAGAGGCATACCCTTACCAGTTGCTCCATGTGCAAATGCTATTGATTAGATTGGTTAAAGGAATAATTTTGATGTCTTGACAATGTGGGAAAAAGGCCATTCCTTCAATGGCATGAGCCTTCCCTGCTGCGATAGATTTTATTTAAAATGTTTGTGATAATTGTTTTCTACATATTACGGCGTGTAGAATATGAATTTGTAGACAATGTGGGTATGAGCCATGCCGTCAATGGCATGTTCCTTCCCACGGGCTGCGATAGTGTAGCGTAGGGTTTATATTGGTTGTGACTGTGTAATGTAAATTAAATATTACTTGGCCGAGGCCATGCTATGGCTAGAGTCCCATGACCTCTCTGCTAGCGTAGGCATTTTAATTAACTCTGTAATTATCTTTAAGGGTTTTAATATTAAACTACGGCCCACATACGAATTCGTATTAGTGTGGCCTATGTGAGAACGATTATGGGGTTTGATTGTGGTAAGTATAAATAATAGGTATGGGCTGTTTATTTATAACATTGCCTTGGGTCTTGAAATCCATGGGAATCGATGTCGTGACCTCTATTGGCAATGATGTAATGTAATGTAATGAATTGAAAAGTAATGTAATGCATTTTGTTTATACTATTGTTCTTATTGTGGATTTTAATTTTGTTTAAACAATGGAGTTGTAAATTGTGAGTATCGATATCATGACCTCTGTTTATTAAATAAAACCTCTGTATGTTGATACAGAGTTATAAGAAATGTTACTTGAAGAAGTTTTTAGATGGATTTATGTTGTGATAATGAATTATGTGACTTGGTTTATGGTTATGTAAAAAGAATGGATATTAAATGGATTTCTTTCTATGATATAATGGATGTACTTAAGGTATTTTTAATGTAGATTGTTTATATGCATACAGACCTTGAAAGGTCTTGGATGGACTATTTGAATTTAGAAATAAATGCATAGATAGTTTTATAAAGGTTTATACCTAATAGTTTTATTTATATATATGTATAATTACTTTATAAAACAATAACTATGGTTGTAAATGATACCCTAGAGTAACTATAAATTATATTTATTCCTTTAACCTACTCCTATGGTTAAATCTACTATAATTTAAAACACATGTCTCTACTGAAAAATGTAATATGTTAGTATAGATATAAGTAATAGATGAACCATTAAAAGACAAGACTAGAATTACCTATTCTATAGTATTAATTTCTAAATATGAAATGAATATATAATTTTTTTTATAGATGGGAGCCTAGCTATATACATCTTACGAAAATCTTTCCAATCCTATGAATATTAAGGAGAAATAAGGAGCCTAGCAAAATCTAGGCAGCACTTTAATTACCTAGGGTTAGTAAAATATATAGAAGCTTTTACATAAAGCAGCCTGCATTTACCCTAGAAATTCCTTTTGACATGCTAAGAACTCGTACCTGTGATTTATCTTCCTGAAGCTCCTTTAATGGTTGAACCTGCACACTGTGATTTGTCTCCCTGAAGCTCCTTTAATGGCTAAACCTGCACACTTTTCAAATAACTAGCATTATTAATTTAAGACAGATCTGACCTCTTATTTTGATGACCAAATCACTTGGGAATTACCATGTTCCTCCCAACCATGATCTGAAACCATTTGTGGTTCTAATAAGGATCTCCCCGAGCTTGACTCCAACATGAAAGTAGCTTACAGTTCCTAAGGTAGGGTTTCCTATCTGGTATTCAGATTCTGAATCAGTCCTCTTTACTTTGCAGGAGAAAATTCTTCAAGAAAACACTTGAGAGAAAAAACAGGCAGAATAATAATTCTACAAGAGAAAAGTCATAACCCCCTAGCCTTTTCTTGGCTTGAGTCTTTATAGGCATACTTTTCAATAAAAGGGGTAGTTAAATCAAGAAATACTCGATTTTCTTGATTTAACCCTTTTGAAATTTACTGGGGTAATTTTTAATTTTTAAACTAGGAACTTTTAACTAGTTCCTAGTTAGTCTTTCATAGATATTTCCACTATTTATAAATCCTTTAATAATAAATAGGAATTGGTGGAGCTTCTCTTCTTCCTTTATTAAATTATATAATTAATCATAATTAATTCTTTATACATACTATGTATAAAGTACATAGTATTAAAATACTTGTTATAAATTGTCTTCGGGCATCATGCTTCATGATCCCTAGACTTAACGACACTTCTTCATGGAGGTCAAGAAGAAAGATGGCTTAAGTCTACTAGGCTAGGAAACACTAGACATCCTTGCATGTTATATTTCCCTCGTATAATGTGGTAGCTCTTCAGTACTTTGATGAGAATACATAAATTAAAATTTTTATTTAATCACTTATAAATAAGTATGATGATGATCAATATTTTTCTTGAGCCATTTTTGCTCAAGAGTTCATTAAATTCTTTTCATTAACCCCTAGCGCTTACCAGAGCCCATACTCATTGCGTATAATAGGGAGTTACAAACATAGTGCAATTCTAGAGTTTTCGCTCAACACTAAATGCTAGGATGTACTTGTACAATACACCTAGGGATACAATGGCAAAAGATCGAATGCTCCAGAGCTTATGCTCAACATCAACATGGTATGCTTAAGAGCTTATGCCCCACATTTCCAATTATATTTTCATGTGTTCGAGAGATTTATGCTCAACATAAAACATCTTTTTGATCATGTGCTTTAGGGTCAATGCCCAACACAAACAATTCATAAATCATGTGCTTCAGGGTCCATGCCCAACACAAAAATTTGATCAATCATGTGCTTCAGGGTCCACATTGAAAACAAACATATATATACACATATATCATCAACAATTGGCTTACGTCCAATATACAAAACAAATCATCATGTTTCTACACAGTGGAGTCCTTGACCCAATATAAAATAAAACATCAATATAATTACCATGATCAATAGGCCTATGCTATAAATGGTAGGTCCGAAATTTGGGAAATTATGTATTTTTGTATTAATGTTATTTGAATCAAAATACATTGAACCTAGGGACAACTCTCAAGATAGGCCTTCTTTTAGAGCTGGAGAATCATACCCAGTAACAATTCCAAGCTGTGTTGCATGGGAAAACAACTTCGACTCATTCAATACTGGAGAAGGCTCAGATACAGTTTTTGGTTCCCCTAATGCTTCTTTTTCAGTTTTCCATGAAAGACACATTTTACTCAATCAATAAAATGCCAATTTGTGGTCAATAATCAATCATTCAAAAGAAAGAAATTTTACCAAAGGTATGACATATGCTATCCTCAACATTCAAGTCAATTTCTCGTACCACTTAACATCAAATATACTTCAAAATTGTTCTCTTTAGGAATGGAAATCAAAATTACCTTCAAAATCAACACTTGATGTCAGCCTATCGTCATTACTGACATAAGGGAATTCTGGTAGAATAGGTCTCGCTTTTACTACCACAACTAAATCCACCCTCTTAGCTCTATCTTCCCATTTCCAGTTAAAATTAAAGTTTTAAAATTAAAATTTCACTTTTTAGCATTATATAAGAACTCGATCCTCATGATTTAAAATAATTAGAGAAAGGTTCATTATTTAAAACTTCTAAAATTTTGCAACTACACATGGTGCCTTTTTCAATAACCCGAAAGCAAAAATTTCACAACATATAAATATAGAAATAGATTAATGTATTTCTATGGCACCAAAAACAACAACAATTAAAATTAACACTAACTATCAAATGCAATAAAGTGATAAGACAAACAGAGGTTCCACCAATCAGAAGACATGAATAAATTTCCGGAATGACTCCAAACTCCAATGCATAAGTGACCTTTGGCAAGTTACCATGGTTTGTATGGCTTTAAAGGGCACTGTAGACCATCAAAGGCCAGTCTATATCAAGATTTAAATGTGTATATTTGACTAATAGATATAACTATGTGTCTCATACTTCTATTTGTCTTTAATGATATTTGAAAGGTAAATTATCTTTTGGGTGCATTTCTGACATTTGCAGTTTGCTGGGGAGCTAGTAAAAACCATTACAAATGACATGTTGTTTTCCTAGATGAAGTAAAAAAATTTGTGTAGAACATTTAGTTCAGTAAAATAGAGAGCAACTGCATCCTTATATTTTAGCTTTGTTTTATCAGCTAAGATGGGAAAAGGTAGTGTTCTGTAGAGCTAATGATTTGGTGGGCATGGAGTTTCCACAAGATGAAAATGCCAAACATGGCAGAAAATGTAGCCTAAGAAACCTCATAGTGCCCCCAACTATAGGGTAGGGAATACCTTTCACACTGACTAAGCATATTTTATAGATACAGAGTTTGACAGCAAGATATGCTAACTATGCTTAGGTTGTTGGGAGTTACATAGACCCAAACGTAAGTTTGATTGGTAAAATTTAAAACGCTGCTATGAGGACTAATGACCTTTTATCATGTAGAGCGGACTAATGTTTGATCTTCCATAGTTTTTCTCTTCATTCCGCTATCTTGAAACAATTAAAAGTTCATGATCTTGTAATCAACAAAGAATGTGGAATACAATTAGAAGAAAGGAACTACTCACATTTGTTAAAATAGTAGGAAGTAAAAGACTCTAATATCTAAGAAAATTGTCTGAAGCTAGGCATGTAGTTGTAGATATTATGTCGAATCTCTAAAACAAATAAATCCCTTACAACCATTTGTAATTATCACTATTGTGTAAATCTCACATGTAGATTCAACCAAGTGTATTTCAATGCTATCTTCTTTCAACGACGTCGACGTTCAGCTTTTCCTTTCTCGATCTCAGTAGTAAATGGAAAAAATGCACTAGGAGGTAAAAGGTTACTTAGATCAATGTCACACAACTGCATGGATTAAAGTACACAATGAGACTCAATTGAGATAGGGTTAATGCAATCATGGCTTTGAGGTATAATGAATGAACATAATACTGTAAATTACTGGCATTCCAAGCATACCAAATTTATAAAACACATATAGTAAATTCCCTGAAATGTTGTAGTCAAAGGGAAATGACTCAAATAGCGATAGCACTTTCTGATGACTTCTGACTGAGTAAATGTCTGCAACTATAAAAATTTTCCACCAATTCTGCACACAAATCACCAATGATCATAAACCAGCTGCATCATAAAAACATTGCATATAAACTCTTTAATCAATGGAATGTAAATATTTATAACTAAAAAATCCTCAGATGTTCTAGCAAGAAATCGCACATCATTGTTGAACAAATTTTCTTCATCCTATATGCAAATTCATAAAAAATCCCTTCAATTTATAATTTCAACTTAGATGTAAAGATTGAAATACAAAAAGCTTCTTCCTATCACTCTAAGCAAAGGTATAGATATTGTTCATTACAGGATTTATGATGCAGCTTGTGATAAAGATGTAATTCATCTAAAATATGATCATCATATTTTCTAGAATCTATGTGTGACAAGGGAAAGCAGTGGTTGCAGAGTATACAATGCATGGCATTCACCCAATTTACGGACCTACCTCTGTTAAACTTAGGGAGCATTGATTGTGCATAATTTATAAATTTAATTGTCTTTAGGAAATGCAACATTGTGTTACTTGGTCATATAATTAAATAAAGTTAGTGTGTGTTCATGAGGGTGTTGCACATGCTCATGAGTTATGTGGGAGTTTCAAAGGTTTAAATGGTTGTAACAATCTTAAATGGGGCTCATAAAATTTGCAACCATGAGATTAATTTGATCCTAAAAATCAACAAATACAACATCAACCATATAAGAACAAACCCAAGTTTGTGGACCACATGGAGCAATAAATATTAACATGTCCCCAAATTGTTTAGCTTAGAACTGTCTGCAATTGATTTAGCTATAAAGAATTCAAACAGATTTCAGATGTGGACTTTAAAAAGTTTTTCATAAAATAATCAAAAATAGGAAAGAAACTAAAAAGATGAGACATGCCCAATTGATTTCATTCTCATTTGTCTATTCTTAAGGGTCAAAACTAAGCATGATGACAATAACAAAAAAATTATGTTGTGTGAGTGCAACAGAAAATACACCATTTTTATTGTGATTTATTTCACCTATAAAGATTAAATGGAAAAATGAAAGTGTCCTAGAGAAATATAACAGTTGACTACAACATAATCTTGAGGTGCATAAAATATATAATCAAGAAGAACTTATCAAGAAGCAACAAATAAAGATCACCACCTAGATGGAAGCAAGTTATGGCTCCCATAATGGTGAAGAAGACATTTCATATTCAAGGGATGAAGGATGAGAAATTGTCCATCAGCTGACTACACATAAAACAGTTACATAATATGAGTTCCAAATTTACAGTACAAAAATGATGAACAAATAATACATGCCATGTATAAAGGAAATATGCTTTAAATGGTTGATGTTACCCACCATGCATAAGGTAATTAGATTAGTACTATGTAATGAGAACTAAAAAGACAGTCGTTCTTATGCAGAGTATCTTGAAACAACATAGATCATTTAGTACCCATAGAGATGTTTCAATGAGAAATCAAAGAAAGTGATGTAGCTTTGGAATCTTACATGAATGATGGCTTCCTTTTGAGCATGAGCTTGTTCCTTTTCCTACAAAGATAATAAAAAATGTTAGTAAAAACTCAAAACCCTAGCTTTTAAAACTTGCATTCTTCCATAACATTCAAACTAACCTATTGAACCTTCTCCCTTTTCAGCTCCTGCTCCAATTGTTTTTGTTCCATCTCACTCTTCCGTTCATTTTTTTCTTTCTCCTTAATCACCTCTTTCTCCTTCAAATTCACTTGCTTGACCATTCTACATCAAAAGAAGAGATGTTGGCAATTTTAGTGCTAGAAACTATTCTAGACTACAAGAAGAACAAGCCAACACAATCTCTAAAATAAAACAAGGTAAAACAACCTTTTTGTATTGTTTTTGGTCTGAAATTTTCATAAACAAGAGGGTAACATAAAATAAGCTAAAATAGGTACTAAATCATATAAAGATCAGAGACTGAGATGAACCATATATAACAAATAAACCAGAAAGAGCAAATAAAAATGATTGAGTTTCACCCACAACCTACAAGCATTTCGTGAATAAAACATTATATAGGAAATGAAATTGCACATTGACTAATTTAACAAATCATAAATGAAACCAGTAATGAAAATAATATGGGCTTATCAATGATATATATCATAATCAGTCTAGAAAATTACATGAGAGTTTGGATATTAGCTTGGAATAATAGCTTTTGAGCCTCCCCTTGCAAAAAACTTGAACCCTCCTACCATCTAATTCATTTCTTTTATCCTTCTTCCATCCCAAAAATAGTTGCTTAATTTCCTAACTAACTTTAGGTCAAGTCTTTGAAACTGTATAAACAGTTACTTAACTACATAACTAACTTCTAGGTACAACTATTGAAACTACTACAAAATGATTGCTTTACAAAATCTACTATTAATCTTTTACAAAAATTGACTATATGAATGTCAGAAAATGATCTTTTAAAGATTTTTAGCTGCTTCAGCTAGAAGTGCTATCCCTTCAAAAGCTTGTGATTTTCTTCTGGTTCTTTGCTACTCAGCTTCTTGATTTTGCTGAGTTAAATCTTGAATTTTCTGATTTAACTCTTCAAATTTGCTTTGTGTCTTCCTCTTCCTTTTTAATGCTTCCTTTGAAACCACGATCAACTCTTGATAATGGGTGTTAATATCTTCAATATCTTCTCTTAACCTCCTATTTTCCATTACCAAACCTTCATTTGTTTCATTCAGAAAATCAATTTGATACTTGTACTATTTAATTGTCTTATGAAGATTTTCATTCTTGAAGTCTATGAACTTTCCTTCTTGGAAGGAAGAAGATTCCTCAGATAACCAAGGGATATTTAATTTCCTAAAAATTTCCTCAACATCCTCTTCATGCTTCTCTATTTCTGCTATAGGAACCTTTTGAGATTTATCTCCTTTAAAAATGAAATCTTTGGATTGTTCTTTACCTGTGTCTTTCACTAGAGAAGGCTTCTCAATCACTGAATCTTCTCTCTTATTTTCTACCTGCTCAGACATGTCTTCATCTTCTTTTAAATTTTCTTGAGATGAGAAATCTTCTAAATCTATTGCAATAATCTTCTCCTTAGCCAATTTTGGATTCAAAAGATTTTTCATATTCAGTCTTAACTTATTCTTTGGTCTTGTTTTAGGTCTCCAATTTGACTCACCTATCATAGCATAAGACTTGCCAGGAAACTCTAGACTGGAAATTAGTACACCTTCACTTTTTAATTCAACCATTGACTTTCCTTTAGTTTTTTTACTGAGATTATGTATGTTCTCCACTTCAATCTCGGCTGGAATAGAAACATCTTCCATTTTTTCTTGGATATCATTGACATCCTGATCAAGGTCAACTGATTTTCTTTCTTCTTTCTATTCTAAAATTGTTGTCTAGACTTCTTCCATATTTTCAGAAATTTCTACTTGGTTATGTTCATCAATCTGTCTCTGTTCTCCACCTACAGGTTCTTCAATCTTCTGAGCTAAAGATTCCACTTGAGCATTCTCTTTTGCTGACTCACCAATGTCTTCCTTCTTCAATCTTTTAACTAGGCTATGAAGTTTATTCATCTGTCTCTTTTTTTATTAGTCTTGTTTTTCACTCTGTAACCCTGACCAAAAGAAGAATTAATCCCAAGTTTTTCCTTTTTTCTGAAGCACATTACAAATGATTAGTTTTATCATTCCATGATGGAAAATTGATTGTTTAGTATGATGTTGATGTCCCTTCACTCTACTTGACATTTTCTGCAGAGTCTTTAGGAAGAAGAAAGGGAAATTCATCTTCGATTCTTTGTTTATGTGTTGTGAAAACCTGATATGATACTTAAACATAAAACCAAATCTACCTTCACGAGTTATATAACTCTGTAAAATCTTAATAGTATCCCTCCACTCAGGTTTAAAATTTGTAAAATCTTAATAGGATCCCTCCACTCACTTTTAAAATTATGTACATGCACTCCCTTGCCCCAGTCTGCTACAACTTCAGGCGGTAGGAGATCCTATGAATTGAAGGTAAATGGTACTTTTTTAAACCAAAATTCACCCTCATCAGCAATATCTGTAGCTTCTACAATTAGCACTCTAGTTAACTCAATTTTTAGGGTATTGAATAGAACTGTAATTTTCTCTAACCCTTGATCAAACCAATATGATAATTCAGAATTATAACCATCATTTTTTTCAAAATACTTAAACTAGCCTGCTTTCTGAAATAATTTTGCACATTCAAGAAAACCTCTAGCCCAACCCATGTCAGAAGGTCAACCCTATTGGTTTTGTCCTATCCCTATTATTGGGCAGCCATGAAGATCTTTGATCTTTAGGTAGTCTTAATTACAACAAATATTATAGCCGTGGAAGGATGAGAGAAGGAAATATAGGGAGACTGTTAATTGACCCAAAAATAATGATATCCGCAGATCATAACTATACACGAGTAGCGACGCATTATTGCCTTCCAAATCTGTTGCATTCTGTTGCAGCTACCCTTGTACAACTTTTCCTAGAATAATATACTGAGACCGCATTGTTTGGGGTAGGATGGATGGCGATCATCTTAAGAAATGAATGTCCATCTTTCCCTTAGCATGTTCATCCTATTATACCTACATTCTCTATATCTCGAAATACCTTTATAAACCATTATATACTGGCACCTTTTCAACATACAAAGCCTTAATTACCACAATCCTAAGTATTGATAAAATAAGACAATAACTAATCATACCTTTGTGTCTTGAGGAGCAGAGTGAGGGAAAAACATTTGTTTGGCATGCACAATAGGGTAGGATAAGGAAAAAAGAGGCGAATAAGGATGGTAAAAAAGGGACCATTTCTAGGCCCAACATCTCCTCCCACCTGTCCTGTTGCATGTCCTCATACAACAACCTCCATTATTCTTAATCTGACTCTTGCACTATGCTTTGCTCATGGAGATAAGAAAAGTTGTAGGGGAATTCAAGTGCTCCTTCTTTTTCTATAAACCCCTTATGAACAACCCAATATCTCCAACATTTCTGCTTCTCTACCTTATTCAATGAGAAATCCTCCCTGTATGGTTTTGTTGGCTACTAGATGAGAGGAAATTTAAATTTCTGTCATAGCCAATTAACCCCACATTCCCTTATACATCCAACATACCCCTCAATCCTAGAAAGCGCTTGTTCAAAATTTCTATAACAATAGGGATCCCTATTTCTGAGGGTTGGAGATGAAACCTGCCATCGATGCTTACTACCTTTCAAAGCTATTTGTTGATGCGTGGAAATATGGCTGGTACAAGTAGAAATAACCCCTTCCTAGAGTTCCATTATATGTCGATTTTGGATGGGGCATGAAAGTAGACCCTGGTGTCGAGCAAAGAGAAGATGAGGATTTTGAGGCTCACTTCAGATCCACATATTAGAGTGGGATTCATTGTGAGAAAAGGTTTGAAAAGACCTTTCCCACTGAACATGAATGCTCACAAAAGAAGCAAAATCCCTCAACTAAACATCACCTGAAAAGGGAATAAGATTCAAATGGCACTCCAAAGGACAAGCCATCTCATGCAAATACATCTCACACAACAAGTTTTGGTCATCAAAATTACTTCTCAAAAATGTCTCCAAGAATTTCATTGAGGTTGTTATTTCGTATGATCTCCATTCTTTCACAACCCTTAATCTAAACCAAATAAATTGTTCTAATAAAAAGAGAAGGTAAGAGGAAGAGGGTACTCTAGGTCCCAGAAGTTCTTGAGAAAGAGCATACATTTGGTCTTTTCCCTCCTGCATAGACTTGAAAATTTTCATCTCTCTTAGCTGCTTCTGTAGTTCTTCCTCTTGAAGTTTCTAGGTCATGTGTTCTTCTTCCCATTTTTGCTTTAGTCCCTGATGGTATTTTTATGTTCAGTGAGGGAAACCATCCCTTCTTGGCATCTTTTCACCTGGCTCCTTCATTTTCTTACTTCCATTCTCAAGATTGAGATTTCTTCTGTAGGCTTCAGGGTTTCTTCTTCTTCAGGATACGCCTCCTTGTCAGAATCTAGATCAATAAAATTTTGAAGGGGTTCAGTCCACACTTTATCACCCGATTTTCCACATTGGACATTCTACACTTCCAAGTTTATTTCTAGGGTTGTTGGTTCTTGTGTAACGACATCCCTTTCTGGATTTTCTTCTGCAATAACTCCAACCACTTCTGGAGATGTTGGTTTTGTGTAACAACATCCTGTTTCTCGGATTCTCCTATGGAAACTTTGGCAGTTGATTGCGAGGATGTTGGTTCTTGTGGGGCAATTTCCTCCTAAATTTTGACTTTCTTATTTACCTGATTATCAGCTGTGATCTCAGCAGGGGAATGTAAGGTTGTTGGTTCTTGTGTGACAGAGCCCTGTTCTTCTATTTCCTCATGTTGTTGGGATTGGATGTCTTATTCAATATGAAGCTGTTCTTCAAGGATTTCAGTATCACCTGAGGATTGTGATTGAGCTTGTTCATCTTCACCTAAATCCACATTAGGAATAACATCCAATTTGGGGTTGGTTTAATGTTGCATCCCGAGAGTATCTGCTGCAATTTTCAAGGATGTTGGTTCTTATGTAGCAACATCCTGGTTTGATTCTTCATCTCCCTATTGTTGTGATTCCATTTCTAATATGTTTGTGTCCTAAGACAATTTTGGAGTCATGGTACAAATGTCTTCATTGAATTCCAGAATGTCTTCAATTCCTGGTTCTTCTCTCATTTGGACGGCCACTTAGACAAGAACATTCAAGGATGCTAGTTCTTGTGTGTCGGCATCCTGTTTGACCTCATCATTGTTTTGCTGTTGTGGTTCCATTTCTATTATTTCTGTGTCATGAGATGGTCCAGGGGTCACAGTGCAATCTTCATCCATACAATCAGGAATAACCTCATCGTCTGGTTCCTCTGTCCCAGGGTTGGTGGAAATCTCTGCAGGAATATTCAAAGATGTTGGTTCTTGTGTGGCAGCATCCTGGACATCTGAAACTTCCTTCTCATGAAGTTTCTATTAAGGAATTTCACCATCTCTCAAATAGGTAATTTCATCAGGAATATTCAAAGATGCTAGTTCTTGTGTGACAACATCTTGCTCATCTGCAACTTCCTTCTCATGAAGATTCTCTTGGGGAATCTCACCCTCTCTCAAATCAAGTTGTCCCTGTCCTTCCACAACTGTAGGTACAGACTGCTGTGTTGTAAAGGCATGGACTATGACCTTGTAACTTGACTCATCAAAGGTTTCTCCACACGTAGGACATACCACTCATTCTTCCTCATTTCTAGCCTTGGTAGGATTTGATCCTTCCAGTTGATCTACAGCTTCAACCAATGTGTGCAGCTTCCTTTCACTCTATTTTTTGCATGCTTCCTTCCGATTTTTCAATTCTTTTCAGAGTGCTTGTACTTCCTCTTTTAATAGCCTATTTTCAAACAGAAGTCCTTCAATTTGAGGTTCTTATTCGACTGGTTCATGTGGGGCATCAATTCGTTTGGGTATAATAATGGGGAACTCAATTTGTGCTTCTAAGGTTTCCCATCTTTCCCTTGCTGCTTCTGCTATTGTGACTGACATGGTTCTTTTCCATATTATTGGTAGTGATGCCTCTATTTGATCCTTTATTTGATCCTTTGATCTCCTCCTTTTTCTTTGTGGTGCTAGAGTTTCTATATTCATAGCTGAAGTGGAAGGGAAATCCCCAGTTCCAACATTTTCTTGTTCTTCAGGATGTTCTTCCTCAATTAGGTTTCCTCCCCATTTAGGGGAAGATTCAATGGTCACCACCTTAGTGTTTTCTTCTATTATCATAGCTCTAACATCCTGAGTTTCAACTGTCACAGCATCTAATGCTGCTCCAATTTCACCCTATGCTGTTACACATGCCCCAATATTTAGTATTTCNCCTAACCCCCCCCCCCCCTGCCCCTCCCTAACTAAATTCGAGGGGATTCCAACCTCCTGTTGCTTTACATTTCCCCCCAACTATGGACTGACCGACTCTTCTTGATTTTGAACAGGCCCCATGAGTACAGGTACTGCCATTTCTTCTTCTATTGGAACACTGGGTAGGAGAATGGGTTCCTGAACTTGAGCTGTAAATTGCTCCCAGGTTTGGTTGTGTTGAGCAAGGGTCTGTAAGATTATTAATTTAATGAGGAAATGATGGGTAAGCGAAGAGAGTGGATGCTTTGCAGGTCGAAAAAACCCAACCATATGATGTAAATCATTGAATAAATAGAATGGAATGTTTAGCAAAACCTTGTGACGGAGGTGAGATAATAAAGGAAATTCGGAGTGATAGACTGTTTGATACCTACCTTCACAAGTGATATATTTATTGAGAAAAATTTCTACTTGATTCCATGGGCGTGGAAGTGACTGTAATGCTATCCCACTCCATGACAGTTGAATGTGCTCCCCTTCCCTGAGAAAATCCTGTACTTCTTTTCGATTGGGGGTTCTTCGTCCAAACCAAGCTCTTCCCACCTGGGGAAGACTAGTGACCTCAGCCACTATGTCTTCAAAGAATTCAATACACAATCCCCAAACCTCTGAGTGGGTTTCCATAAGATTCAAGGCGAACTATAAATCTGCTTCATGGTGAAATCCATTTAGGTGTTGGAAGAATTCAGTCCATCCCTCAGCTTGAAAGATAGCGAAAAATTCAGCATTTTGTCTAAGTTCTTACATATTTGGAGGTTCATACCGATTTGGAATACCCATGTCTACCGGCCTTCAGAGATATGTTGCAGTCCGACAAGTTATAGATTCCGACAATGGAGGTTAAAGCACAGAGTATGCATGAATAGCTGAGAGTGGAGTTGGGTAAATTTGGAAAGTTTCAGTGCATCAAATTATTTGAAATTGATCCCAAATTAGGAAAGGTGGTGGTTATTAGGTAACATAATTAGTCATTACATCGCACGAGTGAAGAGTTAACGTTGTAATAATGGGCACAGAAGGGAAGGTATGATTGATATTGTTAGGTCTAATTAATTCTTAATCAAGTAGTTATTCAAATCCATACCTTCGAAAATACACGATGGATGATGTCCTTTGGAGACTAGTAGAACATGTGAGGTGAAGTCATTAAATGTAGTCATTATCATAGGGATGTTGTAATGACATTTTCCACCGACAAACCATCATGTCAAATTGGTCAAAAACATGATGAATGCTGGAGGATAAATGGAGTCATCGGTGTCAAGGATTAGATCCATATCTAGAGGAGTTGCTAGCTTGCAAAAAAATTTTCCAATAACAAAGGAGTCACATCTGTAGGCCATAAAGAAATCAGATAGTTTATCACATGCGTGACCTTGGAATATAGAAAAATCATCCAAATGTAGTGTAGTTGCAGCTGCCGGAAAAGGTGTCGCAGCTACTATAAAATGATGAAAAGGCGTTAGGCGAACGGAAGTTGACTGTGTTGCAGATGCCGAAAAAGGTGTCACAGCTACTGGAAAAGGATGAAAAGGCGTTAGGCAGATGAAAGTTGACTATGTTGTAGCTGTTGGAAAAGGTGTCACAGCTGCTAGGAAAGGATGAAAAGGCGTTAGGAGGACATAAGTTGACTGTGTTGCAGCTACCAGAAAAGGTGTTGCAGCAACGCGAAATGGGATTTATGGGCAACAATGAATCGGTGTCGTAGCTTCCGAAATGAAAGTTATGAGAAAAGGTAAAATAGTGTCACAGCTGCCAGAAAAAGGGTGTCGTAGCTACCGAAAAAGGTGTCACAGCTGCAACAGATTTATTTAAAGAAAAAAAAATTGGTGCAGGAAGTTACAGAAGAATGACATTGGTCGCTAGGCCTGATGATGACCACTGTTCTTAGGCACATTCTTGCACATTTAATAAATAAAAAAAGAAAAGATCAAGTGAAAAAGAAAAAGATAACAATAACATAAACAAACAATTTATTTATGTACAAAGATTTATATGCGATTTATAGTGATTAATTAAGGATTGATAGGGGTAGATAAAAATTCCTGCCCTTGTGCTAAATTGTAGTCTATATCAGCTGCAATTTATGAGATAAATGCATCCTTTGGAATGGGCTTAGGGTACAGTTGCAGCTTGTGACCATTAGCAAATAATGCTGCGTGGTTTTCATCAACGGTTACCAGGCAGACTGTACCATTATCAAATACTCTGTCTATTAGGTATGGGCCCAACCATCTTGTGCATAGTTTACCCTTGAAATCTCTTTTGAATATGGAATCGTATAATAGTGCCCAATCTCCCTCATAGAAGACCTTCTTTTTGATGAATCGGTCATGCCAATTGGATCTCTGCTACTAAATTAATAGAGTCTGGTCTACAGCGGCTAATTGGTTGTCATCTAGTTCATTCAATTGATTCAATATTCTCTTCTGGGCCTCTATTACATCTAGTTTTACCTTTGCAGCTGTCCTCAAAGTATTAATCTCAAATTGAATTGGGAAGATGACACTTTTCCCATGCACCAAGTTGTAAGGAAAGAAACCTGTAGTATTGCGCCAAGTGGTACGATATTCCCACAATGCTTCTGGAAGTCTATCAGCCTAATCTCTATGATGGCTCTTGACCATCTTGGTAAGAATAGCTTCAATGACTTTGTTAGTTCTTTCCACCTGATCATTGGCTTGAGGATGGTAAGGTGAAGCTGTCCTATGCTGAATATGGTACTTCCGTGGCAGAGTTTCAAATTGATGTGACACAAACTGTGGTCCTCCATTAGTGACCACTTACTTGGGTACCCCAAAGTGGGTAACGATTTCACTATATACGAAATCAATCACAGCTTGGTCATTAGCCTTCGCCAAAGCCACAGCTTCTACCCATTTTGTCATGTAATCGGTACAGAATAAGATGTACGCTTTCTGCTTGGAATGAGGGCTAATAGGACCAATAAAATCTAAATCCCACCTATTAAAGGGTTCAACCACTAATTGTGGTTGCATAGGAATTTGATCTAATCTATTGGGCTGACCCATCCTGTGGAAGCTGTCAAAAGACTGGACATATCTTTTTGCATCCTTGAAAAGGGTCGTCGAATATTAGCCCATTCTCAACGCTTTGTGTCCTGTCCTTCTATCTAAAAAATTCCCCCAACAAGGTTCATCATGGCAGGCCTTCAATATATGGAATATTTCATCTTTTCTCTCACACCTTCTGATCTCATTGTCAGGGCCTATGTAGAAGAGATGACCATTTACCCAACAATACCTAGCACTTTGCTGAATAATTTTCCTCTTTTCTCTTTTGGATAGATGTGCTAGAAGCTTTCCTGCAGCCAAGTAATTAGCGACATATACATACCATGGGGAGTGAGATGAAAATGCAAATAAGTGTTCACCCTGAAAAGAGTCCTCAACAAGCAAATTATCATTACTGTTAGTGAAACTAGATAAGAAATTAACGACAACATTTTCTCTTCAAATTTTATCTATAACGATAATATCAAAATCCTGTAATAATAAAATCCCTCTAGTCACCCTATCATTAGTAATAGGCTTATTCATTAGATATTTGATGGCAGAGTGGTCAGTGTGCACAAATGTAGGATATTCAGTAATATAATGTCAAAATTTGTTAATGGAGTAAACAATGGCTAAGAACTCCTTCTCGGTGACAGTATAATTAAGTTCAGTAGGGGCTAAGTTTTTACTAATATAATAAATTGCATAAGGTACTTGACCATCCTGTTGTCCTAAAACTGCTCCAATGGCAGTATCAGAAGCATCTGAAGAAATGTGGAAGGGCAGGGTCCAATTGGGTCCTCTTAAAATGGGAGCTGTGGAAAAATTCTCCTTAAGCTTAACAAACACTGTATGGCATGCTTCATTCCAAACAAATTGTACTTTATTCATTAACAATGAAAAAAAAGGAGAGGCAAGTTTGGAAAAGTTTTCTATAAATATTTGGTAATATCCAACATGTCATAAGAAACTTTGCACTTCTTTTTGAGTTGTAGGAGTAGGTATATTTTTTATTACCTTGATTTTTGAGGGATCCACCTGAATTCCATCAGCCGAGATGAAATACCCCAATACTACTCCTTCACTCATCTTCAGATGGCACTTTTTAGTGCTTGAAGCAAGCTGGGTCTGTTCACAGCGAGTTAAAACCTTTTCCAAATTTTTCAATGCTTCTTCAAAATATTTGCCAGAAGGAGTAAAATTATCTATAAAAATTTCCATACTATCATTAAGTAATTTTGAAAATATGCCAATCACAACTCTTTGAAATGTTGTTGGTGCATTGCACAAGCCAAAGGGAAGCACTCTGTATGCAAACGTTCCCTAGGGACAGGTGAAGGTATTTTTATCTTGGTATTTAGGAGAAATCTGAATTTGATTGTACCCGCTAAACCCATCTAGGAAGGAGAAGAAATTATTCCCTGATAAGGTGTCAAGTACCTGATAGCTAAAAGGTAAGGGAAAATGATATTTTTGTGTTGCCTTGTTCAACTCTCTATATTCCACACAAAATCTCCTTTTACCATTTTTCTTGGGTACTATTATGAGTGGGGACACCCACTCGATGTCTGAAATAGGATATATAAATGTTGCTTCCAAGAGTTTCTGAATTTCTTCCTTCACTATGTCCCTAATATTGGGGTTTATTCGTCGTTGAGGTTGGCACATAGGCTGGGAGTCACTTTTAATTAAAATATGATGGCTGCATAGGTTAGACGAAATACCCCTCATTTCTATGTAATCCCAGGAAAATACCCCCGTATGTTCTTTTAAGAGACTGATCAGGTGCTTCTGTTCATCTAGGGAGAGGCTGGGGTTAACATTCAGGGTTTTTCCAAACTTTACCTTGATAGGAATACTTTTAAAAATTTTCAATATTGGAACTATATGCGTGTCACTAACTAATGCTTCTTCCATGAGATTTTCATGTTCTTCCTCGCCTAGAGTAATATTCAGGATTTGATAAATTTATTTATTGACCGAAGTGGGTTCATTGATGAAATTATTAATGGCATCATTTTCAGTTTCATCCTTAAAGGTTAAAGCCTTCCCTATTGTTAATAAAGGCTGAACACCCTCTTCTTCCTCTGGCTCCATCCATAAAGGTGTTTTAGCTTCTAGGATCAGTCGAGTTGGTGGATAGAGAGTGAGGTTCTTTATCTCGGTGCCATCTAATATGGTCTTAGACCCAGATCGATAGCTGATGAAAGCACAGCTGTGGCTAACCACGACCTTCCTAGGATCAATGGGTGTCCTCCTAACTGTGGCTTAGGTTGTAAAACTAAGAAGTCAGCAGGGTACTCCCAAGAATCAATTGAGATGACGAGATCATCCAAAATTCTTTCAGGTTTAATGGTGGATATATCTGCTAGTTCTAAAATGGTGGGGGTTGGCCTAATATTAGTGAGCCCAAGTTTTATTATAGTTTCTATCATCATCACATTAATCGCTGCTCCTGAATATACCAGTATGTTGGGTATCTATGTATGCCCAATCTGCACAATGACAGTGGGATTCCTAAGATTATCACATTTGGCCAGAAGGGTTTTTCCCATTATTAACGCAGATAATTTTCCTATGACATGAATAGTGGGAAGATCCTTGGGTTTCCTTCCTGGTTTCCTTGTGCATAGATCCTGAACAGTTCTAGCATAGATAGGTACATCTTGAAGAGCTTGAAGGAGGGGAATTTTAACATAAATATTCTCTAACTCTCCTCAGAGGTTAAACTAAGGTTGTCCCACTACCTTTGGTATCATTAATATTTCAGGGTATGGTGGTTTCCTAATCAGTTGAGTAGGTTGTGTGTTGCTGGGTGTATTCTTCTGTGTTTCAGCTGACACATCAGTAGGATATTCAACATCTTCAATGATGGGGGTCATATTGGATAAATGCTGTGGGTTCACCCCTTCTTCCTACACAGGAGATGGAACATCCTCAATAATCAAAGGCTCCACTACCTTTCCTGATCGTAAGCGAATATCGTTGCAGGGCACAGGAGTAAGAGAGTAAGTAGGCATGTTGACAGTCTCAAATTAATGGATTGTTTTATTATTTGGGTTAGGATTAGGTTGAGTAGGAAGATGAGGTCATATAGGCATACTGGGAGCAACACTTTTATGTAATTGCAGCTATGACTGCTGATAAGGTTGAGGATATTCAGGAGGGTATTGCTGTTGAGAAAATGGTTGATTTGGAGGTTGTTGAGGAAAATGGTTCCCTGGATGGAAATTCCTCCATCCAGGAGACCAAGAAGTTGGTTGGTGTGGTGGATAAACCTAGGGGTTCTAAGAGTTAATATTTTGCATTGAAGGTTGAGAGGGGTACCATTGAGGATTAGAATAAGATGAAGGGAATTGTGTATTCATATTATGCATATTATACCAATTATTCATGTTATTCAAAAATGGAAACGAGTCTAGAGTCATACCTTGATTTCGAGGCTTCCAAGGATTCTTTTGTGCAATAAAGTAGGCTGGTTCCACCTCTAGAGTTGATGCCTACAGAAGAGCCTTCACTTAGGGAAGTGACGGGCATTCTTTTGTGTCATGGTTCATCTCGCACAATTGACACACTTCTAACTTGTCGAGTGAGCACTCCTTCAGAGGGTGGTTCTTTCTACATTGAGGATAGAACACACCTAGTGTGAGATCCTCTATTTCCTATTTCTACTTTTCCCTCAGGACGTCTATTTCTGAGGAGATAGAGCTCATCATTTCTATTTTGAAATTTTCAAGGAGGTTTCCTATCTCTGCATAGGTGGCTCTTGCATTAGATGACTTCTAAGTTCTGTTGAAGACTTCACATTCTAGCTTGTCCCACTTATCCTTCCTGTTATTCCTCGAAGATCCCCTTGAGTACCTTTTTCACAATTCCACAATTTTCTCGAAAGAATCCTTGGATATATCCCCCTTTCCTAACAGGTTTAACATATCTAGGCAATCATCCCTAATACCGTGAAGTAGGATTATTTTCAGCACATCTAACCACATATTCATCTCTCTATCTCTCTACACATTATAAAAGAGCCTCTTGTAAAAGTCTTCTAGACTTTCATCATCCTTCTGTACCATTTTAAACAGTTCTTCTCTCTTGTCCTTGGTATTGCAATACTCTTGATATTTCTCTAGGAACATCTATTTCATTCTTTCCCAATTAGTAACAGTTCCACCTCCTAGGGTCATAAACCAATGCAATGCATTGTCCTTTAGAGTGGTAGGGAAGAGTTTCATCTTCTACGTGTTGGTGGTGTAATCATAACTTCAACAAAGGATATCAAATTTGAACAAAAATTCATCTGGATCCTCTACCACTTTTCCATAAAAGCAGGGAAACACCGACGACGATATATTTTTCATAGGGGCTATCCCTTCTGGTTGTTGAATTGGGAACTGAAGTGTAGCCACCATCCCTTTAGGCAGGGAATTTCCTTCATGATGATGATTTTCTCCCATTGCCTCTTCATCTTCAGATTCGTGTCTATTACTCATACCTTCCTCTGTTTTCTCTTCTTTGTTCTTCCACTGATCAATGAATTGTTGATGGAACTGTGTCCACTCTTCTTTAGTTACAACCTTCTCGTTAATGTGATAGATCAGATATCGATCAGTAGATCCTACAGTACTAACTCTATCCTCCTCTGCAGGGATATTTGAGGGTGTTGCAGCTGCTCGTGTGTTCTCCACTATAGAACCTGACGCTCGCACTCCAGGATTGGCAGGGCTTCTTTTGATAGGTGTTCCCTGATAGCGAGCCCTAGTAGAAGAATTGGTTCTATCAACTAGATTGTCAATTGATGTTCTTCTCCCCAATTCTATACCTCACCCATGACCTTGACCACCTGCAATGTTAGTGTTTTGTGGGGTTTTGGGATTTGTAAGATGATCACGTTTCACCCTTCTCGTATTCATGCAACCCAAATCATGCTAAAAAAAAAATGAAGGAGACTAAATAGAAACAATTACAGGATGCAAATATGATAGTGTTTAATGCTTATCCTTCCTCGACAACAGTGCCAAAATGTTGGGCACCCAATATGGAAGTTAATTACAGCTAACATACGTAGTGTGCAATATTTATTGTCAACCCAGGGAAGTCTTTTATTTCAAGGATAGCATGCACTATATTTTCGTAAACACTAAGTTGTTGTAAGTAAAAAATCCTATTCTCTTCTCAGCTACGTTCATCCCAAGGATCCACTTAATCTAATTTACCTTCTAAAGAATACAACCACAATTACCTTCTACTGTTCTTGATCTATAATTTAAATATTCATGAAATCACATCTAGATTACTTTTGCAGAAAACAAAATCCTGTTTACAAAACCATCTAATGATTTACCCAACTATCATGATCTGATTATTTTAGAAATCCAAAAGACATGAATTGAGTTCAGCTATTCTAGAAATTCAGAGTACAGGAATTGAGTTCAACTATTCTATGAATTCAAAGTACATGAATGAAATTCTGCAACCATAAAAGCAAAGAAGAAAACTGCAAGGATCTATGAAAATAACAATTAAAAGATCTAGGGATGAGTAGGGCTATTACAGCTACCACACAATTGCATAAGGAACAATTACCTATATAGTAGACTGTCACTCCATACCACTATAGCTTTCCAAGAGATGCAATTAGTAACATGCTGTAAATCCACAACTGTTGCAGCTTACTATGAGAAAATGTAATGAACACAACATCACAAAATAGAGTAATTAAAATTCCTAATTTAACTCAGCAATCCCTATGGGAAGGCGGGCCCAGCTTTCACACAGAAATGTTGGATGTAACACACATTAAAACACTGAGATCAGAAGTAACTCCTTCTATTAAAAAGGTATATCAAACAAACAACCTCAGTTGCATATAATACAATAATTTTGTTCAAGGTTCAATCCCTGGCTCAGAACAGTTCCCCATATTTATACAATGTCGATCATAACATCCTATCCTTATTATTGGGTAGCCATGAAGATCCTTGATATTCAGGAAGCCTTATTTACAACAACTATTATGTCCATGGCAGGATGAGAGTAGGAAATATAGGGAGACTATTAATTCACCTAGAAATAATGATATCCGCAGATCACAACTATAGACGAGCAGTAGTGCATTGTTGCCTTCCAAATCTATCGCACTCTGTTGTATCTACCCTTGTACAACTTTGCCTGGAATAATATACCGAGACCGCATTCTTTGGTTAGTGGTAGAATGGATGGCGATCAGCTTAAGAAATGAATGTCCATCTTTCCCTTAACATGTTCATCCCGTTATACTTGCATTCTCTATATCTCGAAATACCTTTATAAACCATCATATATTAACACCTTTTCAATATATAGAGCCTTAATTAGCACAATCCTAAGTATTAATAAAATAAGACAATAATTAATCATACCTTTGTGTCTTGAGGAGAAGAGTGAGGGAAAAACATCTATTTGACATGCACAATAGGGTAGGATAAGGCAAAAAGAGGTGAATAAGGATGGTAAAAAAGGGACCATTTCTAGGCCCAACAATGAGTACTTACCTTTGTGTTGAGCAAGAAGCTCTGGAACACATAAAAATATAATTGGAAGTGTTGGGAATAACCCCTCGAGCCTTCCATGTTGGTGTTGAGCATAAGCTCTAGAGCATGGGATCCTTGGCCATTGTACCCCTAGGTGTATCATACAAGTACATCCTAGCATTAGTGTTGAGCAAAGAAATATGGAATTGCACTAGGTTGTAACTCCATGTTAAAGCATTGAGTATGGGCTCTAGTAAGCGCTAGGGGTTACTGAAAATAATTTAACAAGTAAAGATGACTCGAGGAAAATATTGATCTCATCAAACTTATTTATAAGTGATTAAATGAAATTTTGAATTTCTGTAATCTCATTAAGTACTAAAGAACTACAACATTATACGAGGGAATTGCAACATGAAAGGAAGTTTTGATTTGCCTAGCCTAGTAGACCTAAATAATCTACCTACTTGACCTTAATGAAGAAGTGTCATTAAGTCTAGGGATCATGGTATATGATGCCCAAACACAAGTGTTAACAAGTGTTATATTATTATGTACTTTATACATGGTACGTATAAAGAGTTAAATATCTTTATAATATTAATAATGTAAGAAAGAAAGTTTCCATCTATTATTATTTATTATGTAAAGATAATAAATAGTCCAAAACCTAAAAAGTCTAATTAGGAACTAGTAGAAAGTTTGTAAGTTAAAATATTAATAATTACCCAAGGTAATTGAAAAGGGTTAAATCAAGAAACCAAGGTTTCTTGATTTAAGAGTCCCTTTGACTTAAAAGTGTGTCTATAAATACTCAAGCCAAGGATAGGCTTGGGGTTCTGATCTATCATTAGAGGAGTAATTTTTCTTTCTGTTTGCTCTTAAGTCATTCTTGGAGAACATTTTCTTGGAAGGAAAAAGGAGAAATGATAGAGATCTAATATATGAGATAGGAAACCCTACCTTAGGAGCTCTAAGCTACTTCCATGTTGGAGTCTAGCTTGGGGGGATCCGAATTTAAACTAGGAACAGTTTCGGGTCATGGTTGGGTGGAACGTGGTAGTTCCCACATGATTTGGTCATCAAAATCATAGGTCAGATATATCTCCAGTTGTTAATGTTGGTTATTTGAGTGTACAGGTTCATCCATTAACAAGAGCTTCAAGTTATAGGTATGAAGCCCTAGACTGTCTATTCTACTTTCCTAGAATAAATGATAACTATGTTAGGTAAATTATTACTTTGCATTTCCTAAGCCAATGTATATGTTTCTTTGTTTAAAACTGCTAGGGTTTGCATCTTAAAATATTAACCCTAGGTTGTAAGTGATTTCCTATATGAGGTTGATCCAAGGTTTAATTATTGGTTTATTTATGTAAATTCAATTTATTTACCAATGTGCATCAAGGGTTCTATGCCCTAGTTTAATTCCTGTATTAGTTGTACTGATGAAACTGGGTTAAGTACAAACTGGGTTTTAATCTATATTTATTACTTATCTACTTCTTTCGTCTCTATACCCTACTGACATATTCCATTTGTGAGTGGAGGCATGTATATATTTAAATAAACTAGTTCATAGTTAAGTTATCTATATACCCTAAAGTATAAGTTTACAATATCGATAACCTAAGGTATTATCTACAAACTGAACTAATATATATATATAAACACATATATACATCAAACATAAACAAATCAGAATACTATCTATAAATCTACATTAGAAGTGATAGAATAGATTTATGAATCTAATCAATTAAATACAACTATAATTACTTCAAGATAAATACACCAGTAAAGACTTCTAAAGGTATACATATTTAATACAAGATAATTGCATAAGCATTCCATTAAAAATTAACATCATCATAAATAAATCAACAATAAGTAACGTGACCATTCTTTTGGTCAAATATTCACTTCTTTGTTCCTACACTAAATCCATAGTCCTAAAATATAAAATAAACAACATCATAATCACATGCACAAATTATTTAAAGGTACCATCTAATATCACTCATAAACTCTCACAAATAAATTAACCAAGTAAACATTTAAAACAAATTGAATAACTCTGTAAGATATAGCAGAGGTCATGGTATCGACCCCTATGGGATCACAAATCAAAGTCGCAACTCACATCCACATATAAACATTAAAACTCATTAAATCAACTGCGAACATGATTTAAACCCTCTGGAGTATTGGTTTACAATAATCACGACCATGCTATACATAGGATATATGCCGGTTTAAAATAACAAATCAAATACATTCGCTACAGTAGGGTTGCAAGACCCTAGTTTCTGCACCCACGATATAGGATGGCCTTGACCACTATTTTAATTAAATACATAGTCCAATAAAAAGAATGTCTACAGCGAGGAAAGCCATTGTGGGTTTGTACCCATGGCTCTATCCCAATTAACCTTACATACTAAACAACAAAACAATAACAATAATACAATCATCTAAAGCTTTCGCAGCAACTATGGGAAAGTCTCATGCCAAACACGACATGGCCTTTACTGTAACACTGTCAAAATAATACAGTCAAGATCTAAATAAATCATTTATACACAGTCCATCAATGGAGGTGATTGTCTCTTTTAAACCCATAGTAAATAACGCAGCATAAATTCCACACCCATACAATAATATATTATCCATTTCCAAAAAAATGCAGGAGTATAATATTTACACAGTATTTTCTATTATCGCAATCAGGTCCACATAGGCGTTGTCACATTCCCCAATTTTGCAAGAATAATTTTATATTATTTTGTATTATTTGAGGACAATAGGTTAAATTTTATGCTAAGTTGTAATTGATGACTCAGCAGAGTCAAGGATATTTAATGTAATTCTGAATATTTTATTTATAAATAAATAAAGGAGGAGACAATAGCTTAGGAGAGCTATTAAAAGAGTGTTTACTGGAAAAATTGGTGGAGGAAACTGGGTGGAGAGAAAACTGACATGTGGCAGCATCCTCAAACCCCTTCCAACTGTTGCAGCTGGAAACCTCCCTACATTTGGAGTCATGATTCCCCAAGAAAGTCGATCAATTAATGAAAACTGACCCAAAAGACCTAAGAGATATTTATAAATAATCCCATTGAAGAGAGCTGAGGCTGCTCATTCTAGAGAAGTGATCATTCAAGTGAATGAATGTACTTCAGACAAATTCAATGGAAGGTAATTATGGAAAGAGTTTTAGGGGATAACTGCTCAGTGATCTAGTGTAGCTTTTAATTTGAAAGATCTTATTGCTGAGAGCAGGGTGTTTTACTGAGTTATTGGACTAGTCTACTATTTGCATGCTCCATCGATTCTCAACCAAGAAGACCAGGAACAGGCTCGGGGGTCCTGAAGAAGTGTTGTTTGAGTGCTCTCTAGGAGATTGGTAGGGAGGAATGACCTCCTAACGCTGTTGTCATCTATCCTAAATAGGTTCTACATTATTTTGTTTTACTGTATTAGATAAATCAATCTGAGTCCGACTAATATGTGAATGTTATAGAGTTAGCTTGTAGAATGTTAGAATCCATTAGTCTTTTTAAATGATTGAAGAAATGAACTTGATTAGAAAAGTAATGTGTTAGAATAGAAATAATTTCTAGACTGTGTTTTTCCACACCTAGAAAATCCAGGTAGTACTCTAGCACAAGTAGAATGTTTAAGAAGATAAGAGAATTCTTGAGTAGATAAGAATGTGTATTTATAGACAGTTGAGTAATTTTATTCATGTTAAAATATTATGGAGGTTAAACCATGTTACGATATGTTTATATTTCTTTTTTTTCACATAGTAACTGAATTAAATGAAGTAGAAAATTACATTTGAGTTACATTGATTACATACAGTTAAGTAAATAAACAAGCTACTAATCACTTAGTTTATTTTCTAACAATATCGACTAAGTCTAGGACTAATATTTACTATAAACCAAATAGGGTTAAATTTAAAAGTACTTAGATCATAAAGAGTAAACTGAGTTACAGAATTTATGTTATATCTTTTCAAAAACTCTGAGTAAATTCTACGTGACAATTTATTAAATAAAAGCAATAAAAATATAATTAATAACTAGTATAAAACTAAATAATACCTTTCTAAAAATTATTTATAATTACTAACAGGTTTATACCTGTAAATATAAATCTTCAAGTTTGAAACCCTAACCATGTTATTTAACTATTTTAAATAAAAACATCTAAGCTACAAACCATTTATTCGAATAATAATATATATAAACAATTAGTCTACTGTAAACTGCTTACAATCCTTTCTGAAAACAAATGTACATTTATGCAACACACCTGTAATAATAATTTAACTAAATTAACAAGTAACCGAACCTAATCATTAATAAACTGAAGAACGTAATTAGAGTTACAATATACAAGATTACTGCAAAAACAAAACAGAGCTTGAAGTAAAATCTTTTTTTAAAACCCAATGTATTACATTGACAAGTAGTAAGGCTACAAACTTAATCATATTACAACACCCAGCTCAGGGCCGGTGTACCCAGCATCGTGGCATGGGTTTTTAAAACAAAACTTACATTCAATTTATTAAAACCTACATTCTTGTATATCCTTTATAAGTAAAAAAAAAGTAATACAAGTCACGGCATTGAATGAAGGAGCCACCTTGCTATATGCAAGGGTTTAATAACTAAAAACAAATCTTAAAAATTGAATACCATACATCCAAAAACTAGAGGTACCGAGGTCGTAACTTCTTCCCAATTGAAACCATTTTTCCCCTAAGTCTGTACAAGCAGGGAGTTTCCACATAGTAACCGGGGCTTACTCGTAGGACTTGATGCCAATCCAAATGTGGAGAGGACTCTTCCAAATGAAAAGGTGAACCATCACCTGCAAGTGAAGGACAAATTCTTGTTTAGAAACTGAGTTTATAACCGTAACTATAATTTTAAAAGATTATAACATTTGTAGGATGAATTTCTTTACCTGGAAGCGAAAGATTTGGAAGTTGAGGATGATTTGAGCCCACACCACGAGCAGCACTACCCTTGTGCTCACCATCGACAAAGGCGATGGGGCTCCCAATAGATTCTACAACACTAGCAAGAGTATACTTTGGTAATGTCCATGAAGGAAAAAAAAAAAAAACTACTGACAGAGGTACACTACCCTCACGCATAACAAAGTATTGTATGCAGGAAGAAAAACCTAATGTGAGCTATAAACTTCGCAACCCATACACTAGATTGGAAACACTTCATGATACACAAACAATTGAGCTGAAGACGAGCACTAGCAACCGTCATGGCCGCAGTAAACCAGACATAGAAAATACCAAAACCCTCGATGAAGAATGAGGAGTTAGGGTTGCGTTATGAGCTTTTAATTTATGCATTGCATGGTGATGTACATTCCATGTGCCCACCATATTATTCAATCCAAAATGGGTCGAATGATATAGTTGTCACTGCGTTGTTGGGACAACAAATTATTGTCAATAGTTTGAACAATGACTATAATGATGGTGTAATATATAATGTCAAACATATCTTCACAATGTTAAACCATAGGGTAGGCAATGGTAAAGGATGAGATTTTTATTTGCATCATTAACCCTTGCTTTATGTAACCTTGAAATATTTCAATGGAAAAATAAAAACTATGGAAAGATCCATAGTAGGGTATATGCCCTTGGTCTTAAGGTAATAGTTCCAATAAGAATAATTTATTCAAACATTATATATATCAAGACCACGATGTTATAACTAGTTTTTATGTAAAGACTAATAGTAAGAATCTAGTTTATAAATCAACTTTGAGTATATAAAAAGTATTTACACTCTAAAATAAATTTTTACTTTTGTTTGAAGTGTATACTACTAAGAGTAAGATAAACTTCATGGAAGTTGTAATTGTTTGGTTTATATAAGTAACCAAACCTCCAAATGAATCAAATCAAGGCTATATTTTCCTTGGTAGTAAAAGATATTAAAACTATCTAAGAAAACATATAGCATCACTATTATTTATAAATAAATAATACGATAATGTAATTTCGTCACATTACTTATGTCATGAATAAATTTGGAATTTAGAATCACAACTTGACGACATTTAGGCAAATGATCATTTATAAAAACAATGCAATAATAAGCCGATAAACTTCCTCTACTGAATCTTAATTAAAGGTAAAGTTAAGAGTTCTATATAAGCTTGTTTCTTGAAAGGCTTAGGACTATTTCCATACTTAAACAATGTTTTAAATTTTAGAAATAACAATAGCAGAAAACTCTTATTTCAATAAGAGTGTTGGTACACTAAATTATGAGCTCTATGAAGAACTCATAAATAATATAACATATATATGGAAAGAAGATTTATCTAAAATAGCAGTCATTCTGATAAAAGACAATCAGTAGGGAAAAGTATTGATCTTTACGACATGAAGTTTAATGTACTGTCACAGTTGCAAAACAAGTAGAAGAAACGTTAATTTACCTTGTATTACCCTTGAATTCTATTAAGAAAACGTTTACTCTAGTAGTATATTTATGCTAAAAGAAGTATATCTGGATTAATGCCTTAATAAACTCTTACTGGTTCAAAATTTACCTGTCAAGCCTGTAATATCCAGAAATCCAGGTAAGTTAGCAATCGGTAAATAAGCCCCATTTAGAAAGTAACTTCTCACCTACTTGACAAAATCAAATCATCAGTACAGCTAGAAAAAACTGAATGCGGATTATTTACATCACATATTGAAATTAAATTGGTATTAATTTATATGTGTTTTAAGTTAATCATTAGTTTGTTAACTGTTTCATTTATCCGTTAACCGCTAGTAGGTAACAAACTACAGCTATAAACAATTTATGTTACATCAAAAAATTTTAATTTTTGTAAAAATTTGGGGTGATGACATGTGGTATCAGAGCACAAGGTTGAAACACTAGTCGTTGATGAATCCCGACTAGCTTTTATGAAACAATGAATTTAAATTATTTTGCTGATGTTATTTTCTTTTAAATGTTATTTAACAGAGAAATTGTTTCTGAAGTTTAACAATAGGTATGGTAAGGCTGGAGGAATATGTGGAAGAGGAATCTCCATTTACTGAACCAAAAAACTTACAGAGAGACCCTATACGAGAAGACCTAACCACTAATTCCTCGAAACTGTTACAAATAGTAAAAGACTTAAAATCTGAAATGAAATCTGTTAAACAAGAGAATGAAAGGCTTTTGAGAGCTTAGGAGGAGCCGAATTAGATCCTAACAGAAAGATTTCAAACTGAGGGAAAGGGAAAAAGAGCTGATTCAGAAGATACAAGTCATCAACATAAATATAAAAAGATTAAATAGAATAAAAATTAAAGCAACTCATCTTCAGAGGTGTTTGGTGATCGATGTAATTTTTATTCTAGTAGTGATAGTAGTGATGACAACCATTATACTAAAAAGAGAAAATATAAACCCTATGAGGAAATTTCTGGGGAATTTAAGAAGATTAAACCACCAACATTCAATGGAGAGACTAAGAAATGGGAGGAAGCAAAATCCTGGTTATTTGTGATGAAGAAGTACTTCCATATTTACAACTAATATAACCAATAAAAGGCTAGAATGGCTATCTATTATGATATTTAGCAGCAGGAATTGAAGATGATGAAGGGAATAAAAGAGAAGAACGTAAATTGGAGTACCTTCAAGAGGTACTTTAAAAAGAAATTTATGTCTGAGCAATACTATGAAGAGAGAGAAAAAGAATTCTATGAGCTTAAACTAGGTTCAATGACTATGAAATATTTGAACAAGTTTTTAAGTCTACTTAGGTATGTACCATACCTTGTAGATGAAAAACCAAAGGTACAACGATTACTCAGCTATCTACCTTATCATATCAAGGATAGGATTTAGTATGACAATCCAAAAACTATGGAAGAAGCTATGAGGAAAGCCAACTTCTATTATGAACAGAATCAGAAGAAGGAGAGCATGGCCAACTGGAAGGCCAAGAAGAATAATAACGATTTTGATCAAAAGAAGAAAGAATTTATGCCCAATCGGAATTTTAAAAACAATAAGGCCAAAAATTTTCCTGACAAGAATTTCCAAGGGAATAAGAATAATTCACCAATCAATTAGAACAATACAAAGTGTAAAGAATTTGCTAATAACCATGGTAATTACACCAAGAACTTTGAACGCAAAGAACTTATAAAGTGCTGGGAGGGTAATGGCCCACATTATTCCTTAGTCTGTCCTAATTGGAAAAGGATTGTCAGTAATATCCATACCATACAGGAAGAAATGACGATTGGATATTTAGCGAGAACTATGCCAAAAATCAATGCAGCCTTGGAGAATCGACAAGCAGAATATCAAACTTCCATGGTGGAAGTAGAAGGTACGATAAACCAAACCCCTATAGCTATTTTAATTGATACAGGAGCTAGTCTCAGTTGTATTTCACCTAAAATGGTACAAAAATGTAAGTTTCCTGTTAAAAAATTAGAAAATTCTTGGTTGGTTCAGTTAGCCATTGGTGCAAAAAGGAAGGTAACTTGTTTTGTAAAAGAATGTGCAGTAGTTATGGATCAATTTGAAACTGTTGTAAAGCTTAATGTATTACATCTTGGTTCTTATGACTTACTAATTGGTATGGATTGGTTAGAACAACATAGGGTGATTTTAAATTGTTATGATAAAACCTTTACGTGTATAAATAATGATGGAAAACCAATAAGTGTGAAGGGAATCCCTAGAAAAACAACCGTAAGGTAGATTTATGCTCTGGAGCTTAAGAGGGCTGTTAGGAAGGGTTGCAAAGCTTATGTTGTAACAATAGCTGATGAGGAAAATCTAAATAAGATAGACAAATTAAAATTGGAGGACATACCAGTTTTAAGAGAATATGTTGATGTATTTTCAGAAGAAATTCTGGGACTACCTCTGAAAAGGGAACTAGATTTTACCATTGAGTTGGTACCTGGTGCAGTACCTAGCTCAAAGGCCCCTTATCGAATGAACATACTTGAACTTAATGAATTAAATTCACAATTAAAAGAACTTATTGATAAAAAGTATATTCGACCTAGTGTGTCTCCTTGGGGGGCACCTGTGATCTTGTCTAAGAAAAAGGATGGAACCATGCAACTTTGCATAGGTTACCGTCAGTTGAATAAGATGACTATCAAAAATAGATACCCATTGCCTTGCATAGATGATCTGTTTGATCAACTACGTGGAGCCACAGTGTTTTCGAAAATTGATTTAAGGTCTGGATATTATCAAGTTAGAATTAAAGATGAAGACATCTTTAAAACAACTTTTACAACTCGATATGGTCATTACAAGTTTGTCATCATGCCATTCGGGCTTATGAATTCCCCAATTGTTTTTATGTGTTTAATGAACAACATTATGCATAAGTATCTAGATAAGTTTGTGGTCGTGTTTATCGATGACATATTAATCTATTCAAAAACTGATGAAGAACATAAAGAACATTTAAGAATTGTATTGCAAGAGCTACAAGATCACCAACTCTTTGCAAAGTTTAGTAAATACGATTTCTTCAAAGATAAGATTCAGTAATTAGGTCATGTGGTGACTAAGAAAGGGATTTCAGTAGAACCCGAAAAGATAAAGGCGATCGGAGATTGGCCGATTCCTAAGGATGTAACTAATGTTTGATCCTTCATGGGAATTACTGGTTATTACCGGAGGTTCATTGAAGCTTTTTCGAGAATCGCGAATCCGATAACTTCATTGTAGAAGAAAGGAAATAAATTTGATTGGAACTAGAAATGCGGGGAAAGCTTTAAAAAGTAAAAAAATTTATTAACCAGTGCACCTATTTTAAGAATAATTGATCCAAATAAAGAATTTGTAGTGTGCACTGACACCGGAAATGATGTCTTAGGCAGTGTTTTGACTCAAGAAGGGCATGTTATTTCCTATGAGTCTAGGAAATTAAAAATCCATGAAAAGAATGATGTAACTTATGATCTGGAATTAGTTGATGTTATACATGGTCTAAATATGTGACGTCATCACTTAATTGGAAGAAAAATTATTCTAATGACTGATAATAAAGGATTAAAATATCTGTTAGATCAGCCTAATCTAAATGCCAAACAAGCTAGGTGGCTAGGTTTCTAAGTGAGTATGATTTTGAAATTCAGCACATTAAAGGTAAAGAAAATAAAGTTGCTGATGCATTAAGTAGGAATGCAAGGCTAAAATTCACAACAGTTATCAACACTTATATATCAGATCTAGATGAACAAATTAAAGCGGGGATAGAACAAGATGAAATTTACCAAAACTTACAAGCTAAAACGAAAGAAAATCCAACAGAAAACTTAAGTAAAGGGTACACTAGTTTGAATGCAAAAGGATTTTTACTGTATAAAGACAGAATGTATGTACCTAATGTACCTAAAGTTAAGTTATTAATTTTAGATAAAATCCATAAAACTCCATACTCAGGTCATCCAGGATATCAAAAGACTATAACTATGTTAAGGAAAGAATATTTTTGGCCAAACATGAAAACTGAATTGGCAGAATATATTACTACGTGTTTTGAATGTTAGCAGGTGAAAACTGAACATCAACACCCAGCTGAATTATTTCAGCCATTACCCATTCCTAGCTGGCATTGGGAGATAATTAGTCTCAATTTTGTTACTGGGTTGCCTAAAAATCAGGATTTAAATGATTCTATCATGGTAGTGGTCGATAAATTAAGTAAAGCATCTCACTTTATACCTGTTAAAAGTACATATAAAGCTGCAAACATAGCTGATATCTTTCTAAAACAAATTCTCCAATTCCATGGAATACTGAAAGTTATAATCTTAGATAGAGATCCTAAATTTACAGATAACTTTTGGAAATCTCTGTTTAAAGGATTAAACACTACACTAAATTTTAGTACTTTGTTCCATCCTCAAATAGATGGACAGACTGAAAGAGTAAACCAAGTCCTAGAAGATTTATTAAGAATGTATGTGAAAGAGCAGCTAGGTAAATGGGAGGACTATTTACATCTGATAGAATTTGCTTATAATAACAATTATCAAGCGTCAGCCAGATTTAGTCCTTTTGGAATCTTGTATGGAAGGAAATATAATACTGCTATATCCCGGAGTAAGCCAGTGGATAGATTAGTATTAGGTCCTAAACTATTAAAGGAAATGGAAGAAGTTGTTAAGGAGGTACAAAGTAATTAGAAAATTGCGCAGGAGTGACAGAAAAGTGAAGAAGACCTTAAAAGAACTCCAAAGGAGTTCCAGGTAGGTGAACATGTGTTCATCAAGGTGAGGCCCAAAAAGAGCTCTCTAAGATTGGGTAGTTTTGCAAAACTAGCACCCCGTTACTGTGGTCCATTTGAAATACTGTCCAGGATTGGACAAGTAGCTTATCAATTAGCATTACCACTAAATTTAAGAGTCCAAAATGTTTTTCACATTTCTGTATTAAAGAAATATGTTCATGATGCTACTCATGTTGTTAATTGGAATGATGTACAGGTCGAACCAAAAGGATATTTTTGGTGGAACCAGACTGTATCCTCGGGAGGAGGGAGATCACACTTCAAAACTACACCATTGGTCAGATGAAGGTGTAATGGAAGAACCTTAGTCTGGAGGAAGCCACCTGGAAATTGGAAAGTAAAATGTGGGATGCATATCCAATTCTGTTCCAGGGGAATTCTGAGGATGAAGAATAAATAACATCGAGGACGATGTTATGCTTTAAGGGGGTGTGTATGTCACATACCCCAATTTTGCAAAAATAATTTTATATTATTTGGTATTATTTGAGGACAATATGTTAAATTTTATGCTAAGTTGTAATTGATGACTCAATAGAGTCGAGGATATTTAATGTAATTCTAAATATTTTATTTATAAATAAATAAAGGAGGAGACAACAGCTTAGGAGAGATGTTAAAAGAGTGTTTACTGGTCAAATTGGTGGAGGAGACTAGGTGGAGAGAAAACTGACATGTGGCAGCATCCTCAAACCACTTCCAACTGTTGCAGGTGGAAACCTCCGTACAGTTGGGGTCACGATTCCCCAAGAAAGTGGAATCAAAGCAGGTGGCTCAATTAATGAAAACTGACCCAAAAGACCTAGGCAATCTTTATAAAAATTCCCATTGAAGAATGAATGTACTTCAGAGAAATTGAATGGAAGGGAATTGTGGAAAGAGTTTGAGGGGATAACTATTGAGTGATCTAGTGCAGCTTTTAAGATGAAAGACATTACTACTGAGAGCAAGGTGTTTTACTGAGTTATTGGACTATTCTACTGTCTGCATGCTCCACCAGTTCTCAGCCAAGAATACCGGGAATAGGCTCGAGGGTCCTGAGGAAGCATTGTTTGAGTGCTCTCCAGGAGATTGGTAGGGAGGAACGGCCTCCTTACACTGTTGTCATCTGTCCTAAACAGGTTCTACATTATTTTGTTTTACTATATTAGATAAATCAATCTGAGTTTGACTGATATGTGAATCTTACAGAGTTAGTTTGTAGAATGTTATAATCTAGAAGACTTTTTAAATGATTGAAGAAATGAACTTGATTAGAAACGTAATGTGTTAGAATTGAAATAATTTCTAGACTATGTTTTTCCACACCTGGAAAAACCAAGTAGTACTCTAGCACAGGTAGAATGTTTAAGAAGATAAGAGAATGTTTTAGTAGATAAGAATGTGTATTTATAGACATTAGAGTAATTTTATTCTTGTTAAAATATTATGGATGTTAAACAGTGTTATGATATGTTTATATTTCTCTGTTTTCACATAATAACTGAATGAAATGTAGCAGAAAATTACATTAGAGTTACATTTATTACATACAATTAAGTAAATAAACAAGCTACTAATCACTTAGTTTATTTTCTAACAACATCAACTAATCTAGGACTAATATTTACTATAAACCAAATAGGGTTAAATTTAAAAGTACTTATATTATAAGGAGTAAATTGAGTTACAGAATTTATTTTATATCTTTTCAAAAACTCTGAGTAAATTCTACCTGACAGTTTATTAAAATAAAAGCAATAAAAATATAATTAATGGCCAGTATAAAACTAACTAATACCTATGTATAAATTATTTATAATTACTGACATGATTATACGTGTAAATATAAATCTTTAGGGTCGAAACCCTAACCAACTTATTTAACTATTATAAATAAAAAACATCTAAGATGCAAACCTTTTACTTGGATAATAATAGATACAAACAATTAGTCTAATGTAAACTGCTTACAGTCCTTTCTGAAAACAATTGTACATTTATGCAACACACCTATAATAATAATTTAACTAAATTAACAAGTACTAGAAAATAATCATTAATAAACTGAAGAAATTAATTAGATAAGGTTTTCATTTCAGGAAAACCCTAGCTTGTATAACCTAAACAAGTAAGCTAATATTATAAATTACACAATATGACTGAGTTACAATCTTAAATAATAACAATAATTTATTTACAAAAGATATTTATCCAGTAATGTTCTTCATTAACAGTGGAATAGGAAAAACCCTATTGTACACAGAGTTACAATATACAAGATTACTGCAAAAAAAAAACAGAGCTCAAAGTAAATTTTTTTTTAAAACCCAATGTATTACATTAACAGGCCGTAAGGCTACAAACTTAACCAGATTACAACACCCAGCTAAGGGACGGTGTACCCAGCATCGTGCCATGGGTTTTTAAAACAAAACTTACATTCAATTTATTAAAACCTGCATTCATGTATATCCTGTATATCATGGAGGAACCGAGGTCGTAACTTCTTCCCAACTGGAACCATTTTTCCCCTAAGTCTGTACAAGCAGGGAGTTGCCACATAGTAACCAGGGCTTACCCGTAGGACTTGATGCCAATCCAAACATGGAGAGGATTCTTCCAAATGAAAAGGAGAACCATCACTTGCAAGTGAAGACCAAATTCTTGTTTAGAAACTGAGTTTATAACTGTAACTATAATTTCAAAAGCCTATAACATTTGTAGAATGAATTTCTTTACCTAGAAGCAAACGATTTGGAAGCCAAGGAGGATTTGATCCCACACCACAAGCAGCACAACCCTCGTGCTCACTAGTGACAAAGGTGATGGGGCTCACAATACGTTCTACACCACGAGCAGGAGTAAACTTTTGCAATGGCCATGAAGAGAAACAACACCAAAAAGAACTACTAACAGAGCTACACTACCCTCACACACAAAAAAGTGTTGTATGTAGGAAGAAAAACCTAATGCAAGCTATAAACTTTGCAACCCATAAAGTAGAGTGGCAACACTTCATGATACACAAACAATGGAGCTGAAGACAAGCACAAGCGAGCCCTCATGGCCACAGTAAACTAGACAAAGCAAAGACCAAAACCCTCTATGAAGAATGAGGAGTTAGGGTTGCGTTATGATATTTTAAGTTATACAATGCATGGTGGTGGACGTTCCACATGCCCACTAGATTATTCAATCCAAAATGGGTCGAATGATATAGTTTTCACTGCATTGTTAGGACAACAAATTATTGTCAATAATTTGAACAATGACTATAATGATGATGTAATATATAATTTCAAACATATCTTCACAATGTTAAACCATAGGGTAATCAATGGTACATGATGATATTTTTATTTGCATCATTAACCCTTGATTTATGTAACCTTGAAATCTTTCGATGGAAAAATAACAACTATGGAAAGATCCATAGTCGAGTATATTCCCTTGGTCTTAAGGTAATAGTTCCAATAATAATCATTTATTCAAACATTATATATATCAAGACCATGATGTTAGAACTAGTTTTTATGTAAAGACTAATAGTAAGAATCTAGTTTATAAATCAACTTAGAGTATATAAAAACTATTTACACTGTAGAATAAATTTTTACTTTTGTTTGAAGTCGATAGTACTAAGAGTAAGATAAACTTCATGGAAGTTGTAATCGTTTGGTTTACATAAGTAACCAAAGCTCCAAATGAATCAAATCAAGGCTAGATTTGCCTTGGTAGTAAAAGGTATTAAAACTATCTAAGAAAACATATAGCATCACTATTATTTATAAATAAATAATATGATAATTCAATTTCGTCACATTACTTATGTCATGAAGAAATTTGGAAGTTAGAATCAAAACTTGACGACATTTAGGCAAATGATCATTTATAAAAAAATGCAATAATAAGCCGATAAACTTCCTCTACTGAAGCTTAATTAAAGGTAAAGCTAAGAGTTCTATATAAGCTTGTTTCTTGAAAGGATTAGGTCTATTTCCATAATTAAAAAATGTTTTAAATTTTAGAAATAACAACAGCATAAAACTCTTATTTCAATAAGAGTGTTGGTAAACTAAATTATGAGCTCTATGAAGAACTGGTAAATAACATTATGTATAGATGGAAAGAAGATTTACCTAAAATAGAAGTCATTCTAATAAAAGACAATCTGTAGCGAAAAGTATTGATCTTTACGACATGAATTTTAAATTATTGTCACAGTTGCAAAACAAGTAGAAGAAACGTTGCTTTACCTTGTAGTGCCCTTGAATTCTATTAAGGAAACTTTACTCTAGCAGAATATTTATGCTAAAAGAAGTATATATGGATTAACGCCTTAATAAACTCTTACTGGTTCAAAATTTACCTGTCAAGCCTATAGGATCCATAAATCTAGGTAAGTTAGCAATCGCTAAGCAAGCCCCGGTTAGAAAGTAACTTATCACCTACTTGACAAAATCAAATCATCAGTACAGCTAGAAACAACTGAATGCAGATTATTGACATCACATATCAAAATTAAATTAGTATTAATTTATATGTGTTTTATGTTAATCATTAGTTTGTTAACTGTTTCATTTATCCGTTAACCGCTAGCAGATAACAAACTGCAGCTATAAACAATTTATGTTACATCAAAAAAATTAATTTTTGTAAAAATATGGGGTTATGACAGGCATGCCAAGGGCTATGGCATCATTGCAATGAATGGTGGAGCCCATGGCTTAAAATCCCCAAATCCAAAATAACGATTTACAATAAACATAAAATTATACATAGAGCCTATAAGGGCATAAGATTCACTCCATGGCTTAAATTCCTTAATATTATAAAAACCAAGTCTATTCTTCACAAGCCCGAAGGCCAATTTGAAACCCCACAGTAAGAACACCCAACCAAGGAACAAGTAGAAACATAGTTCTGCCCATAGGGCCGAGAAGTGGAAACCGTAAACTTTTAAAGTAGGCTTACCGTAGACCCATTGACATCAACCTAGAGATGACAACGAATATCTGAGCCAGCCCATTGTTGCTTAAACTATCACCTACAAACACACCAACACAACGAGGATGATAAGTATGGAAACGAAAGGAGCCACAAAACAAAAATGAATCCTAGACATGAAATCCAAACGAATCTTACCTTTGAATCCATGGAGGTCACCTCCATTTCCCCTGTGTAGAGCCAATACCAAACCCCAAACAACCAAGCAAAATGACAATTCCATCGTGAGCCAAGCCCTAAGCTTGGGCTACCACGAAAACCAAGGTGCATTAATGGCACCAGCTGGTATCCATTATCAAGGCCAAAACCCACTTTGCCATAGTTTGGTATCATTGCAATAATGATAGTCTCCATCCCCATGCAAGTCTTAAAACCACAACAAATATGGTTCAACCATATGTTAATGGGCCACCCCAAAGCATATTACAAAGTACAATACATATCAAGGTTTTAAGTAATATGTAGTGCATACAATATGCATGCCAACCCAAGTTTAAATACCAAGTGTTTTATGTAGTGGGTATCGCATAACCATAGGCTTAATGCCTTGAACGTTGCTTTACCTTGTGCCCTAAGCATCAAGCTTAAGAACTATGGCATATGAAATATGTCATGGTACTAATGCTAAGCATAAAATCCAAGTCTGATCTTGGGCCAAGTTATAACTTGCAAATAGAAACAATAGGTTATGATAATGTTTTTAATAAAGTAAACATGAACTATAAATATATTGATTAGTAAAGATAACATAGATAAATTATCCAGGTTAACTAATCAAATGGAAATAGAGTTTATCTTGCTAACAAGTTGTGTCAGTAAAGGAACGTATTAATAAACAATAGGTATTCTTATAATCATAAAGTTTATCAGTCTTTTAGCCTCCATCACTAAGTATAATATACATACGTAAATAGAAGAGGTGCCTTAGTTCGAAGAACTAAGTAAGCATGCTAGTATAGTGAATACTTTACCTCTCAGACCATCATGGGAGAATGATTCCCACCACTCTTCCCACTTTGTTTCCACAAACAAAGTTAAGTTAGTACTTTTTAAATAAAAAGTAAATCTATGTAGAATGAACGAAGCACATAACCAAGTAACAACACATGTACAACAATGTATAATTATAGGAATCAAAGTAGTAATTAGAAGTACGACATCCCAATTAAAATACAACAATAAGTATAACTGAAAGGACAATGATAGAACGTAAGAAAAACTTACAACCAAGCAGTGGTACAACTAGTGTATGTTATATTCTGTGGATGTAATAATGTTCCATTTAGGCAAATTTTACTAGCCTATACACTTTTTTTTATTTTCAATTTTTGGAGACATTACAAGTGGTATCAAAGCCTAATTTCAGTACGAAGAGACCTATGGGTGCACCAAGAATTTACTACAAGGAAAATAAACTATGATATTAAATTTGTTACTAACAGGAAATTTTTATGTTATTTAAAAATTCTGAAATTTCAAGAAACTTTTACTTAACAGTTCAGTTTATGAACACTAAGGAAGATAACAGCTGACAAGGAAGGATGAACACCCCCACGCTAGAAGGTGGTGGAGCCGAATTCTGATATTTTGAATACTATACACAATCTTCAAGAAGAATTGTGAAGTCTCATAGAAGACATTCTGAATGAAAGAAAAGAACAACAAGCTATAAATGAATCCTTACTAAGAAATATGATGAGAGGAACCCGCAGGGTAAATCTATCCAGTCCACAAACAGCTACAAAAGAGAACCTTACCATAAATGGGCCAGCAGCCCAAGAGAAGGAGAAAAAGAGGAATGTACCCTTGAAGCACTAAAAGGAGATCATCACAGTCCTTCTAGTGATGACTCTCTTTCTCCCCGAAGAAAGAAATAAAGAAGTAATGACAGTGTTTAGGGAGAGCTTAGAAAAATAAGAGCCCCAGCCTTTGAAGGTGAAGTAAACACTGGGGAGAAGGATGAAGAGTTGTTGCTGGGAATGAGAAAATATTTTCAGGTTCATAACTACTCAAGTGAGATGAAGGCTCATCTTGCCATCTATAACTTGAATGGGAAGGTAGCAAGATGGTGGAGAGATTTAAAACACACCAAGAAAAATGGGCTAACAAAAATATGTTCAGATACCTTCCCAAAACATTTCCAATAAAAACATATGTTGAAAAGGTTCTTTGATAGGAAAGTGAAAGAGTTTCGAAAACTACGCATGCGATACATGACTATGGATGCGTTTATTAATAGATTTCTAGATCTATTGCATTATGTACCATACATCAAAGAAGAAAATGTAAAGACACAACAGTTCCTAGGATTTGTTTCTCTCAGTTTTTAGGAGAGGATTGAATTTGACATGCCTAAGACCTTGGATACCACACTGTACAAAGCAAGGCTTTGTTATGAGCATGGATAGCTAAGGCAGGTGAACATGAACCAAAATCGAGACAAGTCTAAATTTTTTTCTGATAAATGCAAACCTGGGTCTAACCCATAGCTATACAGAAAACATAATAACAACTTTCAAGCAAAGAAGAACTTCGATAAATATGGTATGAAGCCATATGCATCGGCCTCTAATGTTAACAAGCTAGTATGAAGTGGAGCTAATACTACCCCGCTACAAATCAAGTGCTAGAAATGTAGTGGGCCTCATTATGCCCATTATTGTAAGAACAAGACCAAGGGAGTCTTGCATAACTTACAAGAAGAACCAACCACTGAGGACATAGCGGAAACACCATGGATTTATGTAGCATTGGATGGGTGATAGGAATACCATCAAGCTACAATGGTCAAGATAGAAGGTAATATCTTAAACACTTCTATTTCAATACTTCTTGATCTCGGTGCTTGTCAGAGCTATGTTTCGCCTAAAATTGCTGATGTATGCAAACTAGGGAAAGTAAAACATGATAAACCTTGGCTGGTTTGGTTAGCCACAAGTACAAAACAAAAAGTTTCAAAAATTGTTAAAGAATGTGAGGTAAACCTGAATGGTTATCCTATGAATGTAAACCTGAACATCCTACCTTTAGGATTATACAGTGTACTTATCAACATTGACTAGCTAGAACAACACCATGTCATGCTCGATTGCTTACGCAAGTCTATCTTGTGTACTCATAGACAAGGGAACCAAATGAAGGTTCAGGGAAGTCCAAAGAAAGTTTATGTAAGGAAAATATTTTCCTTACAAGCAAAGAGATGCATCAGGAAGGGATACAAGTTGCTTGTATTGAATATCTGAGACATAGAGTCCAATAGAGAGCAACACATAGAAGATTTCCCCGTTCTTGAATAATTCAAGGATGTGTTTCCCAAGGAAATCCCATGATTTCCTCCAAAATGAGACCTAGACTTTTCCATCAAACTAACCCCCGGATCAGTTCTAGATTCCAAATCCACTTGTCACATGAGTGCACCTAAGTTCATGGAACTCAAAATACAGCTATAGGAATTGATAAAGAAAGGGTATACCCAACGCAATGTGTCTCCTTGGGGAGCACTGATATTGTTCATAAATAAAAAGGACAGTACGATGCAGATATGCGTCGATTACTGTCAGTTGAACAAAATGACTATCAAGAACCATTATCCACTCCCTAGGATCGATGACTTGTTTGATCAGGTGGGAGGAGCTAGAATATTTTCAAATATTGACCTATAATTCGGGTACCATCAGGTACAAATCACTACAAAGATATTCATAAAACCACCTTTCATACAAGGTACAGGAACTACATATTTGTAGTGATGCCGTTCGGGTTAAACAATGCACCCATGAACTTTATGTGTATGAGGAACAACATATTCAGCAGTTATCTGGATAAGTTTGTCTTGGTATTTATAGACGACATACTGGTTTATTCGAAGAATAGAGAAGAACATGAAGAACACCTTTGCATAGTACTACAAGGGTTGAGAGAACACTAGCTTTACGCTAAGTTTGGTAAATGTGATTTTCACAAACCACAAATATAGTATTTAGATCACATTATTCCTGAGACAGGGATAGCTGTGAACCCAAAAAAAGATTAAATCCATGAAGAATTGGCCTACCCCTACTAGTGTCACTGATATTAGGTCCTTTCTCGAATCAGCCGAATATTATTGAAAGTTCATGGAGAACTTCTCGAGAATCGCTTGCACCATGACCACTTTGCACAAGAAAAAGAGAAATTTCTTATGGACCACTAAGTGTGAAGAAATTTTTCAAAAACTTAATCATCTTTTGATGACCGCAGTGGCATTAATAATTGTGGATCTCGATGGGGATTTCATTGTTTGCACAGATGCAAGCAAGTAAGGACTTGGATGAGTCCTCTTGCAGAACGATCACTCGATCTATTATGAATTGTAGAAGTTAAAAGAGCATGAGCAGAACTACCCTACGAATGATCTTGAGTTAGCTGCCATCATCCATGCTTTGAGGATGTGGAGGCACTACCTCATGGGAATAAAGTTCCTTCTGAAGATAGACAATATGAGTCTGAATTATTTATTTGATCAACCAAATCATAATGCAAGGCAAGCCAGGTTGTTGGCTTTCCTTAGTGATTACCATTTCAAGCTAAAAGCACATTAAGTGCAAAGAGAATAAGGTTGTCGATGCTTTGAGCTGACAAACTCATATGATATATGTCTTAGTTTTTCAACATTAAGCTAGCATATCATTAGGATCTTTAAACTGAGAGAACAACAAGCACAACAATCAAACACAAGAGATAATGATCACAGTGTTTTTCATTGGGGAAACCCTAAATAGAGAAAACCCCACAACTTCCTCTGAGATAGAATCAACACCAAAGTGAAACCTAAAAACAGTAAGACAATCTCCTAACAGTAGTAAGCTCTTTCCTCTAGGCCCAGTGTCTTTCTCTTCCTCAACTATGTGCTACAATTGAGTGTGTATGAGATGTGTGCTAAATAGAGATTCCAACTCTCTATTTATACTAATCTCGACATGACTAGAACCCTACTAGGGCCGACCTCACTAGGAGATTCTAATAACCCTAGTGCCCCGGAACTACGGGGACTTTAACCCTTAGATGATAGGAGGGTTACCCAAAATGACTTGACATGACTTTTTTACATTATTGATTCTCCCGATCGGAACATTGGGGCATGGCATCACACAAGAACATCCAAGAAGAAACATCAGGTTACAATAGATGAGAAATACAATTGAATACATTTTGAAGTTACAATTACATTAACACTCCCTCGTAACTAGGAAGGTATTCTCTTGACACCATTTTCATCACTGGTCTTCTTCTCTAGGTCTTCTTGTCATCTGCATCTTCAAGTCTTATTTTTCTTCAATTCATCTTCATCTCTAGATTTGGATCATCACTCAATCTGGATCATCATCACTAGATCTAGATCATCACTCGATCTGGATCATCTGTAGCATCATTCCCAGATCTGGATCATCCCTCGATTTGGATCATCTCTGGATCTGGATCTTCCCTCGATCTAGATCATATCTATTGGATCATTAATACTAAATCTTCATGGGTTCTATCTCATGATTCTTCTCGAAATAGGAATTTCTACAGAGCCAACCCTTTTTCATACTGGATGTAGGCCTAGCCAACATGTAGGTCTTCTCCTAGCACTTACATCTGATCATGTAGGAACTAACCTATAATCATATCAGAAAGGCACTCCCAGCACTCACGTCTGACCATGTGGAAACTAATCCCATAACCATGTCAAAAAGGCCTAGCACTCACATTTGACACATGCGAGGAACCAATCCAGCATGTATGTTCAAAAAGGCTCAGCACTTATATTTGACACATGCGAGGAACCAATCCAACATACATGTTCAAAAAGGCTCTGCACTTACATTTGACACATGTGAGGAACCAATACAGCATTTATGTTCGAAAATGATCTGCACTTACATCTAACACATGTGAGGAACCAATCCAACATGCATGTTCAGAAGGGCATGCACTCACATCTGGTCAAGTAGGAACCAATCCTACAGTCATATTAGAATGGCCCCCAGTCCCAAACTGAGCTACCTAGTAACTGACCAGGTGCCTCCATTCCCAGAATGGAAATTTCCCTTACATCTGTCCTACTCGACAGAATGGCCAGAACTCACATCTGACATGGGAAGAACCTATTCCTTTAACCATGACATAATGGCTCAGCCCTTACATCTGACCTACTCGTCAGAATGGCTCTCTTAGTCTCGGACTGAGTGTTCCTGGTAACTGACCAGGTACCTCCATTCTAAGAATGGCATTCAGCACTCATATCTGACATGGAAGGAATGAATCGTCTCACCATGATAGAATGGCTCAGCCCTTACATCTGACCATGGAAGGAACCAATCCTCTGACCATGTTAGAATGGCTATGGGACTCATCACTTTCCATTGGAGGAAACCTCGATCTCGAGAACAGCAATATTCTCCATGAAGTACTCAAACTTCACCCTAGCTAATGGCTTTGTCAATACATCAGATATCTATTCCTTTGTCGCAACATACTGGACCTTCACTACTCCCCTCTACACCATATCCTTGATATAGTGATACTTGATCTCAATATGCTTCGACTTGTCATGGAACACTGGATTCTCTGACAAATTCATGCAACTCTAGTTGTCACAATGTATACAAGTAGCATCCATCTGGAGATCAAATAAATCAGACAGTATCTTCTGCAGCCATACTGCCTCACAACTAGATGAACAAGCTGCGACATACTCTACTTTAGCTATACTCAATGCCACATAGGATTGCTTCCTGCTAAAGCAAGAGATCACACCTGATCCCATATTGAAGCAACACCCTCAAGTGCTCTTACTATCAATGGCACTGCATGCCTAATCTGAATCAACATACCCTCTAGGTTAATATTCTAATTTGCCTCGTACTTGAGCCCATAATCAATTCTACCCCTCAAGTACCTCAAAATATGCTTTGCAGCAATCAAGTGAACATTTCTTGGATCTGTCAAGAAATGGATCAAGGTGTTCATAGCAAAGCGAATGTTTGGTCTGGTGTTCGTTATATACATCAAGGACCCAATCATCTTACCATACATCGTAGCATCAACAGTATTTGATGAAGCATCACTCAATAGCTTCAAGTTTGATGCCATAGGTGTCGCTATAGCCTTACAGTACATCATCCCAAACCTCTTTAGGATCTCTACTGCATTCTTCCCTTATCCAAGGAAGATTCCATCTACATTCTACCACACCTCCATACCTGGAAAATAATGCATCATACCCAAGTCCTTCATTTCAAACTCGGCAGCAAGCTTTCTCTTCGTATCAACAATCAACCCATCCATACCTATTACAAATAGATCATCTACATACAATAGAAGCATCACTGGGTTGCCATCTTCAACCTTGTAGTAAAGGTTGGAATCTGCTTTACTCTTGGTAAAGCCCAAACTGGATAGAAAGCTATTAATTCTAGCATACCATGTCCTGGGTTCCTGTTTCAAATTGTATAGGAATTTCTTCAATCTACACACATGAGACTCCCTGTCATGTGTCTCAAAACTGAGTGGCTATTCTACATACACTTCCTCTTCCACTACACCATTCAAGAAATTAGTCTTGACATCCATTTGGGGTATCTTCCATTTCATTACTATAGCCAAAGCAAGTATTGATCTGATGGAAGTGTATCTGGCTACAGGAGAAAAGGTTTCTTCATAGTCTATTCCTTCCTTCTGTGAGGAGCCATGATCCACAAATCTTGCCTTATATTTTTCTATGCTACCATCTGCAGCATGCTTGATCTTGTAGATCCATTTGGAAGTTACAACTGACTTCCCTTTTGGTCTTGGGACAACATCTGAAACATTGTTCTTCATGATTGATTGATATTCTTCGATCATTGTATCCTTCCATTCTTTATGTTATGTCGCTTCTTCATAACTAGAAGGTTCTTCTTTGATAGAGTCACATAGTAAGGATACATATCCGGAGCAAGATCTGGTTCTCTTTCTTTCTTTGTGATTTTCTTCTAGAGCCCCATATCTTTCCGCACCTTGGATAATTTCTCATACCCAAGTAGGTTTCGTCTTGTGAGGACTCTTCTCCTGAGGTGGATCTACAGGTCTTTGTGGTTCTTCAAATTCTTGATCTTTTTCTTGAATTTCTTTATTCATGGTTGTATCATGAATTCTGGGAGCTTCGAATTCTTTAGGCTCTTCAATAGGTCTCTTTCTAGATTTGTTGTAAGCCATGTCTTCATCAAATGTTACATCCCTTCTGATGTTGATCTTCTTCTATCCTGGGAAGTATATTATGTAATCCTTCAAGCTTTTAGAGTATCCCACAAATATACCCTTCTTTCCTGAAGGATCTAGTTTTGTTCTCTTCTCTTTTGGTATGTGTATGTACACTTGACAACCGAATATTCTGAGATGGCTGACTTCTGGTTTCTTGTCAGAGAAGAATTCTTCATGATTCTTATTCTTAAGTACTTTGTGTCGAGTATGGTTATGTACATACACCATTGTTCTAGCTTCTTCTTCCCATAGATGCATAGCAAGATCTTGATCATGAAGCATTGCTCTTGTAGCTTCCACGATAGTTCTATTGTTCCTTTCTGCAACCCCATTCTGTTGTGGATTGTATGGAGTGGACAACTCCCTCTTAATCCCTAATTCTTTGCATAAGTCTTTGAATTAATTTGATGTGAATTCTCTGCCATTATCTGATTGAAAGGTATTGATCTTCTTTTCTGTGTGGTTGTTGATCAAGGCTTTGAATTCCTTGAACTTGCTGAACACTTCATCTTTGTTCTTCATGAAGTAAATCCATGTCTTCCTAGAAAATTCATCAATGAAAGAAACATAGTATACATACCCACTTAGTGAACTTGATGACATTGAATAGCATACATTGGAGTGGATGATTTCCAAGATTCCTTTTTCCTTTCTCTCACTACTTGTAAATGTCTTCTTTGTATTATTCCCTTTCGCACATCCTTTGCAGACCCCTTCATGTTTTTCTTGAATTTTTGGAATACCTTCAACATATTTGGTTGCAAGTGGTACTACTCTCTAATGTATATGTGCAAGCCTTCTTTTCCATAGTTCATTTGGCTCTACTATGTCATGGAGCATAGCTTGTTCTGAATGGCCTTTCAGCTTGTATAAACCTCCTTCTTGTTCTCCAATAACTATTGCATTGTCAATAGTCTTTCGTCTTGGCCACATGATAACTTGGCCATCTATAAATGCAACCCTCACACATTTTGCATTGAGTGTAGATATGGAGAGAAGGTTCTTCTTGAATCCTTGTACAAATAGAACATCCTCCATTTTTATAGACTTTCTAGAGTCTAGCTTGTAGGAGGATTCACCACTACCTTCTATTGGATATTGGTAGTCATCTCCTAGATTCACCTTATGGGGTGAATTATGTTCAAATAGTTTCTCAAAGGATACTTTGAAACCTATCATGTGTTTGGAATCCCCACTATCAATAAGCCAATCTTTTCTTCCATGAGTGATAGTTCCCGTGGGAGCAGAAATTAAAACATATTCATCCTCACTTAAAGAGTCTTCACTTTCTTTCTTTACTCACTTCCTTGGAGGATCATCATCCTCAGCAGTGTGAGCATGATGTTTTCTTTTGGATTTATTCTTCTTATTGGATCCATTCTTATTCATGGGATAATTTCTAGCAAAGTGTCATATTTCATCACATGTATAACATCTGAGTTTAGATGAACCTTTCTGTTGAGAATGCTTACCTTGGTGATGATGTTTTTCCCTTCTTCCTTTCCTTGAGTTTACTTTGAGAGCTTGATCTTCATTTCCCATCTTTTCTTTTCGAGCTGCTATCTGAGCCTCTTCCTGATAGAATTCTTCCCACACTCTGCTGAACTTGACCAACTTCTTTCTAGCACAGATTCCTTAGATTAATGAATCCCATGACCTAGGGAGGCCATTCAATGTTGTCATCACAATTTCTACATTCTCCACTTATTCATCTACAGGTTCTAGTTGTTCATTGATCTGGGAGACCCTTGTGAAGTATGATTGGAAGGTCTCCTCATTTTGGATCTTGACATTATTCAGTTGGTTCCTTGGATTCATCTTCCGATTGATGTTCTTCCCTTCCAATAGTTTGGTTAGGTCATCAAACATGGCTTTAGGTGTCTTGAGGGAGGACACCTATGGAATGAGGTGATCCTTGATAGAATTTTCAATGATACTCTTTTCCATAACCAACTTATTCTTATGTAAGGCCTTGGACTCATCTCCCTCTAGAACTGGAACATCCTCATGGATGGAGGAGTCCAACTCATTTTCTTCCAGGACTAGGGAGATCCTATACTTCCAAGCTCAGAAGTTATCAACTCCCTCAAGATTTTAATTAATCTTGGTATGATGAGACATCTTAACTGAGAACCTCAAATGGAAATACAAAAGAATTAGATCTTACCAGGTCAAGATGTCAGATATGGATTTGAAGCTGAAATCCTAAAGTACTGGTTCAGGAGCAGATTAGGGTTTTGCTTTTCCCACAGTTCTGTCCAACCAAATGATTTGAAATTGATCCCTAACTTTGATTTTGGGGAGGATATCAATCCAGGCCTGGGATCATTGAAAAATTCCTCTTTTGTGAAAATCCCTAATTTTCGGCAGTAGTGTCGAGTCCAAAACTAAAAAACCTCAGAATTGGATTCTGCTTCAACAGAAAGATGCACCCTAGGGAGGAGACTTATTGCACCCTTATTTTGCTGAAAATATGTGGAGAGAGATCCACAAAATAGGAATCTCTAGTTCCCGCAGCTACACAGTCTCTTCTTCTCAGGTAGCTCTAATACCATGTTAGTTTTTCAACATTAATCTAGCATATCATTGGGATATTTAAACTGAGAGAACAACAAGCACAACAATAAAACACAAGAGACAATGAACACAGTGCTTTTCCTCAGGGAAACCATAAATGGAGAAAACCCCACAACTTCATCTGAGATAGAATCAACACCAAAGTGAAACCTAAAAACAGTAAGACAATCTCCCTACAGCAGTAAGCTCTTTCCTCTTGCCCCAGTGTTTTTCTCTTTTGCAACTATCCGCTAGACTTGAGTATGTATGAGATATGTGCTAAATAGAGAGTCAAACTCTCTATTTATACTAATCTTGACATGACTAAAACCCTACTAGGGCCGACCTCACTAGGAGAGTCTAATAACCCTAGTGCCTCAAAACTGCGGGGACTTTAACCCTTAGGCATTAGGAGGGTTACCCACAATGACTTGACATGACTTGTTTACATTATTGATTCTCCCGATCAGAACATCGAGCATGACATGACACAATAACATCCCAGAATAAACATCGGGTTACAATAGATGAGAAATACAAGTGAATACATTCCGAAGTTACAATTACATTAACAATATGGGGTGAGTTTGAGTCAAACCGATGTAGATTTGCATAAGAGGATTAGAGAGGCCAACATGTTTGACCCCTTCTATGTGGAAATCCTCAAGAAAGTCCAAGAGGAGAGGTTGTTTCAACAACAACAAAAATACAAAGTAGATGAATCTGGACTGCTATGGTCCAAGGATCATTTGTATGTTTCAGAAAGAGGGGACCTTTGGTCCAGAATCCTCATGAAATTTCATCATGCACCCTACTCTGGGCACCTGAGATATCAAAAGATGATATCCACCTTCAAGAGACACTTTTGTTAGCCTAAGTTAAAAGCCTACATTGCAATGTTTATTGCAAAATGTCAGGAATGTCAGCTAGTCAAAGTTGAGCATCAACATCTTGTGGGATTGTTGCAGCCGTTACCCATTCTGTAATTGAAGTGGGAGGTCATTAGTATGGATTTCATCACCGTTTTACCAAAAAGTAAGAAGCAAAACTATTCTATTTTTATGGTCATTGACAAGTTGTCTAAAGCAACACACTTCATTCATCTTATGTCTACCTACAAAGCAGTGAACATTGTTGATATCTTCTTGAAGGAGATATTTAGATTGCATGGGATACCCAAAGAAATTATCTCGGATCGAGATGTTAAGTTTATAGGAAACTTTTGGAGATATTTATTCTCCATATTAGAGACGTAGTTGAACTTTAGCATTGCATATCACCCGTAGATAGATGAGAAGATAGAAAGAGTAAACTGTATTGTTGAGGACATGCTCAGGATGTATCTCATGAACAACCCCATGAAGTGGGAGGATTACCTATATCTCGCAGATTTTGCATATAACAATGGTTATCGTACTTCCACCAAGATGAGCCCCTTTGAGGTACTCTATGGACAGAAGTGTAAAACACTGGTTACTTGGGATAGCCTGATTGATCAGCTCATGTTAGGGCTTGATTTATTGATGGTGACTAGTCAAGCTTACTTATGCTTCAGTTAGATTTAGTTAGTGCTAGTTATGCATGGATGCATGTGGGAAGGTGCCAGTTCTCACCTACTTCTCACCTAGCACTGTAGTTAGACGTGTTTGATTGATTGTAACTAATTGAGAGACTGGATTAGAAATATGGAGTTAGAATGTTGAACTCCAATAGTGATTTAGACACTTCTAGTTATACATGCAGTTCGTCTTGAGTTGGTAGATTCAAATTCATATCTCATGATTCAAATTCTCCTTTATGTATCACTTTTGTATACTAATGGGATTAATGAAGTTTATACTGTAATTATACTAAGCAATTCTTGTCTATTTCCTATGAGAATTTTTTTTTCCAGCGGGTATTATGCATTCCTTTTCACTGCAAATAATTAAGAATATCATGGCACTCATTGCTTGAAGATCAATGGGATATTGATTCTAGCATGGTATCAGAGCCATCTCGGGTAAGATTCAAGTCTTTCTACTCTCCATTGTACACTAGAAGCATCCAGGTTTCCACAGATGTCCCATAAAGAGTGCCTTTCTTCCCCAGAATTTATGCAGAGTGGTGGTATGGGCATGACGGACCCTCAAAAAGTGTACATATTGAGAGGGAAGGATTGATTCTAACATAGTGCGAATTTTTTTTTGGTTTCACAGTGATATTTTGCAGTTTCAACTTCATATGGATTCAATATTATCATTTCCTCTTCTTACTCGATCCACAAGATATTCAAAATGGAAATTGAAGATGATTTCATATCTAAAGAGACAAGCTCTCTATGATCACTACTACATTTCGACCAAAAATCCGATGGCCGTTATGTCGGATTTTCGACACTTTCCTGTCGCATGTACGACACTTTGATTTTTTCTCAAGTGTCGGAAACTTGGTGTCGGTTATCCGACACTTAAGTAACCGTCGGTTAAGCGACACTTAACTAATCGTCGGATAAGCGACATGTATAACCGTCGCTTAAACCATGGCTATAGAGAGTAAGCGTCGCATAAACGACAGATAGAGATGTCGCTTAAGCGACGGTTATGAAGAAAAATCATCGTAAAAATGACATAGCGAGCCGTCGCTTATGGGACGGATATAAAAAAAAACGTCGCAAAAACGACATTAAGAGCTGTCGCTTAAGCGACGGATATCAAGGAAGCGTCACATTTTTTACAGCTAGAGCTGTCGCTTAAGCGACGACCGTGAATTTAAAAAAAAAAAAAATACTTTGAATATCCAGCCAGAACCGTCGCTTAAACGACGCATATTAAGAAGAAGCGTCGCATGTTCGACAGCTGGAGCTGTCGCTTAAGCGACGGCCGTGAATTTAAAAAAAAAAAAAATACCTTAAATATCCATGGAAGAAAACAACATATCGACTAACTCCAAATCTAAAAGTTAAAGGTTGAATGGAAATCAAATTAACAAAAATGAGAAGATATTAATAAAAAATTGGCAACCTTCGAAGGAAGTATAGTTGGAAAGACCAGATAATGCCACCTGATAGAACTCCTTGTGCCTGTGTAAAAGAAAATACAGAATGGAATCAGACGACATCCTTTTAGAAACACCAATAATTAATTTTACCAAAATACTGACTTCAATCCTAGAGAGCAAATGTCTAGGAAATTGCAATATAGTGGTATCATCATATGAAATCCATCCAAGCCGAAACAAGTTTATGGTGCTACAATTGAAATTAATATACATTTTAACAAGGACTATTTCTGATTTATGCACATGTGGCATTCTAATCCAATATATATTTTCCATCCCGTGCATTTCAAAATATCTTTATATAGAGCAAAAGATCAGGTACAAAATCTCTATGATTTGCTCAGACAACATATACAATATGAAATATGAAATGAAATTCTCTTGATTTTTAAATGAATACGATGAAAAAGATGATGGTTACAAAAGAGTGTGACAAGAGGTAAAATTATTGCAACACATCAGAACTAGTTATAGCAAAATACCGATGGTTGCGAAGACTATGCTAGAGGAAAAGTCAGATTCAGTTCTTACTTTAAGAAATTGAGGTAAGCTGTAACTACTGCTGCAACGAGAGCACCGGTAGATGCTACAGCAAGCCATGCATAATACCTTTTTGGCTTTTGATTTTCAAAGGCTGCCTTTGGCTTTGGTTTTCTAGGCACATCATTTGGTTCTCTGGTGACATGCACGTCGTTTGGCTTTCCATTTTCGGCACACAACTGAGAACCTTGACATTCTGACTTAAAATTCTGGAGCTTAATATCTCTACATTCAAAATCCCTAGTGAGAGAACCCACACGAGTCTCCAATTCCTTTATTCTGTCCTGAAGATGGACATTTTCTTCTGAAACCAATGACAATTTATTCAGTTCAGTCAGTAAAGAATTGTATTTCTCCTCTAGACACTTTTTCTCCGCAGCAAGGTCTGAGAGCTGATGTTGTAAACCAGATAACTAGCCCTGTTTCTCTGCTTCGATGGCCATAGAAGCTTCACAATCCCCGCTAAGAGACTTGATGGCTGTTTCGAACTCCCTTATTCTGCTCTTATGGCGTAGCTGCTCTTCTTCTCAAACTAGTATTTCTCTTTCCAACTTAACATTTTTCTCATCAAGGAACATTTTTTCGTCAGTAAGGGCTGAAAGCTCATCTTGTAAATCAGCTAATTGGCTTTGTTTCTCCTCTGCCATGGCTGAAAGCTGACTCTGTATATCAAAAATTTGACCATCTTTTTTCTCTGCAACAGCTAAGAGCTGACTCTACAAATGAGCTATTTGTAGCTCACCCTTGGAAGCAGATTCCTTCATTTCTTCTAAGGAAGAATTTGTTGACAACAACTCTAGTTCAAGAGCATAATTTCTAGAGAGCTGTGTTGTCAATTTCTCATCTATAGCCTCTTTTTCTTCTTTAATATTATTCAAGTGAGTAGTCGCTGTATCATATGCAGACTTTGCTGCCACCAGTTCTGTATTCAAGGACTGCATTTCAGCGCTTAGATCTATATTTTTCTGGCTCAGTAATTCCCTTTCACTATCCATCAGATCAAGCTTTGTTTGCAGCTTTGCAACTGTGCTGTCCAGATTATAATTTAATATTGTGATGCCTCTAATCACAGAGAGAAATCACCTTGCATAATTTATGATTTAATTGATTGGGGCAAATCTCAGCTCATAATTATAGGGAGCCATTGGAAAAAATCTGTTGCTGGTGTATTGAATATTATTAAAGAATTAATCTATTTTCAGAGGCTAGTAGGCAAGTAGTCATCTCTGATGGACATGAACAGCCCTGCTCTGCAAATGACAGTGTTTCTGACTCCAGTAATATTCCTTTACAAGGAGCTGTTGAAGTGCTTAGTTTTATTAAAGAGTACATTCAGCTTATCATTTAATTGATAAGCTGAATACCAATTATAACATAAAATAAATAAATATCGTTACTTGCTCAGGATAGGCCAATAAAACTTACGGTCATTCACATCAATAGGAATAGCAATCTTGTCAAGAACAGCAATAGCATCCTCAAGAGCTTTACTGTAGGCTACACAAAAAGACTCAAATTACTTGACTTAAAAGATAGGAGTTACCTCTGCAAATTATAGTAGGATGAAAAGCCTTGTCAATGAAGGCTTCAGCTACATGTAGTATCTCACCAGCTGCCAAAAGGGGTAAAATAGAAATAGAAACTCAGCCTTGACCAGAGCATAGTTGAATTATTTAACCATCCAAAAGGCAAATTGACAACTTTGCAAATTCTTTATTAAATTATTTAAATGCATTCCCCACAGCCCTTGTGTACTGAAATACTTAGACAACAATATGTTAGGATATCTCAAAGGAAAAACAAGATATGTCGATATTAAGCACACCAACAAACAACTCCACTAGAATTAGTTATCTGTTTTGAGATGGTTCCTCGGAGGCATTCAAATAGCACCATTGTTTAGATCTCTCTTTCTTCCTAATGATGGGACATATTGAATAATCCAAAAGGACTTTCCATCTCATTTCCTTGACACTACAGTTATGAGGCCTATATCTTTGAAAATCAAGGCTGTCTGTCATGCCTGTATGTGTATTTTTGAAGGAATTGTAAGTACTGATACAGTAATTCATAAGCTATGATCAAAGCCAAAAGCATTTTGCTACAAGATACAAAAAATGTGTCTATTAGTGCCTATTCAGACCTTATTGCAACCCTCTTTGCAATAAGGAAATGCCACAAGCAGCACACATGCCACTGCTACTGGCTGATGTTTCCTCATTACCTTTCTCAAGAACACTAGCAATTCGCATAATGTACATGTGCAGCACTTATGTTAAAGGCTGTATCGTGATATCAAAATGAAATTTGAAAAAGTAAATGTCATTAATTAAGATCGGTTAGAAAAAGCATCTCACCCGACATCTCTGGTACCATCAAATGAGCATAAACCTATTTAGGAATAGACATTTTGAGGATTTGTCTGCAAGACAAACACATAATTTTAAATTCTGGATGCTTGACAAACCAGCGCTTGTTTCTAGAAAATCAATCTCTTTGTTTGACGATTTGAGGAACCTTAAAATAGTCAGTGTGATAAAAGTATCCAATTAATGTATTCCATAAGAGGCTAATGAAATCAATGTGATAAGCCACACATTATTTAAATAAATTTCCAGAATGAGAGGAAAACGGACCTGTGCCATCAAAAGCTCCATTATCATATCTCCATATTGGGAGACTACATTTTTACATTCCTGGCTAGCAAGCCCCGAGGCACCAATAGCCTCATTGATTTGCGCCACAATCCCCTGTATTTGAGAATAAACTTAGTATAAACAACAATAAGGTATCTATAACAGGATGTTTAGTTCGAATTGGAAATTCAAAATGGTAGAATAATCACAAGCAGAAAAACTCAGAAAAGCATATATGAACTTAGTGGAATACGTTGGACAGATTTATTTTGAAAATCCTCATCTTATTAGATATAATGATCATAATTAGACATGTAATAAAGACCTAATAAAGACCTAGTTAGAATCTTTATAATAACTTATAAGTGATTTAATATCTCAATGGTCAATGGTCAGAAAAGATTGATATGAGAAGTTTATATTAATCAAAATGAGAAGATACAGTTACAAGAGTGACGGGATTTTCATTGGGAAAACCAAATCAGTTACTTCTTTAAAATGTTTTGAGGTTGTCTGCCAGGTTTTTTCCGAAACACTTCTGATGGACACCTCCAAGCAGCATCTATTCAATCTGAGGTGTCGTAATGGGTATACACACCTCACAAGCAACGGAAGCTTCAGCAGCTGCTGCAACAAGGGGGTATATGTTCCGCTAGAGTTGCCCTGGACTGGTAACAGGCACCACCAGCAATAAATAGTCCCCTTGCGAAAGCACACTCCCACAAGAGGTAAACATGACACTTGGTAGCATGCACCACCAGTAATAAATAGTCCCCTTGCGAAAGCACACTCCCACAAGAGGTAAACAAAACCCTAATTCAAATTGCTGTGTTTAGAAGTCATTTGCTTAGTTTGACTTTCCTAGACCTTAGTTCAAGTTTCCAATTTTGTCCACATTAAATCCTAATGTGACCCCTTCTACATAACTAGTAGTTTTGCTAGGTTCATCAAGCTTATAAAGCCTAATATTTCCTTTTATCCAATCCTTTAATTCAAAGAAAAGCCTCAAATCAAGGTTGTTGTTGGATTGTCAAGTAGAAAATCTAGTTTTTCCATAATTATAGGTTTTTCCAATTCTATTAAAGCTTTGAAACTTGATATAACTGCCTTATCCACAAGAGAATCCATGGTCTTTGAGGTGTATCCAGCAGAGTCATATGCCCAATTCAATGCTGGTAATTTGTGAAACAACAATGTTTTAGATATAGCAGCTACAGGAAATATGTCTAGACAGTTGTTATATGACATGGCATTTCCAGCATTTAATTATAGAAACTCCAGTGCTGCAAGGGGGGGTATCTACATCAGCCTTTAACGATTTGGATGCTTTCAACGTCTAATTCGTAGGGATTCTTGGGATTTGGCTGTACCAATTCACCCTTCCAGCAGTCATCGAACCTCTGAAATATAGTGACTAAGACAGTGCTGAGAAGATTCGATCCTAGCAGGTTATCAATATAGTTAATTAAAAGTTGTTTTATGCCAATTAAAGCCTATGCAAACAGCAGACTATCTCCTCAAAAAATAACCAGTGCTGGTATGGAGTCATATTGCAGTTTTTTATTTAAGGAAAAACCATCTTAACAGTAGAAAAAGTATCCAAAAAGGGGGGAAGGACAGCGCTTGGAAGGCATGCAAAAAATTGTCATGGTTGGCATCTTTTCTATCCTTCTTCCACTCTTTATTCATAAGTCCAATAAATATTTAAAAAATACCCAGATAAAAGCATTAGTAAGGTAGTCAAGGAACCAAAGCAAAACCAAAAGACTAGGAACAATGGTCAGCAGACCATCTGCAGCATAAAGGCCTACTTTATTACACAAAATTATGTCCAAGAATGACATAACAGGAGAACCATATCTATTCAATTTTTTTTTATTATAACTGCTTGTTGTTCACCTGACAGAATAGTTAAGATGAGGCTGGAGCTAAATATTTCAAGTCAATCTTAACAATACTCGGCCTTATTATAACTGCAGTTAAATTGCTTGGTAAGAGAAATTCAAAAATTCTAGAAGAATATTATAACTTATAAATTAATGTAATATTCAAAAAAAATTATGAAAGTACATCTAAAATTGTTGCATACAATCATATCAATAAGGGCAACATGCTTCAACAATTCGAAATACATAGCAAATAGTACAAGTAACCCAAAAGCAATCTAAATTCATTTTCAACTTCAATAATGACTGGCAATCCTTTAATAATGATTAGACTTATTTAAAAGTCAAACACATTATAAATTTATAGAAGAACCTAATGCAATGGAGTAATTTCATCCAAGAACATCCAGATTCCAAAGCAATCCTGAGACCTTTCCAACTGCAATAATAGATAAACTAATAAAAATTGGCCTTACTGGGCTAGTAGCCATAATGTTTTCCACAACTTCAAAAAAAACACTCCCAAAATAGCCATTCAAGTTGAAAAGACCATAAACTAATGACATGGTTTAGGGTTTAAAAGCATGACAGAGGTAGCTTGTTGGGTTTAAATTCTTAAATGGCAACATTCTCTCTTAAATACTCTTTATAATCCTCACAATACTTCTAGTATGAGAAGAGAAAGGGTAATTCCTCCACAAAAACTAATGCAAATCTGCATCATCATGCTTGTGAGTCCTCGAGCTAAGTATTTAATAAGAAATTGAATATTACACAACAACCCATGGCCCAATTACCCTTCTATATAAACTGATGGAAGACATGTACAAAAGACAGTTGAAACAACACTCTCTAATATCCAAGAAGACACGAGTAAATTCTTTACAAACTTAGTTAATTCAAATTGGTTAGGATGAAGACTCTTAGTAGAGCAAGTGTTAGGACTCGAGACATCCTAAGAGCCAACAGTTAAATAAAACAAGCCCAAACCTTGATGAAATTATTGTAAATCGTATTATCTAAGTGATGGGAAACTTTATGGTCCATTAACTGATAGACAGGGGACTTCATGGCTCAAAATGATGAAATGAAAACATGAATAAGGTGTTCATTATGGTACAGCCTATAGTATATCCTAAATTTGATATGATAGAACATATCATATTATCGGTTGCCTCCTAGTTATCTATTTCCTATTAAGAAAATATTCCATGTGCCTTCCATCTAGAAGCAACAGAAACTCTAAGACCTAAAAACCAAACTTCTCAGAATGACTTATGATTTGACACCAAGGCTGCTCACCATAATGGGTATCTAAAAATATGGTCAAATGTAAAAAAATACAAACCCTAATTTGACTATGCAATGGATAACGTTTAACTCAACCCCAATCCAAAACTAGGTCAAATCTAACCTGAACAAGGAAACATTGGCTTGCTACATCAGACTTAAGTCAAAACTTGTGAAACTTGACAATCTATGCAAACATGACAAGCTGTAACCAGGTCCAATCACCCGCATGCCTATGTAAACCAAGAAATCTCCAATCTTACCCATTTTTTGCACATCTTACAACAAATTTTTAGACCTTCATGTAGCATCGATGGCACATATTTTTGTGTTCATCTTCTAAGGATTGCATTCCTAGCATATTCTCCTGTTGAGCCACATTCCTCATTGGCTCTTATATCCATTCAGGGAGGTGCACTAGTTAAATAGGGTTTGACTTAGTCTATAAAGGAGAAGGAAAAGGTATAGATTTTATTAATTCACATCAATAGAGAGAAGTGAGTGATTATATTCTCTCAGCAAGAGGTAGTTGACCTTGTTGATATTCCTACTCCAGTTGTCTGAGGATTCTACTAGGAAGAGGGAGTTGACTTGGATGGGCTGATGCATGCACCACCGGTTTTGGATTTCAATATCAATGAGATTGTACTCATGTTGGGCTGTTCTGAGTTAGTGCAGATTTCAATGGTTATTTAATAGATTTGATATACTTTTGTTATCCTTGTATAGAGGTGAGTTCAATGTTGCAAGAAATTCTGAATAGTTCATGATGTGGTCTGAAAAGATTTTGACCAATTAAGATCTCATGGAGGACAAAGGAGCTTGGCAGGTTGCTGATGCAGTCTTCCTTGTTTTTTCACTTTGAAGATTTTGAAGAGAGTTCAAAGTAGCCTATATGAGTGTGTTAACTTGTTAACTTGTCTTCTTAGTATCAAGTTTTATTTTCATACATTCCAACTAGGTTGAGCAA
>LPNX010647588.1:3456-44569 GCA_001517045.1 Pseudotsuga menziesii | reverse complement strand
ACCTAGCCGTACATCTATTTATATGAAAAATGAACCTAGGATTTCCATTTTAATGTGTGTGGGATAATGTCTTAAGCGTCGCTTTCCATTTTAAATAATTAGCCAATTACGACAAATTATTAAATGATTGAGCAATTTAAGTGCCGTCGCTTAAGCGACACTTAAGACATTATTAAATGAATGAGCAATTTAAGCGCCGTCGCTTAAGCGACGCTTATCACCACCATCTCAAAAAAAAAAATTATCTTTCATATTTTTGGCACGGTTAAAAGAAAAAATCCACGCGCCGTCGGAAAAAACCGTCATATTTTGGATCGAAATATAGTAGTGGATTTATCTATTGGACTTGGTAAAGAGTCTTATGAAGATGAGAATGACTATCTAAATGACGGTGATAGAGATTTTTGAAGAATATGTCTGGCATTTTCCCCACGCTTGCACTACCGTATTGATTATGTTGAATACCCAAAGGATCTTTGGATAGAATTGGATAGAACCTTTGGAAAGCACAACGAGGATCATTATCTCAATTTGGAGAGCACACCCCGCACCACAAGATTTCTTTATTCAAAATTATTGGCATCTACTCTCTCTAATGAAGATTTTCAAGATGAAGAAGAAATAGAATCTTCCACATAGTCAATTCAAATTGAAGAAAGTCTCCTTGGATTCACTCCTTCTCCTGCTGCTCCGAAAGTTTATGAGATATCTCATATATAGTTTTCTCTAGTGATTCTTCTATTTTAAATTTTGTGCATAGTTTACGGTGTTTATTTAAGAAAATAAAGAGGAATTTGATTTCTTGATTTCTAATGATGTTGATGGTGTGCAGAAAGGTAATAATTTGGATATTCTGGAGATACTATCAGATTGTAGGAGTGATCCATTCAGTCTCATTGATCTAGAGCTTCCAACAAATTCCTACATGATTGCATGGACCAATGCTCAGAATTTTGAAGAAGGAGACAATCGTGCATCTACCATCTCAGTGGAGCGCACTCTTGGATTTGATATGAACCTAGTTAGATCTGATACGATCTTATTTGGATGTGAGTTGCTATTACTTGGTTTATTTTTTAATTTTCAATATATTTCAGTAATGCTTGTAGCTTCTCTCATCAATTTTGGTGTGAAAAAACAAGTACCACAAGTCTCCTTCAAAATTGCTGCTAGGGATTTTATATCATTCCACACTCTTAGATATTATACGAAACTATTTGGATCTGATAAGATGTTATTTGGATCTGATATGATATCATTTGGTTTGATTTTTAAGTTTCAAGAGCTTTGTTGTAATCTCACAGATCAAATAAGGTAACCAATAATACATACTAAAACATACATATAAAACAGAGACAAGAGATAAGAACAAATAGGTGAATAAATAGATTATATTACTTGAATGAGCCCATACAACACAGAGAACTAAACTGAGTTCTCATCTGGCTCAATAGCCTAATATATATGATTACAAAATAGTTACAAAAATAACTACCTATCGGTTCGGTGAACCGACATGACCTTAGGTGGCCGACCTAATATCTAGTTTAGTCGACCAATCGACTCAGTTGGTTGATCGACTAAGTTGGCTCATCGACTTAGTCGGCTGATCAACTAAGTCGGCTATCATTCAAGTCGACTTATCGACTTGTTCCTTCTACACCTCCCCCACGAACAAAATGTTTCTTCATCCTGAAGAAATAGGGAGGTACAAAAATTCCTCTGGTCTCAATAGTTACTGTGATTTACTTCATCTTTATGGGCTGTGAAGCCTGATGGTCGGTCGCTTCTATACATAGACTTCAACAATGGCTGGTGCTATTACTGTGAGGTGATGTTGGAAATCTTTCCAACTTTGCAAAATCTTCTGGATGTCGATGGTAAGTGTGGTTAGGCATGATAGGATTGACATCTTTTCTGAAATGGAGACTTGTTCTATCCTCTCCATGTTGAGACCCATAAATTGGTCCATCTCCTCTGCAGTCTCTATAAGTTGTTTCATCTGTGGATATATGATCTCGACTTTTTCTAAATTGGGGATAGCTTGCTGCACCCATTGATGTGCTTCCCTCTCTAGTCTCTGTAGCTTGGCTATTTCAAGCACTATTTGTTCTTCTATTGTGGTCCTTAGTGCTTCCTCAGTGGTTTTCCTGCTTTCCAATTCCTAGACCCCTTGTTAGGTCTAATGATATTGCTGATATACTTTCCCATAGTAAGCATGCTAGTCTCTCAGTATTTCTTCAGTTATGATAGACTCCTCCATGTGATCCTGTAGCACTTTGTAAGCTTCAGTGAAGGTGGTGTGTTGTGCGATTAGGAGTTTGGCAGTTTCTTCTTTTTGTTCCTCCTTTGTTTCCTGAATGTGAGCTTGGAGTGTCGACACCATGCTCTCAAATAGGTGATATGGCCTTTCTAGTGGCTTGTTTGTGTCAACCTCTCCAGGGCCCGGTAGGACTAGATGGGCCAGGTTTCGGCATTTGGTGAGGAACTCAACTTGTTCTGCATTTTTGTCATCGAGTTCCTTATTTCTTTGCTTGCTCCTCATCTTTGCTTCACCTGCTAGGGTCTTGAAGAGTTATCCTAGCTCTAGGTTGGTCGGGGAGCTTGCATCCTTCAATCTGATCTACACTTTTGATGGCTATCCATGATGGTCCTTCTTCTGTTTCTCCTTCCTCTTCTCATGCTTTTCTTTTCCTGCTTGTGTCAACACCTGTGTACCTGCAAAAGTTGAGTTGGGATCTTTGCTTTGTGGGATAGTGGTTGCTAGTTTCTATGGTTGGAGAGGTGGGATGACTACTACTTCTGGTTGTTTAGATGCAGCTGGTTATGGTGGTCTTTTCTCTGAGTTAGGTAGTGGTGGTGGTGGTGGTGGAGATGGTGGTGGTGATGGAGTTGGTGAATGGTAGGGGGTGATTGGGTTGGGGGAAGTGTGGGTGGGTGGTGGATTGTCGGGGTGGGGAGGTGAGTCTAAGTTGGAGAACATTTGGTTAATCTATCGGGCTATGTCCTCCTCATTTTCTTCTCCTCCAGTCAGGGTGGTGGCTAGTAGGTCGGCTTGAGGTACGGTCGAAGTGATATTTGAGGTCCAACATGTAACCACTTCAACTTCCTTGTTAGGATTTCTCTCAAAGGTTGATGTGATGGTTACAAAGGTTTTGGACTAGGCTTCATGTCCTGGTTGGTATCCAACGACCTCAAAGAGAGGTGCTTTTGTTGATATCTTCTGGGATGACATAAATATCTCAAGCAGTTTTTCAATGAATGCCTACAAATCTTTGTCTTTATCAAATTTGACCTTCATTGCTTCTGACATCACTCTTTTTCACAAGTTGAGGGGGCTTACTGACTGCTGTGCTAGTACTTGCTCCTCGGTTACTTTTGTCGGTGATGGGGGTGGAGGTGTAGACACTAGATCGACGACGTTATTAGGTGTCGTCATGGTATTAGGTATCTTTGGTCGACCCACTAGTGCTCCCACCTCGACGAATATTTGGAATTGGGTTTCGACCGGAACCTTATTCTCTATGGCATCCTATATTATGTCGAGGGTCGTGGCTGCTAGTTCCTCCTCGTCTTCTGATGAGTCTGTAAGGATAAGCTTGTGCTTACCTTTTCCTTGTTGTTTTTGTTGTGTCTTGAGCTTCTTCTTGGCCACTGCTATCTCTTTTGACAATTTTCTAATGATGCCTTTTGTGACAGCATACTCTGGGTTTTTTGGCTATGTCTCTCTCCTTGGCTCCTGGGTTGGGAAGAGACTTTCTGCAGCTGGAGTAATGACCTGCTGCTCTGGCTGTGGTTCTACTGTCTGGGGTTCTTCCCTCTTTGCGGTCAGAGGTTTGAAGGTTATTTGAAGTCGATTAGTTTGTTTGACTGGTGTCTCCTCCGACACAAAGGTGCTGATATAGAGGTTGAGCTCATAGTCTTCCTCTTTTCCCTGGTTGGTGAGCGGCTCCTTGATCGAGAAGTCAATCTTCTTTGCTGCTACTAGTACTGGTATTTTGGTTTTAGCCTGTTGAGACAGTTCTTGAAACGTCTGGTCGACTGATGGATAGTGGTCAAGGGATTTGGAATTTGAGTCATCGCCCTGCATGTACCACATTGAGGTATGGTCAAGTTTGAGCTGGATGTGGGAGTTGGTCGGTAGACTTATTTGAATATTTTGTGGCACCCTCCATCTAGTCATGTGGACTTTGAGCTATTGAAGCTAGTTCTCCAATAGTACTTTCCCATTCTCAAGTTCCTGCAAGGTTCCTCTCAAGGAGAATGGTTTGAATTTCCACATGTGGAACCTTGACTGTTCTTGAAAGATTGGGTTCCCCTCTAGGTAGATATGGTACATGACTATCCATAAGATTAGGGAGAGGAACTTGATGATTCCCCCCATTTCTTAGCATCTTTCATAGATGGTCTTGACCATGTCAGTGACATATTCATCCCATCTATATATCCTTCCATCTGTCCCAATGGTGTCGACAACGTCTAGCATGTATAACTTAAGGTCGCTGCCTCAACCTGCCAGGGTGAGTGTTATTGCTATTATTTTGGCCACAATCTGTGGCATTTCGGTTGTGATTTGGCTAATCATCAACTCCTTCAAGTTCTTTCCCAAAGTCAACCCAGTTATCTCTTTGACTAGTCCCTCTTTGATATCAACTGGTACTGGGTTTCCTTCATTTGAGAGACTGGTCAGCTTGGAGATGACTTCTCCATAGATGTCGACCAGTTGGTTCAAGTAGAACCGGCTATTGTGGTACCGAATGATGATGAATTTTACAACAGTTTCCTTTGTGCCACCGAAGCTGGCCATGAGTGGTGCATTGACATAGTTGAATATAGTGTTGTATTTGATCTTCTCTGTGGCTTGAGTGGGATTCTTGTTGACATAAGCCCATTCTTGCATCTCGACCAATAGTTTTTTCCATGAGCCTTCCTATACCTTGGCATTCTTAATGTTTTTCATCCTACAGAATAGAGGTGTATCCACAACCTGTAGTTCCTTGGCTTTGGTCGAGTCTCTAGTTTGATTGGGTGCCATTGTGTCGGTTTGGTGGTTAATTTCACTAAGGGTTTCTCGGCTTTCATTCGACTGGATGCTCTGATGCTCTCCCTGTATGAATTACGGTGAATGATCCTTCGACGGTCTAGTATTTATAGACAATCATGTGGATGTGTGCGTCGATGGGTGTATTAATGGTGGATGTGATGTTCCAGCTAGAACACTTGAGTGTGTGTTAATGGTGAATTTATTTTGGTGCTCAATGTCTTGAATGTGCGATGGGACTATCGAGGTCGTTGGTCGATGTCGGTTATGAGAATGGTTGATGGAAGTGGCCGGTTGATGAAAATGGTCGATGGCGTTATGTCGATGGGAATGATGTTGGTTGTCAAAATGGTAATTTCCTGTCATAGTTTTCTGTATGTACGGTATTTTTTTGGCTTTTGGATCTTTAAGTTTTTATAGATTTTGGTTTATGGTTATGGTCGTTATATGATTTTTTTTATCTAGTTTTCATAGTGTTTTAGTTGGGCTCCATTAACAAGTTTTCGAAATACTATGCCCTGTAACGTCCTTAGTCAGACTAAGCCATTGGTATGTATCTCTTCGACAACATAAGGTCCCATCCATTCTGTGTGGAGATTTTGAGTTTTACCTTTTACTCAACTATTGTATAGTAAAGCAAGGTATCCTATTGACAAATTTTTGTTCTTGATGTTTCGGTCATGCCATGCTTTTTGTTGTTGTTTCTGTATTTCTTGATGTTGTATTGTCATTAGTCGGTGCTCCTCGAGTTTTCTTAGTTGCAATAGTCAGTCATTTCTTCCTTGTTTGACATCGACATGTAGGATTTTTGCGATTATAGGTGTCTATTGTCGGAAGCAGTAGTGGATTGTAATCTCACAGATCACATAAAGTTACCAATAATACATACTAAAACATACATATAAAACAGAGACAAGAGATAAGAACAAATAGGTGATTAAAAAGATTATATTACTTTAATGAGCCCATACAACATGGAGAACTGAACTGAGTTCTCATCTGGCTCAAAAGCTTAATATATATGATTACAAAACAGTTGCAAAAATAAGTACCAGTTGGTTCATTGAACCGACACGACCTTAGGTGGGTGACCTAATCTCTAGTTTAGTCGACCGACCGACTTAGTCAGTTGATTGACTAAGTTGGCTCATCGACTTAGCCTGTTGATCGACTAAGTCAGCTATCATTTAAGTCGACTTATCGACTTGCTCCTTCTAGAATATGTCAGTAATGCTTGTAGCTACTCTCATTAATTTTGGTGTGAAAACTCAAGTACCGCAAGTCTTCTTCAAACTTGTTGTTGGGGATTTGATGTTAGTTTCCTCTTATGAATTTGATGATGTTATATTTTGTGAATCATTGATTATTTATAAAGATATATCAGATTATGGAGCTCAAGCATTTTATCTCCATAGTGCCAGGGCTTCTCTACCTATCTATTTGATCACATGCTCATCTCCTCACAGAACTAGTAAAGACGGAGACATCCTACATTCACATGGACACTTGATCCTAACACTTGGGGATTATTTTAACTCAAATGGTTTGATGTTCAAGGATGAAATATATCACTTTATTGGGTGTTCCTCACATGGTTCGAATTTTGAAGCACTTTTTCTCTCTCATCAGTTGATTTCAGTTGTTCTACATGGGTCCAGTTTTCATCTTGCAGTTGTCCATATTTCTGATTCAGTTGAGAAAATTCTTATTCTTGTAAAGAGGAAGAATCCTATAGACATAATCATTTAGTTTGGATCAAAGGTTCACATGCACAGATTCAGGATGCTTCTACATAGAAGAACCAAAATACTGCTTTGTTGATGCATAGTGTTGCAAATTGTAGCAAAATATTTTGCAAGTTTTTAAACTTGTATTTCCTTATTCCTTATTATCTTGAGGAGGAATTTTTCCCAAAAGGTTTAACCCTATTAACTCAATTTATTAAGCAACATTTTTTATCTTTTAGTTTGTATATGGGTGAATTTTGGCCTTATTTCCAGGGCCCACAGTTGTCCAAGTTAGGATTCAGGGGGTGTGTTAGGATTTATAATCCTCCCTTGTCCAAACTATATACTAGATTATATTTTCCTAAATTAGGAGTCCTTTAGTTATTATTGGGTCCACTAATACCATTGGGTCCACTTCGACTAATGGGACCACATGTACCATTCATTAAAGTGTTGGGAATACCAATAAAGGATAACTGCGACTAATTGCACCTTCATGCATCGGTTTAGGTGCCTTATAGACCAATACCTACATTTTAGGAGCCACTGGGAGCGCCAACAACAACCTCCTTCAGTGGTTGGAAGTTGGTGATTGTTCAAGCTTAGTTATGCTTTAGTTGGATTTAGTTAGATATCCTCCAATTCAGTTAGTGCCAGTTATGCATGGTTACATGTGGGAAGGCTCCAGTTCTCACCTACTTCTCACCTACCACTGTATTTAGACTGGTTTGATTGATTGTAACTGATTGAAATACTAGATTAGACATCTACAGTTAGCCTATTGAACTCCGATAGTTATTTAAAAACTTCTAGTTAGCCATGTAGTCAGTATTGAGTTGGTAGATTCAAATTCTCCTTTATGTAACATTGTTGTATACTATTGGTATTAATGAATTTTATATTGTAATTATATTGCGTAATTCTTATCTGTTTCATTTGCAATTTGTTTTGTTCAGTGGGTATTATTCATTCTTTTTCACTGCAATTAATTAAGAATCTAATAGCACTCATTTCTTGAATATCAATGGAATATTAATTCTAACTTAGACTGTATAGGGTAGTACTGGAGGAATCATAATAAGAGACTAGAACCTTCACGAAAATTCCAATTTTAATTTCATAAGTCACACAAATAAAAAAAATCCATACAGACTACATTCATATGAACACTTCCTCCCAATTTTTAGTGAATTATCTAATTGGTTCACATCTTGTTCACAGATGCTTTCATTTAGCATTTTTCGATTTGCATATTCCATAAGTTATTTTTTCATGAGATTTGGATGCAAATCTATTTTTCCATAAAACTGGATAGTCTAGATGGATGCGATTTAATGGGTTACATATCTTCCTGAAAAATCAAACAAAATTAGTTAGTTTCATATAGATACTCTCTTTGTCATTTATGAAATCTTAAATTTATTTCTATTTTTTTCATCCTTTACTACAAATATAGGTCTCTTGGTATATTTACATGGCGAAAACGATTGAAATAAAAAAATATTTTAGATGTAGACATATATTGAACAATAAGATGGAATAAGATATTGGACCAAAACCAAATGTAGGTTAATGAAAATGGAATCGCTGTCATCTTTCATTTATACACCCAACATTCCCTTACAATAGAGGTAGTTATACAATCATTGTTCCCTTACAAATGAGATCTAGGATGTTGAATAACTTTTCCTTTTGCTAGTATTATTGGTTGTAGTACTTTAACTATTTAACATGGTTGATATATCAGCTTTGTAATTTCTTGTATTTTAGATCACAATGAATCACTTGCACTAAACAATGGTACCATTCCCTCTATAAATTTATTGATATATTCAGCATTTGAATTACATTCAACCCAATTTCTTCTTCTCCATTTGCATATAATCACTTTTCTATGCTTCTTTTCAGCATTAATGGAAATATCAAAGGTTTGAAGTGGAGTTCAAGATAACAGGCTATGATTTTAATCAGATTCAGGTTCTAGGCTCTACTTAAGAACTGCACTCTTTATCAAAACTCTTTTTTTCTCTTTCATTTTCCAAATTGAAAATCATGAAAATGATGATTGTGCCATTACCCAAATTCCTATATACACTTTCCCAAAATAACCAACACCTAACAAGTTGGAAATAATTAATTTTTTATTCAAAAATTTTTGGTGACTGACTTGAAAGGATCCTATAACATGCATCCTAAATTATGTCTCCACAAGATACCCATAAACAAAAACCATACAACAAGTGTTGTAACTACAACGAAAGGTATCATAACTCTTTCCAAAAGGAAATTACTATCATGTTTTCTTGCAAAGCACTGTGAAAAACATACCCATCTTCCTCACATACCAACATTACCCATAAATGCCATGGCACCAAGGTTTAAATTAAAAAATCAATGCCATGGCAACAAGATTTTTTAAAACTATGACTTCAGGGGTTTCTTGAAAGAAAAACTCAAGGGGTTTACGAATTTGATATTTTCCAATAATAGTATTTTACTTGACAAATTCTTGGAAGATAAATCTATGGCTATAAGACTTTGAAATTCACCAAGTAAATCTGAAATCAAACTTTCAAGTGTATAGAGGAAGATATTCAAGTAATGCTTTGCAACTTCAAAGTGTGCTTGGTATATTACTTGTTAACCGATTTACATAAATATTTATACCTTCAAACATAGTGATCTTGCTGAGTTCCAAAGGCATAGGGTCTATAATAAACTCCACAAAAGGTTAAAATACAAAGCTAAATTTTCAATACCTGCGGAGTATACGCCTAGTAAGATTGTTGACTTTCAGGTCTTGTTTTGTGATGTTCACACATTTCCCTAGATTTTTTTATATACTACCTGATAATTAGTTTGGACTTAGATATGGATACCTTATCCCCTTAATGGAAATAAGAGAATCAAGGATCACTCTCAATAGATTATTTGCCCCAAGATTTAGCACCCTAACCTTTTGGTTTACCTAACTTATGTTGGAATGTTGCTTGGAACTTGTTGGACCCCAGAGTGGACATGCTAGAGACTTCATGTTTATTCAAAGACATGAAAACCATCTTTAATTGAAAGTCTTCCCAATTTATAGGAACATGATCATGTAGACTATTATTGATCAAGTTGAGTATTATAAGAAGCAAGAGATTTCCAAGAAGAGAAGAGATCGTATGTTTTGATCCCATCATCCTCACATTGAGCAAAACAATTCTCTGTGTGTGCTGATTACAGATGATAGATGTCCACTCTGGTACAAAAGCATTTGTATTTAAATTAGTGGTCAATGATTGGGATACATAATTAGTGATTGCAGACACAAATACAAAGCCAAAGGTACTACTTATGATTCATGACATCAAACATTAATGCTTGTGCTTATGATTCAATAATTGGATTCACGTATGCAATTACTTATGATCCATCCCAAACCTTACCCACTAATGATCCATGTTTGTGAGATCATCAACACTATTTTTCTCTTACCATTGTTTCCCACTAATTGTTTAACAAAACCGAATTCTGCAACAAAATGTCATTAAGAACTATTGCCTATATCCCACAAACAAGGTTTCACTAGTACCCACAAGAGGAAAAAACAATTTGTAGTGAGCCATTATGAGTACCATTATTGTTTTTAGAAATTTAGTAAAGAAGGTGATGTGAATTGATTCCAAGTGTCGTGATGGAATTTCATGTTTTTAGTTAGGTTTATGGTATTTTTCATTTCCTTTTCAACCAAGTTTTGATTTGACATGTATAAACTAATATGCAAGATAAAGATAAAGATAAAGTGGATATTATTATTATTATTATTATTATATTGACTATAGTTAGAGTGAAAATTATCTTTTAGTCTTGTTATTATGTTTGGGTTTATTTATTACGTTTTCCAACTTATCCTATCACTTCTATCATTAGCATTTTGCATTTTCTCTTGAGCCTCATTCTACATTTTAAGTCATATTATCTCTATGCATAATGTGCAACATCCATCAAATAAGGAAGGAAAAATATTGGAAACACTTGCTAAATCATATTCATAGTTAGGGAGCACTATGCAATGTCCAACTCTTAAACCTTGATCAGGTGGGCACTACTACATTTCGATCCAAAATCCGACGAAAAAATATGACGGCACATGAATTTCTCTTTTTAAACTTACCAAAAATCACAAGGATAATTTTTTTTGTTTGTTTGTAAATATGGCCATAAGCGTCGCTTAAGCGACGGCTAGTCTCATAAGCGTCACTTAAGCGACGTCTAGTCTCATAAGCATCACTTAAGCGACGACGCCTTTTGCATTACCTCAACTTCAAAGCTCTATATGAAGACCATGGTGCTAGCGACGGTCTCAATCCTACTTCTCTACCAACGTTTAGTAAATGGTGGGGCATCTTTTTTTTAAAACATGTTTATATGGTTAGTTTGGTTTTTCGATAAAATTAGTGCATTTATAAGGGATTTGCGAGGGAGATACATAATATAACACGGTGGATTTATCTGTTTCATTCTCAATATCACAGATAACATGAAGATCCATGGATTCAATTCTGTGTGCGAGCTTCAATTATTTGTATTTATGGTTGCGGGCTGAAATTATGCTATTGAAAAAAAGTATTTTCAATAACCTACAGTTTTGTTTCGAAGCTCTGTAACTACCGATCAGAGTTATGGGATTCTTGTTGTTGGAAGGATTTCAATAGGGCATTTTTGGTTTTGATATTTGGATTTCTTTTTGTTTTTTCATGTCATATTTAATGTTTAGATCAATCTGGTTTTTGTAGATTGAATATGGGTTTCTGTTATTGGCTATTCGTGTCTGATTTAAACATTTCAGTTATGAAATAAATATCGTTAGAAGTTCGTTGGAAAACTTTCATTGGGTTTCTGTGATTTTTAGAGGAGTGCTTGATAAATACCCTCATTCCAAAACAGGGCTTTAAGGGTTCTTAATTGATGGTACAAATGGTTTTATGATTGTTATTATCTAGCTGTGTTAGGGTTGGATTTTAAAAAACTTTTTCAATTTGTTTTTTGTCTGGAAGATGTCTTTTTTGTAGGGTTTCTGCAAAACTTTAGGTAGAAGGCGAGGAGGGCTTTATTTGGTACAATCGTATGTAACCATTTTATTATGGTAGGAAGTGAGGAGGGTTTTCTTTTGTTCAGAATGTCATTGGATCATACTTGTTGAAATGATGTTTGATTGTATGTCATGTAGGATTCATTGTGTTTGCGAAGGACTGAGATTTGTTTCTATTTATCTTGGGGAAAAGGGAGGAAGTAGAAATTTCACACTCGGAAGAAAGATGCCTCGGTCATTTTCTCGATCACCGTCATATAAGAGAAGGAATTATCCTATGCCTGTGAGCCATAGGCATATCAGGAGAAACATGAGTGATAGATATCATTCTCCTTAGTCACGTTCTCATAACAGGTGTGTGCCTCTCAATGGAAAATTATGCCACACCCACAACTTTCACTCTTTAGGTTTTTCTATGCCTAATGTTGGCACATCAATTTCAATCTCATTTCATATGCGCCATGTTATTTTCAGCAAAGATTCAGTGATTTGAAATATCCCATGACTGGCCCTCTCCATTATTACAAAAAAAACAGATGTGTTTGATGAAGAGTTGGCTGGTATAAATATTATATAGACATCGATGTGGGTATGGCGTAAATGAGAAATGCTTCTCCAAGTCTGGGTTTATTTATAATTATATCTGGTGCTGATTAATTGTTCCCTATTTTAAAAAAGTTAAAGATTGTTAGCTATCTCAAGAGATGTTTATTGGGAAGAAGTTAAATATTGGAATATTATTGAAACCTAGATCTATGGGAATATTATGAAAGGTCATCATTGGAATATATTCTGAATTTTGATAACTTTTTAACTTAGATATGATTGAGAATATGAAGGAACATACTAAATTTAGACAACGGATGGATTGAAAATTACTAAGGAACATACTAAGTAACTGCTCATTAGCAAGAAGTGAGTTCCCCAAATTTGTTCCAGAACTCAGCAACTCCAAGAAGATATCCTAGAGCATTGAGTGTAATAACATACAAACAAGGGTCCAGAGGAAACTCCCATCTGATGGGAATGATGAAGCAGAGATGTTGTTGATAGCTGTCCATTGACACAAATTAGTAGAGGCCTTTGAAGAAATGGTTGTGACTGCTTCAGTAAAGAAAACTTCAAGAATCCATCCATTAGAGCATATTGATGATGGAATCCCACTAAATTTTGTTTTATGCCTTGTGAAAATCAACCTTAGATAACGACCTTTTGACTAGGATTCCTTTGCCCAGTCAAGACTTTCCTAGATGCACTCCCTGGATGAACATGTGATGTGAAACCATGCAACGAGGAGCTCAGAAAAAGTTTGTTCAGGTTCCTTGTGTTTTCTTTGCTCACAATTCCTCTAAACTTTGTCAGATTTCCAAGTACAGACTCTATAAGCTTAAAGCTAGCTCCTATCTTCCCCAACAGCTCTTCCTGCTTTGACTTGTCATAACCTGCTTGAAGCACAAATTTAGTGAAAACAGTGCATCATCTTTGCATTCTTTTCCATCAAGAACAAAAAGCATAGCTTTTCGCAGTGCCCTGACATGCATGCTCAAAAGGGATGTCAATATTTTCAGCAAAATGGTTGATTGCCCATCCTTCAATACACAAAAAACTAACTGCTCACAAAGTGTGAGTAATGAAGTATCTTTAAATGTCTGCTCTATCCAAAATGTGTCCTCTCTTGAAACTGGGATCTTTCTCAGAGACACTTTCCACAGACCTGCCTGGAGCAATGATAAAATTAAAGACAGCCATGCACTATGCCTTAAGAATAACCAACCCCTTTCCTTCACACTATGCTCTTTGTATAATGTTTGAAGCTGAGAGAGTATATCTAGAATGATATTTTCCAGCTGTGATAGCTCCCGTGTTTGGCCAAAATGAACATTATGGCACAGAATTCTACTAAAAATTATGAAGTATTCAATTTCAAGCAACTTGTCTCTGCCCAATTCAAGACTCCATGGAAAAGCACCAGCTTCTTTAACATCAATATCTGATAGAGTGATCCAGCCAAGTACAAAACAATATCTTTCAAGTATAAGCTCATGACTAATATGGTGGACATTATTCAATAACATAGTGGGTCTTTTGTAATGATTAGGCCAACTTACATTAATTAGAATCTTAATTTAATGACTAATATGGGGGGACTTATTTAGTAGCATAATGGGTCTTTATAAATGATTAGGCCACCTTACATTAATCAGTCACCATACATGTACCAACCTTACCACTAATGGACCCTTAGGCCTTTAGTACATTACTAGGGAGGGTCATAAGTTATGATACCTTCCATAAGATTGGGTAGATGCTCTAAATTGTTTACTAGGTTGCCAGTCCCACTACTGCTGTTTCTGGTGATTGGTCACCACATCATGTTCAAATGAGTTAAGCGTTTCCATTTTTTTGATTAAAAAATAGAGTGGATGGTTTTTTTCATTGTTATTTTACTGTGGAAGATTTCTACATGCTAAAACATGGATTGATATATCATTGTATTATTCTTTTGAATTTACAAGGTTCTTACCAATGCTTATTCTGCTATAATTTGCAATATCACTAATATTGTTTTTTAGTACATACTTATAATATGCCAGAGTGTAAACATTGCAAAGATGTCTAAATCTTCCAAGACACGAGCTGCTTGAATTCTTGAAAAACATTAAAAAACTAGCTGCCAGCCTTCTAGGATACCTGCACTTTTAATCTCATATATTGAAGGGAAGTGATAAAACGATTGACTAAAATTATTGTAATATTTCAACTTCCAGAAAGTTACCTTCAGTAATTTGCAAGAACTGAGTTGATATCCTCTGATTTAGACTGTAGCTGGGATGTAGAATTAGCTGTGATTGACTTTATCTGTTGTGTATGGCTCTGGTTGTGACTTTGCCTCTGAGAAAGGAAGTTGAGACATTTTAGGAAGCGGTTGTTAATATAGAATGTATCCAAAGGAAAGTGAGTTGATGCTTTAGTGGCATTTTCTGTCTTTAGGGATTAGCCGGTGGAGAAATTGAAGGAGGTAAAATTTGCTGATGCTCTAAAGCACCCTAACTCGAATATGGGGAAAAAAATCACCGTTGACTCTGCCACCTTGTCTAATAAGGTATGGCATCATTGCTTTGTAATTTGTCATTGTTTTATTTCTCTTTATTAACCTTAATGCTTTATTGAGTTGTTTTCCTTTCCAAATCTGAATATCTGGTATCGGAAATGTTATTTGTTCTCAGGGTCTTGAGGTAATAGAAGCACACTACCTTTATGGAGTTGACTAGGACAATATTGAGATTATGATCCACCCATAATCGATAATTCATTCAATGGTTGAGACACAGGTAGGATATGTTGTCTAGCAAATGTACTTGTGTTCAGGATTTGCTTCTTGTTTTTGTCAACACCAAATGATTTTCTGATGGAGTTTTGGCTGCTTTTATTTACCAGGATTCCTCTGTTTTGGCTCAACTGGGTTTGCCAGATATGCGATTGCCAATACTGTATACAATGTCATGGCCTGAAAGAATATCACACTCGGAGATAACCTGGCCACGGCTTGATATTTGAAAGTATGTATTCTTACTAATAAGTTGGTTTGCTTGTATTTCTGATTAGAATGGAAAGGACTGGTTATGAGAAACTATTTTTCTGGAAATTTGAATTGTTAATGATTTAACATAGTTACAATTGTCTTCTATTGTCTCTTTTGCTGAGTGGCCTGTAAATCTGTACACACATACTGGTTCGATGTGTCATGGATTAGTGAAGCATTATATGTTTTTATGCAGGTTGGGATCATTAACCTTCAAAGCTCCAGATTGTGTGAAATATTCTTCAATGGATATTGCTTATTCTGCTGGTAGAGCAGGAGGAACCATGACTGGAGTCCTTAGTGCAGCAAATGAGAAGGTTGTCGAGTTATTTATTGATGAAAGGTGTGTTTCCTTGTTAATATATTTTGCGAGTCTTATACTGGGATTAGAAAGTATGCATTCTAACCATAAAACCAACTCTTTTGAAAAGTTCATATGCAAGGATTTTTAGTTTGTTAATCTGTATAGTTTCCCTGGAAAATGATCCATTTTTCAACTTTCAATATACTTAGTACACCATCCTATATTTCCAACCAACCATCATTAATTGATTCCAAATGGTAATCCATCATTCCTGTTGATTTAGTAGTCAATTTTCTATTACATGGAAGACAAGCATGGAAAGTTGCAAATTTCTGTGTAACAAGTTGATAACATACTTTCTACATGTAAATGGACATTGAAATGAAGTTACAGAAGAGGTGAGCTAACATTTCCTTTTCTGTTTAAAATTTTTGTTTGTTTCTTTTTGCAGAATTTAAAAGTGAACCAGGGAGGGTACATTGTCACCTCCATGCAATCTGAAGATAAAGATCAAAATTTACCTGCCAAAAACTACCTCAGATCTGTGGTACAGCTTGCTGTAAATTAGATATCAGACATGGAATCTACATTAAATCAATTCCAGAGAGTGAATAATATGCAGATGTACATTTATATATATCAAATAACCTCGATTTCCATTCAAATCTCCAAAAAATACCTCAAATCTTTGCTAGAAAAGTGCAGATCTGTGTGTAAAGAACCTTAAAAACAACGAAGTATAACTCTGAAAAATGATTTATGACCCTAGTGCCTTGAATTCTGTGGGTTATGGAGTTGATATAGTTAATAATTGATTGAGCAGGTGATTGTTGAGGTCAAACAACTCAGAAAATTGAAGTAAAAGCAGTTGAACACACCAATGAGAGTAGATGGATACCAAAAACAAGCAAGGAAGCGTCATCAATAGAACTCCATGGTCGGTGCCTCCTTTTGCCAAAAATAAGTGTGAAAGCTGCTCAAAATAACCTCAAAGTGGAGCACTCTCCTTCTACTTAAATATAGATTTATGAATCATCTTTGCTATCATGGCAGTCTTACTGGAGTACTCTTAAAATCTGTTCAGATTGTATGATCTAAGTTTCTCACCTATGAGTTGAAAATAGTGATTGGAAATACAATGTTTTCTAATGGATGGGGTATCTGGATCACCTTAATGGATCATTTGGTATAGGCATTAATAGCTAGCTCACTAGACATAGGTAGAAGGATCTCAGTTGGATGATGAGATACAGGGGCGTATTCTAAGCATCTATTTTCCAAAATCACTTGACTTCACAAATTTGGGTGTTAATGAATAAGGCGGGCAAGCAACTGTATTTTATTCTAATTTCTGGGAACAGATTTGGAGATAAATTCCGATTAGGCTAGTTAGCATTGGTATTTCTATTTCCAAGTATCTGAAACTTCTATGGACTATGTAACAGATGGAACACGTACTTGAGTACAGCTTATAAAAAAGGGAGCTGGTCGCAGGAAGAGGATATAATCTTGTTCGAGGTAAAATTCCTGAAGTAACAAATTGAATGTTTTAGTACTATGCAAAAATAGTTTTCTCTCAGGTAACCACCATAGCTTGTTTAATGTTCTTTGCTTACAATTCTATTGAATGTTTCTGAAGTTGAGCCTTCAAGTTAGATTACGTTACCCATAATACTAGAATTCAATTTGCTTATCTTATAAATACCAGGACAGTTGAAGAACATAAAGTTTCATGCTGTACAAGTTCATCATTGGTGACCATCTTTTGGTCTTTTTTCTACATAGGCACATAAAAAATTTGGCAACCGCTGGACAGAGATCGTAAAACTAGTTCAGGGCAGGTAGGCAGTAGTTTATTTAAGATCATGCCATACTAATAAGATTTGTATGATACAGACAAGTAATTAAATTTTTTAACTTGTAATTAGTAATCTAGCATTACTAATATTATAGGTTATCAATGATCATTGATATTGTAAGGTTTCCACATTTTTACGATATTATTCTTGTAACCTTTGGTATGAAAAGTATATTACATGTGTTCCTATTGAGCAACAACTTTTAGGACATTTGGCAGCAAAACTTGGAATTGGAAATGCAAGGCCTCACGCATTCATTAATGATTTCATTAAGACAGTGGAGGAAGATGATGGCATTTGCTAGACACACCCTGAGAATTTGGAAGGTGATTGTTGGTTATCTTTACCTTTAACATTGCTTATATGTTTTATTAGTATGTATGCATTTTTGGTACTTTGAAGCTGTCTTATATCTGTAATGTATGTATTTATTATGCACTTGTATAATATGGTGAAACATTGTTCAATATTGTTTTATTGTTTGATATATATTATCCATTTGTACAACTGTCTTATTGGAAGAACTTTATAGGAGTCAAAAAAGACGGAAGCAACAGTCATTTTTTTCACAGAACAGCCAAGGCTTATACAACTGGCACTCGTAAGCATCGAAAGATTGAGGAGATTGACACGATTGACAAATTTCGTTGGCACAAGACAGGAATTACAAGAAAGGTATATGAAAATGGAGAACAGATAGGTTGCAAAAAATAATGGTTCTCAATATGGCTTTAAAAGGAGAAAACCCATTGAAGACAAATTGGGTGATGCACCAATACCATCTTGGCACTGAGGACAATGAAAAGGAAAATGAGTTTGTTGTATCAAAAATATTTTATCAACAAGAAAAGCAATGTGATAAAAACAATCTAGGCATACCTCAAGAGGATGCTGGGACTTCAATCAGCAAAGATGATCCACTAACACCTAAAACAAATACTCCTCCTCCACCACGTTCAGAGAAGTAACATACCTATCTTGATCAAATTGAGGAAGAACATTTGTTTTGTGCTTCATTGCCTCAGGTATAACGATTGTTGAAAAATACTAAATAAAATGGTCTTGCCTTGATTGGTAATAGTTCATGGTTGTGTTCCATGTTGGCATTTGTGCTCCTTCAACATTTGAGTTTAGAAAGTTTGGCAACTCTATTCTTTATATACTTTTAGGTCCTTTACACAACTGCATCCAAAATATTAGACTAAAGTTTGTTAGTTATTTCTTTATGAACTTTAGTTAAGTTTCAAACCAATTTGCATTTGAAGTGCTCTATGCTGAGTTGTCTCCTAAAATATATGAATTTGTTGATTCGGTCCACAAGGGTTCATAACGATTAGTAATCCAGGTAATTTTTTTTTTTTTTAAATTTCACAAACCGTCGCTTAAGCGACGACTCCAAATATATATATATATGTTTAAAAATTTCACAAACCGTAGGTTAAGCGACGGCTTCAAATAAATTTTTTTTTTTAAATTTCACAAACCGTCGGTTAAGCGATGGCTGCAAATTATTTTTTTTTTAAATTTCAATATAACCATCACGTAAGAGATGGCGGCAGGTAATTTAAAAAAAAAAAATCACTGTTTAATATGGATTAGATGTCGGATAACCAATGATTTACATTTAAGCGACAGTAAGCTGCGTTGTCGCTTAAGCGACGGATGGAAAAGATGTCAGATAACCGACATAGAGCCACCGACGCTTAAAAAAAATCATAGTGTCGTACATGCGATAGGGGAGTGTCGAAAATACGACAATACAGCTATCGGATTTTTGGTCGAAATGTAGTAGTGTGGGTGATGTCAAATATATATACTAGTTATTTTCAGGTTTCTAACATTATGGTTTTCAACTTTAGTGTGACTTGTTAAATTTTGTCATGACAACATCCAAATTACCATGTTGCACCCCCTTAAATTGCAATATTCATACCTACCACTATTGCATTGTAAGAACATTGCATCTCCATCATTATTGAAACTTATCAGTAATAACAACATTTATAAAGAGATATATTGTTTTCTCTGAATTCTTATGCAAACAATATTCAATGTCAAATGTAGAAAATCCTCTGGTAATGATTAACATATGAACCTTCGGCAATGTGTTTTCTACTCAGTTGAGCTACCTGACGGTGTTTCTCTATTACAGATGGTTAATGTACCCTAACCGGTCCTTGTATTGCAAATTTTAGTATCTAATCTCTATTAATATCTTCTGCACAAGAGTGTTTGATACTATTATGAGTATTCTGAATATCAAATAATTTCAATTAAATATATTTGTGAGAGCTTAAAAATAATCTCATTACTATTTTTTGGTATTATGTCTCATATACCCTATAAAGATTATCATTTTTTTCATTTTCCTTTGTGGTTTTTGCAGTCCCAATGAAATCCATGATTTTACATATGAGACCAAAGGAATCTATTGGCTAAGTGTCAAGGAAATGGAACTGACTTTGTTCGTGCAGTGGAGCAAATCATTGAGGTATGTGAGAAGCTAAATAAGGAGGGGGAGGAAGACAACCAAAATACAATTGATGAAGAAATTAATATTGATAGACAAAGATGATCTGTAAGAAAATTACAAGCACTAGTGTAGTCTTATCTAGAATCCAATATGTATAGGTTGATTTCTGAATGGATAAGTATATCCTTTATCCAATATGCATATGAAAGTTTCAGTCTCACCCAAATATGGTCAAGTAAATTTAGTTTAATTGAATGTCTGACAAGCTCTATACTTTTTTGAGTCATTTGTGTGATACATATTTAACTTGTTAGTTTGAGTGTTATTGACAGAGTCAAAATTGGTCAACTTGAGTTTAAATCTGTTCATTTGGAGGCCTATCTTATTTGAGTTAGGCGAATAAAAATTTAAACTACCAGTATGGTAACACTGGTTGTTAGTGATTGAGCACTCCTAAAGCATTCCTTTGGGGCCTATGTCTAATCTTTGAATTTATTCAAGATTTGTGATCAAGATGAATCAATTTTTTAGCTAACTTATCCCCAAGATATTTCAAAGTTTCAAATTGTGTAGAGAGTCGAGACTCCCAGGAGATGGAATATTTTACTAGTTTATGTCTTGATAAGTTGAGATGCTTTATTATATTTTTAAGGGAATTGTACTATTAGTTTTATGTTTTGTATGGGAAAATGTTTTATATCAATGCAACATATTTTTCTTTCCCAAACTAGTTCACTACTAGTGGTTAATATTTAATATCCAAAATTCTTGATCCAGATCACCAGACAATAAATTTTGTTCTCATGTTGGATATTTTCTTGATTAAGTAAATATTTTGAATTAATATTATGTTTTTTTTCTTCCATCCATTTATTTACATCCTTCTATGATTGTTTTAATGAGTTTATTGTTTTTTATTTGTTTTATAGCACATTAAAATCGAAGAAATCCGAGAAAATGAGTGGTTTAAGAATAATTATATGCATGTGAAAATTTATGAAGATCAACATGTCAACATGGATGATGTAGAGGTTGATAAACATTGTTTTCATTGTCAATTTAGGTTTTTGTACAAACTTATACATTTTGGATAACTTACTTGGGTTTTTTCTTAGAAATTTTGTTTATAGAAACTTATAGATATCCTTGAGCGTAAGTTGTTGTGTTATGAGGGGTGTAACTATATTGTAACAATCACCCAACACTTGCAACTAGCCTCATTGGCAGGAACTCATGGAATTTTGAACCCAAGTCTTGTCATTAACACAAGTCCCATCAACTTGTTGCTTGCTGCTAGACCATACTCTCGCGGGATACATTGGGCTATATGAATTTGGTTATAACTTATTGCTAGTATTGTCAAAAGGGAAGCTAATGAAATTAATACTATTGATTGAGAGTTCAGTGTAGATTAGAGAGTCTTCTTTATTATCAGAATAGAATGTACATTATCTGTCAAATTTGAGTTTCTCTCCCTGTGGAGAGTTGTGGTTTCTTCCTTGTTCCAGGGTCCATTCTAGTCAAACTCCTTTACGTTTTGAAGAATTGAAAAAATAGATTGCCTTAAGATTAAAATGATGTAGATATGTTGTTGAAGGAATATTTGTTTTTCAATGCATTAACTTTTCCATGCACAAGTTCCGAAGTAAGTTAGTGGGTTGCATTCACAACTACAAGTCTCACTGGTATTGTATCTCTGTATTTGTGTCATACTTAGGATGAATGAACTGGTATTTGAGATTTTGCAGGCACAGTCACTGTAAGCAAGAAAATAGAATAAAAAGACATCGGTCCATTGATGATGGGTGCATTTGAGTTTATAACATTTTTCGTCTCTTGGAAACACTAGATTCCAAGCCTAGAAGTCCCATTGGTTTCGATTTTAAGGTTTTCCATGTCATATTTTTATATTTTTATTGCGCTTCTCCTTGACTCCCTCCTTTTTTCAGTAAATGCAAATATTTTTTTACTTACTTGACCTTAAACATTTAGCATTATTTGATAAAGAAATGGTGGAAAAGAGAATTTTATGAGATAATGGGGTCAAATCCCACACATATTCCAATATGAAAACCTAATCTTTGAGAAACCTATAACATTTAACTTGGTTAGCTTCTCCCTTCTATTATTCTCATGCGATTTATGTATTTGGTGTTATTGTAATGTCCCCAATTTTTTTTTTTTTATAGGCTAGTTAAATACTACCTAATCTAGACATTAACTTATCTTCTGTAGAATGTATCGATCTTTGGTTGCTACACCGAAGTGTCGTAAGCTATCCTTACCATTTCTAGATGTTTTTCCTATGTAACTGTCGATGTAATTATACACTAGGTTTGTTTTACTTGATCTAATTTAAATGATTAATATGCTAGTGCTTTTAGTACTTTAACATGTATTTAAGTAGTTTAGTATTACTTCATGTATATATGTTTCACTCAGTTATATCTCACTTCCTCGTTACAATTTTTGTTCGTTATTTATGGAAAATCCTGACATAAATTTTAATTTTGGATAGGTACAGTGGCAAGACTTGTATCCCTTTTGGGTCCACTTGAATAGGTAATTGGTTGTACTTGCTGTTACAGGGTTTACTTGGTTCATATTGAACTAATGCAAGATTCTCCTTTCTTTGTACAGGTTCATTAGGTGGCAAAGAATTTCTATGACCGCTAAGATTTCCATGCTACATGTGCTATACTACTCCATTTATTTTCGAAGACAAAAGGCCCAAGCTCCTATCCTATCAATTCTTACTACTACTGTTTGCGTTATCGTTTACACATATCTGGGGTTTATTAGACCTACATCTATTTGATTATCATTATGAGTGTGGCTTAAGAATTGATAATTTTTATTCTTATGCTTAGTGTTCATAACATATGATTGGAATATTTTTATGCCTGAATGTTTAAAGGTTTAAGTCATAATACTTAACCATATTGTATTAAAGTTTATATGCCACACGATATATATGAAGATTCATTCATGGCATATCCCATATTCCATGATCCACGGCTTATCTATGCCAATGATGATATTGATTATAGTTTCAATACAAATCACATTTCCAATACCAAATCATATTTTGTTGTTTTTAAACTATAGGCATGAGGGTAAATATCACGACATTGGTGGTGGCCAAGGTGGGAGAGTAAATGCTCATTGGAATATGGGAAATCAAACACTAAGCTTGGGTATTTTGTTGTTTGTACTTCATTTAGTTTGTGCTATGGGTCGTCTATGTTGTTCGACGGAAATAGGATGGCCCGACATTGGAAGGTATGCATTCTAGCTAGTTTAGCAACATTTGTAATATGGTCGCTTCAGTTAGAGGTTTTGCATACTCCTAATAGTTCTTGGATTTGATTTTGTAGGTGACATGGATTCCAAGTGTGGGTCGTGGGGGACTACCAAGCTATCCGCGATGCCCTTTTGGGTAAGCCCTACATAAACACAGGCCCTTTTACCTCTATGTGAAAAGAGTGACTGAGCGTGAGATATGTGTGATAAAGGGTTTATCTTTTGTGAAAGTTGGGATTATGGGAATTCAATAGATGCATTTGTAAAGGATTTCGATGTTTTGATATATATAAAAATGGAGACTCTATGTTTTGACATGTAGATAATGCATTATTATACTGCGTGGTTGTGTTATTGCTTGCAATATCACTTATGTTGAACGAAACTGTGTAGATTTTAAATAGTGAAATATAGAAGGTATAACTGTATGCATTCACAACATGGTTTCATCATTGATACTGCCACTAGATTGCCAAGGCCGTGACCATATCCATTTTAATGTCCATAACTTAAACTTCTTGGTTTAGTCCGTTAATAGAGGTTTTGCGTATTGCTATTAAATGATTTATTTTAGCTCATAGCAGTGCCATTGCTTGCAATGTCACCCTTGTCAATTCACGATTGTGTATTTCCTTATTGGAAATGTTTATTTCAATGGTAAATCATGATGTATTTTACTTACCTTTCATTTAGGTTGGGGATGACCATAAGCTTGGCTTACTATTGCGAAAATGTAGATTTCGTAGCTGTGATAGCGTAGATAGTAGGGTTTTTACATGGAATATTTTAGACGATTTGGGTCCTTTCTTTAATGGTTAATTTGGTGGGGTTTTTACTTCTGGCCATGAGCCTTGATAATGAAATGCAGTATATATATTTTGTTTACATTAATGTGTAATGTTGAGAGAGAAAGGATTTCGATTATGGTTTAATACTGGGTTTTGGGTTTGAGCTTCATATCTATGATTCCAATACTTAAGTGCAATTCCTAGCCTATGTAAAGTTTCTTTGTTAATTCCCTTACATAATTTAGTTTGTTATTGTAATTGCTTTTGACTTATGTGAGAAATTGTAAATATTTGCATCTTTGTTAATTTTGCCAATCAAATCCTACAGGATTCGATGCATGTCATGGTTTGAAAAAACCTCAGTTTTTAACTACATGAGCCCATAGGATTTGATCCTCGTGTGGGCGGGTTTGTGGTTTAAAATTGTATGTTTGGATTTTGTTTTGGAAGAAGTGACGACAGGATTCGATCCTGAAACCTTTAAATTGATATGTTGTTTCAATAATGAGTTTGCATTAGTTTAACTTTAATTCTCATTTTCATGGTATATAGTAAGGTTATGGTTTATAATAAGGTTCCTTAGTTAGGGTTAATAAGATTTAGGTACAAAATATCTGATTATTTTTTTGTTTTGAACTTGAAATAATAAACAGGAAATCTAACTCACTCAAAAGTCTTGATTTTCTTTAAAGAAATACCTTTGTTAGGGAAGACTAAAATTTAACCTATGAATGATGAATTAAAATGAAGAAATATAACAGAGACCAAACCCTCTTACTGATAAAACTAAAGGTGATAGTATATCATTTTCAAATATAAATAAGATATATTTTCCTAACTAGAATATCATTGCTGAGTAGATAAAATAACCTATCTTTGGAAGACAGATACTAATTCTCCATTCAAAATTTAATCTCATTTATTAAGAATACCTATGTAAATTGTAAGGGAAAATTGAGAACCTCATACCTGCAAGTTGAAGTTATTTTAATGCTTGAAAAACATTGCACACTCAAATACCCAGTATTAATAGGTACATAGACATATCTAACCTTTGTTCAGATAACCGAATAACTTGGGAACTACCACATTCCACCCAACCATGACCCATAACCATTCCTGGTTTCAATTCGGATCCCCTCAAGCTGGTTCCAAAATGGAAGTATCTTAGATCTCCTAAGGGAAGGCTTCTCTATCCTGGATATGAAGCTCTATATTAGTTTTCACTTTCCTCTTAGGAAAAATGTTCTCCAAGAACTCTCTTGAATATCATCAAGTAGAATTATGGAATAATCAAAAGATCCCCAAGCCTACCTTTGGCTTCGGTTTTTATAGACCGAATTTTCAGGAANTCAAGAATCATTTGATTTCTTGAAATAACCCTTTTTATTTAATTTAGGTAATTTTAATATTTATTTAAATTTAACTTAGGAACTTTTGACTAGTTCCTACTTTAACTCTCATAGGTATTTAATATTTAATTATCATTAGTAATAATAATAACATGTGGATCCTTTCATTATTACTTATAGTTACTAGTATTATTACTATGCTTACTTGTTTATACATATCATGTATAAATTATATATTTCTATATATATACCATTTGTTAACATTTTTAACTTTAGGTATCATATAGCATGATCTCTAATCACATGACACTTTCCTTTTAGATTAGTCACTTTCTTTAATAAGGCCTTCAGGTAGGGGCTAGGTAAACTATGTTAGGAAACTCTAAACCTCCTTGCATGTTGGATTCCCTCGTATAACATGGTAGTTATTCAGTACTTTGATGAGATACATAAATTCAAAATTTCATTTAATCACTTAAAAATAAGTAATATTAGACCAATGTTTTACCAGATTCATTTTCACTGAACATATTAATTTTCCAGTAACTCCTAGCGCTTACCCAGAGCCCATACTCAACACTAAAAACAAGGAGTTCCAAACTTAGTGCAATTCGAGAGACCCTCGCTCAACACTAATTCTAGGATTTATTTGTAGGATACACCTAGGGATACAATGGCTAAGGATCTGATGTTCTAAAGCTTATGCTCAACATCAACTTGGAAGGCTCTAGGGTTTATGCCCAACACTTCCAATTTTTATCTTTTAATGTGATTCAGAGCTTCATTATCAACACAAATGTTTTATCGCTCATATATTCTAGAGCTTCTCGCTCAACACAAATATAAATACTCATGTTCTCCAAATCTTATTTATCAACACAAACATTAAATACTCATGTGCTTTAGAGCTCCTCGCTCAACACAAAACATCTCATTAATTATGTGCTTCAGGGTGTATTCCCAACACATGAAATAATATATATATATATATATATATATATATATAACATATGCAATTGGATTACACCCAACATATCAAACAAATCATCATGTTCATGTGAAGTGGGGTCTTAGGCCCAATAGACCAAATAAAACATCAAATCAACATCACAAGCAATGGGGATTATTCCCATAAGTGTTAGTTCAAAATTCAGTATATAATTACATCCCTCCCTGCTTAGAACAACACCGTCACTGGTTTTTTAGGGAATTAGAATGAAATCGTGAAGTAAGGCAGGGTAAGCCTTTCTTATGGTGGCTTCATTCTCCCAAGTAGCCTCATCAGCCTTGAAGTGCTTCCATTGAAATTTGAACTGGACTATGGTGCACTTCCTAAGTTGCACCTCTCTCTTGTCCAGTATATGAAGGGGTTTAGGTGCAAACTCCCCTTCAGGTTCCACCTGTAATAAGGATCAATCAATCACATGTTTAGTATCATAAACATATTTTTTTTATTAAAGATGCATTGAAAATATTATGGACTCTTATGTGAGAAGGTAAAGCTAGTTCATATTTCACTGTACCTCTCTTGGCCAGTATCTCAAAGGGTCCACAAAATCTAGGTGGTAACTTACCACACCTTCCCAAGATCAATGAGCTTCGTTTTTTTTACATTCAAGTAAACATGGTCACCTATATGATAATATTTATCATTTATTTTCTTATCTATGTAACTATTTTGACGGTCTTGTGCATCTTTAAGGTTCAGTTGGACCTTGGTAACCAATTTTTCCAATTCCTTTAGTAATTCATATGGAGACCCCCCCTAACATGAGTCGATCCAACAGGCTATCTCAAGTAACCGGTGTTATACACTTCCATCCATAGAGCACCTCAAAGGGACTCATCTTGGCGGAGGTCTGGTATCTGTTTTTATATGCAAAATATGCAAGATGTAGATAATATTCCCACTTGGTGTGGTTGTTCATGACATACATCCTAAGCATGTCCTTTATAATCTGGTTTACCCATTCTTTCTTTCCATCTGTCTGCGGGTGGTAGGAAGTACTAAAGTTCAACTATGTCTCTAAACCGAAGAATAAGGATCTCCAAATGTTCTTGGTAAACTTAGTATCTCGATCTGAGATGATTTCCTTGGGTATCCCGTGCAATCTAAATATCTCCTTTAAGAAGATGTCGGCAATGTGAACTGCCTTGTAGGTCGACTTCACTAGAATGAAGTCTGCTACTTTTGAAAATTTATCAACTACTACAAAGATAGAATCATTTTTACTCTTACTCTTAGGTAGACCCATGATAAAATCCATAATAATGACCTCCCACTTCCCTTTCGAAATGGGTAATGGCTGTAGCAACCCCGAAGGATGTTGGTGCTCAGCTTTTACCAGCCGACATTCTTGACAGTTTACGATAAGCAACGCTGTGTCGACCTTTAAGTTAGGCTAGAAAAAGTGTGTCTTTACTACGGATATCATCTTTTGATATCTTGGATTCCCTAAGTAGGGTGTCCTATGAAATTCCATGAGGATGTTGGACCTGATTTCCCCTCCTTTCGGAACAGACAATCTCTCTTTGGACCATAGCAGTCCCATTTCATCTACCTTGTCCTCTTTTTTGTTGTTGAAACAACCTATCATACTGGACCTTATTGAGGATTTCCATCATAGAAAGGGTCAACTCTATTGGGCGTTCTATTACTCCCATGTAAATCTGAAGTAGTTTGACTTAAAGTCAGTTCATATATCATATGATCTCATCGACTCAAAGAATCAACAATTTTGTTCTCCTTTCCCTTTATATGCTTTAGCTCGAAATGGTACTTTCTAAGGAAATCAAACCATCTAACCTTCCTAGAATTCAGAGTTGGTTGTTCAGATAAATAATTTAGACTCATATTGTCTGTTTTTAGAAGGAATTTCTTTTCCATGAGTTAGTGCCTCGAAATATTCAAGGTGTGGATGATGGATGCTAACTCAAGATCATGGGTGGGGAAGTTATGTTCCTGTTCTTTTAAGTTCTGAGATTCATAACAGATCACGTAATCATTCTGCAAGAGGACTCCTCTGAGCCCTTCCTTTATTACATCTATGAAAACAACAAAATCCCCATCAGGGTCCATAATTCATAGTATTAGTGCAGTGGTCAAAATATGTTTAATATTTTGAAACATTTCCTTGCACTTAGTTGTCTATAGGAACTTGTTCTCCTTCTTTTGCAAAGAAGTCATGGGACAAGCTATCCTTGAGAAGTTCTCAATGAAATTTTTGTAGTATTCAGCTAATCTCAAAAAGAATCTAATGTCGGTGACACTAGTAGGGTAAGCCAATCCTCGATGGATTTAATCTTTTCCGAGTCGACAGCTATCCCCTTATCGGAGATGATGTGACCCAAGTATTGTATATGTGGTTTGTAAAAATCACATTTACTAAACTTGGTGTAGAGCTGGTGTTCCTATAGCACCTGTAGCACTATGCGGAGGTTCTCCTTAGGTTCCTATTTACTCTTAGAGTAAACTAGGATGTCGTTTAGAATTTTTTTTTTTTTAATCTAGGTATCTACTGAAGATATTGTTCATCATACACATAAAGTTTGTGGGTGCATTGGTCAAATCAAATGGCATCACTACAAAATCGTAGTGTGCATACCTCATATAAAAGGAGTTTTTATGAATATTCTCTTCACGAATCCACACCTGATGGTACCCATAACACAGGTCGATATTCCAAAATATCTTGGCTCCTCCTACTTGATTGAACAATTCATCGATCCTAGGGAGTGGGTATCGGTTCTTGATGGTCATATTGTTGAGTTGATAGTAATTGATGCACATATACATTGTACCATCCTTCTTATTTATGAAAGTATTGGTGCTCCCCAAGGGCACACACTCAGTCAGATATATCCCTTCTCAATCAAATCCTACAACTGCAGTTTGAGTTCGACCAATTTTGGTGCGCTCATGCAATTAGGGGCTTTTGAAGCTGGAACTAATCCTGGTGTCAGTTTATGGAAAAATCTAAGTCTCGTTTCAATGGTAATCCTTGGATTTCCTCAGGAAATACGCCCTTGAAGTCTACAAGGACTCGAAATTCCTCGATGTGTTGTTCTGTTTCAACTTCTATGTTGTGGATGTTTACTGCAAACAATTTGTAGCCTTTCCTAATGCACTTATTCTCTTATAAAGAGGATATTTGTCTTACAAAAACGTTCTTAGGTACGCCTTCAATCTCTATCAAATTCCCTTGGCTATCTATACACAATATTGACTTGTGTAAGAAATCGAGCATGACATGGTGTTGTTCCAACCAGTCCATGCTGATAAGTATATCACACGATCCTAATGTTAGGATGTTTAGGTTTATTCTAGTAGAAAAAAAATTCAAGTTTACCTCACAATATTTAACTATTTCAAAAACCTTTTGTTTTGTACCCGTGGCTAATTTCACTAGCGATGGTTTCTCATGTTTAACTTTCTCTAGTTTACATACATCAATAGTTTTAGGAGATACATAGCTTTGGAAAGTACCATGGCCCATCAATATTGAAATAGAAGTGTTGGAAACCTTACCTTCTATCTCAACCATGGTAGTGTGACAGTCTTCCTGTCAGCCATCCAAGGCTGCATAAATCCGCAATGTTTTAAATATGTCCTCTACCTTTGGTTCTTCTTGTAAATTGTGTAAGACTCCATTGGTCTTGTTCTTACAGTCTCGAGCATAGTGGGGCCCTTGGCATTTCTAGCATTTGATTTATAGCAGGGAAACATTGGCTCCCCCATTTGCTACTGGTTTGTTAGCATTTGGACCTGGTACATTTGGCTTTGTACTTGTTTTGTTGAAGTTCTTATTGGCTGAAAAATGTTGCTCTATTTTCTGTAAGATGGTGGGTTAAAACCCGGTTTGTGGTTGTCCAAGATGGTCCTAAACCTGTCTCTACTTCTATTGATTTTCTCTTGCTTCATTTTTCCATGCCCATAGCAAAGCCTACTTTATGTAGGGTGGTGTCCAATGTTATAGGCATGTCAAATTCAATCCTCTCCTGAAAGTTGGGAGGAAGACATCCTAAAAACTGTTGTATATTCACTTTCTTGTCCTTTATGTAAGTCACATAATGTAACAGATGCAAAAATATTTTATGAAAGCATCCATAGTCATGGAACCCATCCTTAATTCACAAAACTCTTTCACCTTTTTGTCGAAGAATATTTTTGACATTTATTTCTCCTGAAAAATATTACGAAAAATACTACATAGGATTTATCTTACCTCATCTTTCTTGGTATGCTTTATGTCTCTCCACCATCTAGATGCTTTTCCATTTAAATTATAGATGGCTAGACGAGACTTCATCTCGCTAGAGTAGTTATGTACTCGAAAATAATTTCTCATACCTAGAATCCATTCTTCAGCTTTGTCCCTTGTGTTCATCTGTCCTTCATAAGTTGGGGATCTTGTCTTCCTGAACTCTCCCCAGAGATTGTCATAATTTCTCTGTTTCTTCCTGTAAGGAGAAAGAGAATCATCACTACAAGGGTTGTGATAATCTCTTTCTAGAGGTTCAGGGGTGTGTTCTTTTTTTCCTTCTTCTCTCAAGTTGTTGGCCTGCTTATGATAGAATTATTTCTTGAACTTGTTGGTTGAATGAGTGGGTTTTCCCTGCAAGCTTCCTCACATCATGTTCCATAGAAAGGATTCATTAATTGTTTGTTCTTCCTTTCTTTCATTCGTATTATCATCCTTTAAAATATGTAAGTATTCTTGAAGACTTTGTATTGTTTTCAGTATATCGTAACTTAGCTCAATTACAAGTTGCGGTCCCCTTGTGGGGGTATTCAACATTCCTTGTCAGTTGTTGTCTTCTTATGTGTTCATGATATGAATTGTTCTTTTAATCCCGCAATTGCAATTTTTTAATAACAGGAATTTTTTTTGTTAGTTAACAAAATCTCAAAACATACTTTAGTTTTTGCAATGAATGTTAGCACACCCATTAGGTCTCTTAGTCTTCAAACCACGAGGGTGTTTCTGAGGGACCAATACGATAACAAAATTGTTCATATTATGGGGTTAAAAATAAAAACATTTCAAACCAATATATTGGTGCTATATTAAGGGTAAAAGGGGTTTTTTTTATTATATAAATACCCAATCTCATGGGGCCTTTTTTATTCAAAAATTTTTCCCGTGCCTTTGCCATATGCCTTGCATAGAATTTTTCCACCATTTTTTTTGTTTTGGTCAGGGTTTTGGTGGTTTTATAGCACGTTTGTAGTGTTGGAGGAGGGAAAGCATAGCAGTGTTGGAGGAGGGAACGTATAGGGTTTCTCTGGTGCAGTGTTGGAGGCAAAAACTTTCCTATGCCTTTTCCATATGCATGCATAACATTTTTCTGGTTTTGGTGAGTTTGTGGTGGGTTTGCAACACGTTTACAGTGTTGGAGGAGGGAACACATAGGTGGGTTTATGGTGGTTTTTCATCACATTTGTAGTATTGGAGGAGGGAACGCATAGGTTTTCTTTGGTGCGGTGCAGTTCTAGAGGAAAAAATTTGTAGGACCAAGAAGGCGCCGAATGAAAAACGTAGGTGGAGCTTCAAAAGATATTTGAAAGATCGGGCTTCTGATACAGTAGCAAAAATTACTGAACCTAGATAGTCTTCCCTTGACTTACATATCTTCGAAACTAAGGAGGAACAGAAGAAACAAGCCATTGCAATAGCTGCAACGACAACTGTTGCAACTATTGGAGCTACCCAAGCAGTGGCAACCATTGTCCAATTAACAAACAATGTATGCACCTTGAGCCATGGAGGTATTAATATAGAAGAATTGACAGCTAGCAGGATTCAGTCTGCCCTTCGGGGATACGTGGTTGATAATACCCTCTTTGTTCTCACAAGTCATTTTATTAGATTGTTGCTCTTCAAATGGTGGAACCATTATTTTGATGGAATAAAGGATGAATTTTGGTTAGGTAACATGTGGCTTTCAAGTTTACCATGATCTCAAATGAGTCCAGTGTACTTTTGGAGGCGCCCGAAATTTTTTTGAGTTATAGGAAGGTGAGATTTTTTTTGTCTTGGAACTGTATAGATTAGTCTAACTTGAATGTATGATCCTTGTTTGTAGGAAACAAGAGCTCTACGTGCTCTAAAAGGCTTAGTAAAGTTGCAGTCATTGGTTCATTGGTAAATGGTGTGAAAGCAGGACACATCAACTCTGCATTGCATGCAAGCACTAATTATAGCTCAGGCTAGGGCTCATGCCCGTAGGGTTCAAATGTCTAAGGAGGGGCAGACAGTTCATGGGTGGTTGCTCCAAATACTTCAACAAGAAACCCACCAAAGAAATTCCATTTTAAGTAGAATACTCTACAACACTATGTTATTTGACCTCTTATGAAATAAGAACAAGCTACAATGGAGCATAGAAAATGTTTTTCTAATTATAAACTTGTGAAGGTTGTCAATGGTAATAACATATGTGAAGGAGGTCAGGTATATGATGTAGTATTTATTTTTGGGGTTGTTTTCTCCTTGTACTCTCTCCCATTATAAATTTATTCTAGAAGCATTAGATTTAAATATTTACACTTTCCTTCTCATGAAGGAGGGATGGAATGCAAGAACTTATATCATTGAGAAGCAGGAAGCCGAGCCATAAAGTCGACAAGAATCTATCATGAAATGTGTGAGAGAATTAGCTTATGCAATATCACAGCAGGTAAACTATTGTTCATCTTTATGCTTCATTTTATTTCTATTGTAAAATGTGAGAAACTCTTCTTACTAGTTCCTTCTTTTGTGGATGCTTCTGAATTGCAGAAGTTGAAGAGGATAGCGAAGCAATTCTTGATTTTGTTGACTGTGATTCTAATTTACACCACATTGGTGTTGGACCAAGTTGGATCATTGGATGCCTCATTGTTCATGGGAAAGTTCCAGTTTGGATGATTTTAGTGGGCAGGAGATTGAGTGAAGATTGGAGGAAAGTGCAAAGATTGTTGAGATGGATACAGGCAGGCTAAAATCAAGTTCAAACAAGAGGAATGGTTCGATCTCTAAATGTAGTTTAGTCGAACAAAGTATATCTACCAATCAATTTTCAGCTCCCTATCCACTATATAGCTCTGATTTTCAATCCTTGCAGCCACCCACACGCTCCCCTCCCCAGATAGAAGGACGACTAACTTCTCTTATAGTTGTTCCCCCATATTAGTCAGAGTGTGTAAGCGCATCAACTTTGTAGGATCTCAGCCCAAGAAACTCCAGTGGATAATTTGGGAATGTTGAAGATGGCATATTTTCAACTCCTGAAATCAATCCCCAATAATTATCAATTGTCTCAAAGGCCCGAGATATAAGAGGTCCATTCACTCAATCCAGACCTGAATATATGGAGAATTTCCTTCAATATTATTCTTCCTTTCTTAATTTTATGGATAATATTGAATCTTCAAAACCTAAGGTTCATTCTAAGAGTGTTCCTAAGAAAAGGCCATATTACTACTTAGAAAAACAGTCATTGTTAGCTAAGAAAAGATCTTCTATGTTGGGGCTTGTAGAAAACAGGTCAAACACATATGGTGTGCACATGAAAAGGTGATGTTCTCATGTTGGAACAACCTACAAGGGGTATCCTTATGTAAGCTCAATCCATCTAGACAAATCAATAATGTCCCTTAGAGATAGTGAATGCAACACAACTTCTATGTACAATGCCAACTATAGAAGATCGTTAGAGGTATGAATATCTCTGCAATGCTTTACAAAAGAAACATCAATATTTGTTTGAAAATAGATCAATTGATACCATGCAATTACACAATTCAAAATTGCATTTAAAATAGCCTTCATGCTCCATTATAGGAACAACATTCTCACTTTTTTTTAAAACGCAATCCTCTCTACTCTGTTTATGATTCCTGTGATATTTTTAGCCTACATGGGTGTGGTTCATTGGAAATTCACTTGATATGAAGTCACACATTGTAAAGGAGGTAAAAAATTCAAATCACACCTAGGGCACCTTGAGGTATAGTGGTAGCCGAAACGGATCCTTGGACATTGTGTCACGCAAGTACCATCCTAGTCCCCAGTTGTTGATTCCCCTAGTCTAATGAAAAAAATGATTCCTATGATATTTGTAGTGATAATTTCTTATGCTCCTAACTGATAGGATTCATTGGCATCAAGGACTATTTTAACATGTAAAACATGCTCTTTTTTTAAAAATTTTTTATTTTTCTCAAATTCCTTTCAGCATATTCTTTCTCACTCTACATTTTTCTTGTCTTTGTACAATTACCAAAATTCCTTGTTATCCTACCTCCACATTTTTTATTTTCCTGTGCCAAGGATAATGCATGATGGTTTACTTAGTTTAGCTTCTTCTGAATTTATTGTCAACCATTTTATTTCTTGCCTCAACATTGACAATGGACAATGAGTCTTAATTTTTTCTTTTCTTGCTGGAGTATGTAGAGCACCAAACAAAAGTAAGAATACATTCTAAAAGTTGCAGATAAGATAGTGTAAATGAAATCTTCATAATTGTCAATCAAAATCAACTAATTATTCTTTTATTTTTTTTTCCTTTGGGTATGCAGCCTTGTTCAAGTAGGAGGTGTTAAAGGATGATTGACATCTTACCATTACTCCATGAAAACCAAGTTGTAGTAGAATAGCCATCTTTGTAAAGAAGTTTGATCGAGACTTTCTTCTCATAGTCTTTCCCTTATGTTGTCATAAAATAGTGGAAATTATACATTCTCTTCAAAATATTTCTACTTGTCATTGCTAATGCTATGCATAAGTTCCTCTCAAAATTGTACCTCATCGATTTGTAGCTAGGATTGCTCAAAACTATATCATGAAGAATAAAAAGCTGCATAGGACTTGATAATATGCATACTGGTTTTGAATCTACCAATATCATTTTGTATTTTTTGATGACAACTTGAAGCATGGTGTACATAATATAATATTTATAAGGATTCTCATTTGAATAAATTGGGCTATAAACAGGTTCCTCATTAGTGCGTGAAAACCCTTTGTAGGTTGCACAACTTCTTTGTGTGGACGTAATTACTTCTGAAGCAATTTGTCTTTGTTGAGAGTTACAGAGAGTGAAATATATCTTCCAAGCATGTGTGTATATTGATATTCTACAAAAAAAAATGCTACTATATAATAAAACACTGTGTGGGTGGCCCAACCAAGTTATTCACTATTATAATGGTTTGACCTATCCTGAGAAAGAATGGAACTTGGGATCTACATACAACAATTTTTTTAATTTGACGTTAGACCACAAGTCTATGTCTCTAGGTGAGAAAGTAACAATAAAAACTATTATATTAATTTTTAGAAGCAACTTTCTTAGGGCACCAAGTGTGTTCTAAAAATCCAAAAAAATTGCTTGTTGACACAATATAACTATTGTTTGATTTTCTAATACAATTCTTATCTATAAATGAATTTGTAAATATTTTGATAATTCTATTATATAATTTAAGCAGTTATACTTCGAATCACATATGTATATAATTTTTTTGGTTTTTGAATGATTTACGTAGTTATACTTCGAATCACATATGTATCCTCTCATTTGTCTATGAATTTATTTTTTAGGTTAAGGCTAGATCTGCACGGTCCTTGAAGCTGATAAAGGATGCATCAATGGGAACTAGGAAATTAGCTTGACATATGTCGTTATTCTAGAAAAGAGATGACAAGGAAGAGGTATGTTGCTTGAAGCTTAATTTAAACAAAGAGAACAAATTATGCCCCTTTATTTGTAGATAAGAAAGAAATTTGGCTAATGTAGATGAAAGAGAAGTTTATAAACAAAATAACTTTTTAGAAGTCAGCAAGAAAGTTTCAAACTATAGATGCTACTACAAATTAGAGGAAATTAGTGTAGAAATAGACCTTTGAAATTATCATTAGGAACTTGTGACTTTAATAATCACAGGCCAAATCCTATTGGAGAAGTCTGGATATTGAATTTTTAATATAAAACAAAATCTATACATATAACCTAATCTAAAAATTGAATAGAGATTTACTAGAATGAGACTTTTCTTCAATTATAAAAGGAAACATGTATACATTATTAAGAATCATAAGTGATCAAAGGGTCAATAATTACAAATATTTTATATAGTCAGATTATTGAGACTAGGTCCATAATTGACACTCTATGATATACTTTAGGAAATGAGCTCTAACATCTTTTTCCAGCTGAGAATCCATGGCCAAGTGGTATATGTTTAGTCAAAATAAACCATGAATTCCACTAGCGTTGATCTTAAAGAATCTTGGTAATAGTCACCCAGCTTCATTCCCAGAGAGGTGAAACAATGGAAAAAACTTGTTCAGCGAATTGAATTTTCTTAAGACTTATTCTGAAGAATTTATGATATAGCCTTCCAAGGTTTATTTATTTCCCTCTCTAGATGAAGAATATAGTATTTCCTTTTCTACTATTAGATATAGCTGCAAACTTATGATATTAGGAGTGGCATGGTTCACAGAGGGGTATGAATTCTGTGGGGACATGTTGCCATCCATTCATATATTCTTCAAATTAGGGGCTGGAATAGCTTCATGATTATCTCATAAACTATACTCTTATTTTGGTGGCTTTAAGGAAAGGTCGTGCACTATTTGAATTCAAATTTTATTCCGCATTCATCTTTTTTAGTTTAAGATATTCATAACTTCTATTTTGATCCTTTAGTTTGAACAACCTCAGCCTCTCCTTGTTCATAATTCTTGTTTGCACATGTCTTTAGGTCAATATATGAAACTTATAATCTAATTCCTCAATGGGTGAAGCCATACTTGGTTGTAAGTTTCTCTTAGCACTTGCTATAGTTTTCAATAGAACGTCCTTTGGCTTCATGCTGTAGGAAACTGACAGATGTCAACAGTCATGACAAATTCTGGATCTAAAAAAACTAGTCTCATAATTTAATTTTTGGTTCCTAGACACATTTTTAAATTCAAGCTTTATGGTCCCAGGAAGGTTTTTTGACTGAACAACAACAATGCAAAATTAAAGGAAAATTAAAATTGCTACCCTTACCTATAGAATTTTCAAATGTGAACCTGCCAATTGCATTCCTGGTATGCTTGAGAATGTTTTTTAATTTTGGAGCAAAGGTGCAAAGGCAGGTTTTTGAGGTGGAAACAAGCCAGGACATATTCTAGAGAGCTGTGATTAAAGTCTTGTTGACGGGCGTATTTGACTATGCCCGCAACGGGGGAAAACGACCCAGTCCGGGATCCTTAGGACAGGTTCCAAGCTGTTTCAAGTAGTCGTTCCCAACAGGTTTAGAAGCTCTGTTGGCCTGATATCCTAAGAGACTAATTAGTGCTACTGATTAGTGGGTGTTAATCTTATGATCACAAGAATTAAACTCAGATTTAAACTACTGTTATGTGAAATTACTATAAACAACTTGTTATATATATATACAGCACAATTCATAAACAAAAGTTATATATTACAATTACTGTTAATGATATATACAAATACACAGTAATTACATGAAGGAATAAATTAAAGATGTTTTTAAAGAAAGTATGTAATCAGACTAACAATTTTAATGTCATGTAAGAAGCGAGAATTAAATAAATCCTAAGTTCTAATCTAACACCTATCCCGATCGGAAGCACGATTTAACTAAATCTGATTCTCAACAAATACTGGTAAATGCACTGTATGATAATATTTGCAGAGTATTAAAGAAATTTAACAACTGCACATTAATACATGCACCATCAACTACCATGTATCAATAATATAAATTATTGAATGCAGGATATGTTATACCAATATAGCTGAAAAACAAGGCAGTGAATACTTAACAAATTATCTTCGCATAATTGATAAAAAAGAATTATAACGAAAATAGAAACATAAGAAACACAAATACCAGCAACTGAAAGATGTCTTAAACGCAAACAAGTTTTAAAACTTAATAAACGTGAATCCAACATCACCAGTCCAAAACATCATGATGACTGGCAGCAAACCGCCAAGCAGCCCAACCAGTAAGAACTAGCAGTTCAGTATTTGCATTCCCAATAGTATCCCCCCCCATCTACGTTTCCTATCAGTCTGTTAAATACATTTCCTTTTCCCATAATAGCATGCTTAAGATTCAAAAATAGATCTTCACGATCCCTAGCTAATCGTTAAAAGAAAACGACAGGTGAAACCTGTCGTCTTTCTTTTAACACATAATCGCTCACCTATCATATAGGATCATGAAACAAAACATGGGAACCTATTAGACCAATTCTCCAATCCTCGATTCGCTTCCAGAAATGCAGGGATTATACACATACTGATATCCTCAAAATTAGGGGAATATATCTCCTCGTTAATATCTGCGATAAACAAGAAAAATACTCAGAATATTATAAAAATATATGGAACCGAATCATAAACCAATGATCTTGACAGAACAAATTACCTGAAATTCAGCAATAGAACAACATGTCATCAACCACTATATATTAACCGGGGCATGGAAAACCTGGATGTTTACTCCACTGGAGTGACTGGGCGAAGGTGCCTTAAACTGCATTAGAGCAATTTGAGCGTTAAGCTCACGTAGCTTTTCTTCATTTCTTTCGTTTTCGTCCTGTAGTTTAAGGACACACCTTATAAGCTTGTTTTTATGGTTTTTTAATCGCAACAGATGCTTGTCGCTGGCGTTCATCTTTTCTTTCAAACCCTGATTATCAATTTTTAACAAATCTCTACTGGCAGATATTTCACTTATTTTTTCCTCCATTATACGGACTTTATCCAGTAGACAATTAACAAACATGGGGTGAATGGTTTCCCCGATTTCATGTAAAACAGCCGAAGTCGTTTTGACAGACTTTTCATTCATGACTGAATCAGTCACGCAATCAACATGAGTCTCTGAGACTTTCTTGTCCACGACTGGTGGACTTTTAGACTCAGGTGTAATATCAACTTGTGGCTGGGCTTCGACCGAAAAAGAGGGGTTCTCAGAATTTTCTTGAACAGTCACCGGGTGACTTGGCTCGACCGAATCAGTCCTTAAATCAGGATAAATAATGTTATCATTTTCATGGGCAGACAGTGTAATCTCCTCATCGTCGATTACCACTGTCTCAACAGGAGTCTTATCATTCTCAGACCTTTTCACAGTTTTGGCTCTAGCCATGCTTCGGGTCAATCTCCTACTCGGCTTAGGCTTAGGCACACTTCCTCGACGACTACCAATTTTGTCACTAGCGCTTGAAGGCGTGACAGGTGACAAACTTGAACCTTCTTTACCATGAGTGGGACGTAAAGAAGCAGGACGAACATTATCCAGATTAACCACTGGTACTCGAGAGGGTTCCACATTCTTAGGACTAGGGTTTGGTGTAGGTTGATTCGACGAAGCCGAACCCAAAACCCTATTCTTACCACAGTCGGCGGGGTTACCAAACATACAATGGCAAAATTTCGAAAAGCCATTAACTTCTAAAAATTGTTCCCAAGACCGACCCGATTTTACCAATTCACTTTCAACCAAAATGCGAACCAGACCATGGTGGAATAAACTATGGCTTAAATGTTTCGGCCCTTTCTTGATAGCATTTGACATCTTAAACAAGCTGTGCAAGAGGTAATAGGGAAGATTAATTTGAAACCCTATGAAAGCTGCCATTAAACGAAGGTGATACACATAAGCCGATGACAGTCGACCCTCGCAGGTAAGATATCTATGAATTAAATCAAGAACAGGTCTCCATTCCTTACAAAAATACTTACGTGCGACACCGGCGCGAAACGAGACCTCTTGTGTTGGGTTTTTCAGCAAGCTGCGCCACTCTGTGATTTCCATTTTTTGGTACTTAAACCATTTCTGCCCTGTCAAAGGCAGACCAGTCGCATGCGCGACAGACCTTTCATCCACCCTGAAACACAGATCTCCTACCTCGACCTGATAGTTCATCAATGACATGGCCAAAACCCTGGTAACCTCCGGGTTTGAATCAGAAAACTTCCACAGGAAATGCAACCATCCTACCTCCTGGACCTTGTGCAACAGATCGGAATTTGACTCCAACAAGGTTAATTCGTGGGGCTTGACTCGAACAACAGGGGCCATCCCTGTCAACTTGCGGGCGAGACAATGCGCACAGCAAACCTGCCACCAGAGAATTAGTGACAGAGACGCGGACCGAGAGCACTTAGACCCAAGACCTGGCAACTGTAAACAATACAGGGAAAAAGCTATATTTGGACGCAGGTGAAACCCCTGTAAGCTCATCACAGGCGGAGCCATCATAGTTCGAAATGGCGAGCAGGAACGACGGCCGAAGTGTTAAAACCCGATTCTATCATAATCTCTTCCAACTTAAATGACCAGGGTGTATGAGTTGTACGCATGACAGACGTTCCAATAACTAACCGCCATGACCAAGCTTACGTACAGAGACTGAGACGTGGAGGGAAGAGAGGTACGAGTGACATCATTGCACTCTAAATTTCCTAGGAGTGTGACTCGTGCCAGAGATTTCACGTATCGTGCATTTAGTTCTATCTCAAAGGTGGCGAACGATAACATAATCCCAATGATACCCATGGCAATCAATTCATCTGACTTTC
>LPNX010647537.1:0-12494 GCA_001517045.1 Pseudotsuga menziesii | reverse complement strand
AAATCTGCAGAGATTTGTAGGTATTTGCCACCACTATGCATCCACAATCAGAACAATAGATTTTTGCACTTTTCTCTAGAATGCTTTCATTATAGAAAAGTGAAGGTAATGATGTGTTCCTTACCTTGCATTGCCAATTATTTTGTGATTGTTTGTCGATCCTAAGATCATTATGGGAGTTGGGCATTTTTTGACAAAAGATAACATTACACAACTTTCAAGTATATGATTTTACAAGAGTTTCCAATTTCCTTTTAGGTTTTTATTTCAATTTTTTTTAAAGGTAGGGACTTTGCTGCTGGCATCCCTTGTTATTGTTAGCTATTGAACATTATAAATAATTTGTTTCATTGTTTTTCTACTTTACAACTGAGATTTTTTTATTGGATTTTGCAGTAGTGAACTTAATAACTAAGTGGGAATTGAGTATGAAGAGCCAGTTGTTGAGGCTTTGCCATTGAGTATGAAGAGCCTCTTGCTGAGGTTTTCAAGTTGCTAAGTATGGGTTAATTGAAGCTACTGCGTGATCTAAGTATGGCTTAGCAGCCAAGTACAAGTGGGATGGTTTAACCATTGTAATATTTTGAAAAGTCATCGATGTACTAGATGATTTTCATGTAAACTTATATGGAGATAGTTTTTGAAAAAACTCATATTTGTTGTAATACTTGACATTTCATATAATATAATTTGTGTGGTTTAAACCTTATATGATTTTACTTTATATTATTCATAAGTGTTGCAACTAACTAATTAATGTGACATTGCATAAATCACATGTCTATTAGATGATGATAAATAATGTATTATTTCTTTTTTTAATGTAAACTTAATATTATATTAAAAATTTATATTGATTAATAATGGGCACCATTAAAATTACTAAAATATAATAACCACATAAACCGATTAAAAATGACTAAATTAGTGACCAATAAATGAGATTAATGAGCAAAATTCGCATATAAAATGACAAAAAATTGAGAGATACGTGACCAAACAATGAGATATAAATGACCAAAAAAATGACCAAAATTCGCATACCAATGACCAAAAACAGTTTTGGTGGCTAATTTACGGTCTTTTATTACACGACCAAATTTGGTCATATTCTAGTTTGTTATGTGGTCATTAATTTGGTCATAAATGTGGTCATATATTTAGTCATTGATTTAAATATATGACCAAATTAATAACCAAATATATGACCAAATTAATGACCAACTGACAAGCTATAAATGACCAAAATAAAAATGACCAATTTTGGTCACGTAATAAAAGACCGCAAATTAGCCACCAGCGATCGCCAAACCAAAAGTGGTCATTGATATGCGGATTTTGGTCATTTTTTTGGTCACTAATCTCTCATTTTCCACTAGTGCATTGCCTATGAAGCTTTGGCGTGGAAGAAATTTCTGAATACCCAAGTGGGGCCCTCCTTGTGAATGATCATTCACTTTTGTAATATGTAACGGTTTTGTAAACATTTGAGGAAAGTGAAATTTTGGGAGGCAAAGAGTTGGGAATCCCAAGGGTTATTTGTGGGCAGCCCAACAGTTTTCACCCTTTTTGTATAAATATAGGAGACTGAGAAGAAGAAGGGGCTTTTTCCCAGTTAGACATGTAAAGAGATGTTGTAAGAATAACTACTTTTTTTTGCAATAAAGAATTATTGTTTGCCTGTTGGAGAAAGTTTGGTGGGACGTTCAAATACTATGCTATGGATTTGTGAAAGATGAACTATTTCATTTTTCCAATTTGTCCGTTAACTATGAGATCATTCTAACTCTTAGAGCCTACGTTCTTGTTTGAATGATTTCTGGTTTATTATGTGAAATTACCACCATGAGTAATGCATGTTGTTCATAAACAATTGACTATCTGATTGTCTAAATATCTTTAATCGTTTACATGTTGTAGGAAGGAATATCAACTATCTATAATTTCTCTTTATAATGCATGCACAATACGCATTACTCATAAATAAGTTACAATTTGGCTCCCCGGGGATAGATAGATAGATAGATAGGTAGGTAGTTTTACTTTCTTACTGCATATGTGATTTAGATGCTTTTGAGTTCTAAGACGAGAGGTAAGAACCTATGCATCACATTGTGACTACTCCTTACATCCTTTATCACCCTGCATGGTTAATTAGGCACGTGCATATCATACATTAAGTCAAAAATACAAATACCCACGGTGGACCAGGCCGCAACCGGTAAAACCTTTGTTTTTCATTACTTGACCTACGGTAGCCAGACCACAAACCGGATGGATTCCCTACACCAAACAGTCACGGGCTAGTTGGGAACATTGACTGGGGAGAATCCCTTACTATTATTGCCTGTTATTTTCCAGGTCTCAACAGTTTCTAGTGCTAGAAGGAGGGCCGCCAGTGCATGGTTGGCCGTGGAAACTTATTTTCCGAAGATTACTGCATCAGCAGATATTTGGAAGCTTTGTCTTAACCCAAGTACTTACAAGCTTTGTTTTTTCCCTTGAAGCAAGTAAGCCCGGTTTCATCTTACGGTGTTCCTTACTCAGACTTCTATTCGTTCATCTTTGCTTATGGCTGGTATAAATGTGAATCATCCCAACCCTCTACCAGCTTGGAGAGCTATATCACCTTTAAACCTGGCACCTCCTTTACATAACCTACCTCAAGCTTTTGATAAGCTGCTACCTAAGTTTGATCCCAAAAAAGGGATTGCTGTAGATGACCACTTGCAAAGTTTCTATTTAGCAATAGAAGGGTTGAGGGTTGGGGAGTGTGAAGATGTGGTCTGTAGATTGTTCCCACATACCCTTAAAGGAGCAGCTGCATCCTGGTATTTCGGTTTGCCTACAAACTCTGTTCCTGATTGGGACACCTTCGAAAGGATTTTCAGAAATAAATATGCAGCCCAAAAGACACATGCCTCGTTGATGAAAGGTCTAGGTTTTAAAAAAAAAAAGAAAGATGAGAAGGTACATCATTTTACTCAGAGGTTTTCAACATACTTAAAGAACTTTTCTGAAACTGACAGACCCTCAGACAAAGTCTTAATTGAATATTATACCTCAGCCTTAGGACCTGAGCTAGCCATGTTTGCCAAGATGAAAGCTCGACCTATGTTGGTAGAGACTTATGAAGAAGCAGGAAGGGTAGAGGCTGAAAATGAAAGTATAGAAGACTATCCCAAGCAACCTGAGGAAAAAACTATCGAGAGAAGAACCCTATTGCTGTCTAAACCTAAAGAGGAGCAATCACATGATTTTGAGGGAATGCTGAAAATGATTCAAAAAATAACCAACCGAATAATAGATCTGGAGAAACAAAGGGAAGTTTAGAAAACTTACAAACCCTACTACCAAAAAATAGAGGATAGCAACCAATTGAAAATCCCTCCACCAAATTCAGCATCAATGAATACAACAGAGGTAAGGGGGAATAATTTCTGCACTTTTCACCAACAACCTCATTCTAAAAAGAATTGTCCTCAATGGTTAAATTCGATGACATTGGTGATGAATAAGCTGCTGGACTCTAAATTGAATAAAGATAGTAGAGTAGAAGAGAAGAACCGGACCATAGAAAAACAAGATAATGGTACCATGTTCTTATGGAATGGTGTCTCACTTTTCAACACAGAAGAGAATTCTCTTAAATCTAAATATACACCAACAGCAACAAAAGATACGGACCTAACAATTAAAGACAATGCAATAATTTCAAAGATTAAAAAATTGCAAGAGAATGTCAAGAGACAGGTAGATGTGAATGTTGAAGATAAAATACCTAAAGTCACTACTGTCAACCATGAAACAGAGCCAATCAGCGAGCCTGTCAAAATTATGGAAGAACAGGTAGGTGTTAATGAAGGAAACACTGAAGAAATCGAGGAGCTTGAAAAATATATACCCACTCAAAACTAACCGGGAGAAGAAGACATAGAACCAGGTTGGGAAGAAAAATTTGATACCCCGCCTTTTCTTTTGACCCTAGAAATGTTGAATCATAATGTGCATAATTTCTTGGTAGATTTTGGATCATTGGTGAATGTTATGGCACTTTAGGTTTGCAAAAATATTAATGGACAGCCAGAGTCCACAGCCTGGGAAATAGTGCAATTAGATAGCACAAGTGTTAAAGTAGTGAGAGAAATGAAAAATGTTCTCATTCGCTTTTCTGCAAATAACAAGATATGTCAATTTATTGACATTATGGTGGCTGACATACCGGGGGGATATGGGATTATTCTCAACAAAGATTGTTCTACCATATTAAAAGGTTATTTTGCTTCAGATTGGTCTCATTTATTGTTACCTCTCAAGGGTACCCCAAATCAGATTAAAATTTTGAGAGAACCCTAGAAATGTTGAATCATAATGTGCATAATTGCTTGGTAGATTCTGGATCATCAGTGAATGTTATGCCACTTGAGGTTTGCAAAAATATTAATGGACAGCCATAGTCCACAGCCTGGGAAGTAGTGCAAATAGATAGCACAGGTGTCAAAGTAGTGGGAGAAATGAAAAATCTTCTCATTCGCTTTTCTACAAATAACAACATATGTCAATTTATTGACATTATGGTGGCTGACATACCGGGGGGATATGGGCTTATTCTCAACAGAGATTGGTCTGCCAGATTAAAAGGTTATTTTGCTTCAGATTGGTCTCATTTATTGTTACCTCTCAAGGGTACCCCAAATCAGATTAAAATTTTGAGAGAACCTTACATGAAGCATACTGTCACTAAGCTGGGGGAAGGTAATGAATCTGCTAACTCTGTCCTGGGAAATTATCTAACCGAGCTTAAAATAAGACATCATACCTCACTACTACATTTCAATGCAAAATGCGACAGTTACTTGTGACGGCGCGTGGATTTTTTCTTTTCAACCTACCAAAAATCACAAAGTTCAAATTTTTTTTTTTTAATTATGGTCATAAGCGTCGCTTAAGCAATGGCTAGGCTCATAAGCGTTTCTTAAGTGACGGCTAGCCTAGCAAGCATCGCTTAAGCGACGGTGCATGATCAATTGCAAGTGCTAGTTGGTCCCATAGTATTGTAAAATGATGTTTCATGCCAATCCTAATTGGAATGCAATATGTATAAATTTGGTTCTAATAGTTTCTATTCTATATTTGGTGAAACTGTTATTCTTTTCTATGGTTTCAAATTTCTTGGCTCATTGTTGTTTTCTCCTATAAACCCGTGAGGGAACCGACAAAGTTATAACATATTATATGTTTAAAAAAATCCATTGGTTAAACTTTATGTAAACTTTATATTAGTATGGAAATTATCATTTGTGTCACTAATGTATTTTCTTTGTGTGTACCAAAAGTCAATCTCACTCAATCATTAGGAGATATGTATAAATAATGAAAAAGATAAGAATACAAACCTTTATGCATGCATACTAACTAATATACCATCCTAACCTTTATGCATGCATACTAACTAATATACTAACCTAACCTTTATGCATGCATACTAACTAACATACCATTCAAAATATGAATTTAAATGACATTTGGGCGAGGGAGAGAAAGTGAACAAATGCTTTATTAATCCAATGGAAATGAGATAAACTAACTAATATCACCTAAGGAATGGCTTGTAAATGTGGTCTCCATATTTATCCATAAGAATGTTGTTTGTTTCTTCAAATATGTTCTTTCTATTGAGTAGTAGTCAAGCAACAATTTCCATTATACAATCAACACTTTGAAGATGAATTTGGGTAGCATGAGGCCAAGGAAAGGCAATAAATGTGAGTGAAAGCAACACATTATTACTCTTTGACAATATTGGTAGGGGAACCTTAACACACATTTTTTATTATTAAATTCATTGAGAATACATGTATTTTAGGTGAACATTGAGCTTGGAGGTGAATCGATCTCAATGTGAACACAAGAAATATAGGTATATGCACCCATTTGAATGACTTGACTAAAATAATGGCATAGTATAATATTAGTGAGAGAATAAGGGTGACTAGTATGGGTTTACATTTTCCTACAAAGATCTTGAGGAAACCTCACATAAACTTGGTTGCAGAATTGCACAAATAATGTCAATATAGGAATCGTGTGGGTATTTAGGGATTACATACATATAGGGCACGGAACCGTTGCTTAACCGACGGCGCGTTAGTAAAAAAAAACACCAAATAGGGCGCGCAGGAACCATCCATTTTCTCACTGGCTTCCTTAGGGTGGACACATACCTGATATATCTTCTGATTGCTTTTTTGGATGAGAAAAGCGGGGTATTCATTCGTTTTAGAGATAAAATAGTGAAGGGAAAGGTGCCATGTTGTTTGAAACAAAGGGGAAATGGACACCCTTGTTAACAGGATCCTGCATTGCATCATTTAAGGGAGATTTAAAGGCAGGAATCTATAGAATTCTATTGGTTTTAATGGACTTTGGATTGCTATTCCGTGAGGTTTTTGGATCTGTATTCCTTCACTGTTGAAGGGACTCTTGATGATGCAAATATCTTCAATGAGGTGAGAGAGAGGGTGCGAGAGCAGGGTCGAGTTTGGTGGGCTCTGGAGGCCAGTAAAGGGGCTGGTTGGTATTTGCAGCCCAAGATATCTTCACTTTCTGAAGGGATTGCTGTGTCTTCGCTCTCACTTTCTGTCCTCGCTAATACCATTGCCTTGAAGAGGCTGATCAGGAAGGGGATTCCCCTTGCATTGATGCCAAAGGTCTGGCTGTCGGTTTCAGGTGCGGCAAAGAAACGGTCCACTGTGCCAGATAGCTACTATCAGGACCTTTTAAAGGATGTTCAAGGGAAGGTCACTCCTGCAACGCGGCATATCGATCATGTAAGTTGCATTGTTTACATTTGATTCTCTCAGGTTTTTTTTATATATTTTTTGACGAAATATATATCCCTCATTATTATTTTACAAATACCCTGACTACCTCGATGCACTTAGATAATATATACTAAAATACATAAACAATATAGGCGATCATACCACCAGACTTTCTTTCAGATTCATCATGGCATTTAGCCATTTACATTTTGCAAGCATGGCTCCTGGCCATTTGTGAACCATCACTTTCACATACCTAGCGTTCAGCAATTACAAAAATAAACTTCTGCTCTCTTTACCTTAGGTAAACTTCTCTATCTTTCTCTCATGCCAGCCACACAAAATCCTTAAGAGGTTACATTTTCCCCTCGCTGTCTTCAAGCGTTTCTTTTGGAAGAATTTGCCCCTTCTCGATCTGCTGCTTTTTTTTATAATCACTTTGCTCAGGATTCCTCTGCTAGGGTTTCCAGATTACATGCTATGTAGTTATTTTTTTTCAAATTTGATCGTATCAACTTTTCCTGCTGCGCCTGTCTGCATTTTCCTGACAGGAAATGCCTCAAATGTTTTTTGGGCAATTTGTTACCGTTTATGTTCTGGAAAAGAAGCAAAGTGGTTACACAGTTGGGTCTATGCTAAATTCTCTAGTCAATTTAAGGGAATTTACTGGATTGAACTTTTGCACAACAAAGCTCTTAAATACTTGCACACTACTAAATATATGATAATATCTCCCAAAAAACATTTCTTATTGCAAGAAAAAGTTGTCTTTCTTCCTTAGTTTCACAACCTGTGTAAATAAAATAAGAATCAGTTTCCTAAAAAACAAAGTCAAGCTTAGGTGTAAAAATTCTCTAGGCAGGTGTAAGGGGTTAAAATGGCGGGCAACTCTGCAATATGATTGTAATATCTCAGTTTTGATTCTTAGAAAGAATTGGAAGTGGGAGAAAAAGAAAAGAAACCTCCCAGGTAAAAAATACTCCCAGGTAAATTAAACACAAGCATTTGTATTTGGAGAAATGCAAAAGAAAGCTGTGATAGCTCCCCTTTCATGCCACACGCACAGTATGCTATTCCAAATATTCTTTGCTATTCATCTACGTCAATCTGCCACAGGAAGTTAAGCACCATCTCAAAAACAAATACTCCAAGATACAAATATGAAGGCAAGGTAGAATACAGTTATGGAAATAAACATACACAGTATAGTATGGAAGAACAACAAAATGCTTCGAGTCTATTGCTTAGCAATTTAGCATAAAGAAACAATAGAAATCCAATCAAAACATAAGGCTAACTACACACGACTTGATAGATCAAGAACCATTATAGCAATTGACTGATCAGGAGCTACTGTAGATCTCCTAGATAACAAGCCTGTTGTAAGAAGGGAAGCATTGCATACAATAACAACTTTTAGCTTGTATTTCTATTATTCATCCAACAGTCATAGCTCAAGAGACCAAGTAATAGTAAATGCCAGATGCATCTGTTCATGCATCGCCCTTAAGACTATCCAAACTGTATATGCCCATTTATGATTCCAAGAATTCTAAGAGGGTATTGAAACTATATTTGAAGATCAAAATTGTAGTTTCGACAGCAGTTCAAACTTCATGCACAGACAAGATTATAAAAACTAATTCTAGCCATCACTGGTATGCTATAGTATTTCTACAATCTTATTGGAAACAACTCTGCAATTAGCTTATGTCTCTATTGCTTTTCATCTATTGCCAAGGCATCCATAAACTACAATCTAAAACATGTACTATGTACCTGCTAATGGTCCGATCTTTAGCAAATCCCAATTCATTGTCAACACAGAGATCTGCATCATCACTCTTTCGTGAACGCGACAATGTTCTAGGTGCAGTTCTTTTTGCTTCATCAATAGTGAGAATCCATTCGAATAGATCCACTGGCGATGCCTCTGCTGAACAAAGTAGCTTGCCCTTGTTCTCATACATAACCTGAAGTAGAAAATGTAAATATTAGTCGCTTTGATCATTCTAATCTTATTTGTCTTCATGTCTGCTCGGCATCAAAACCCAAGTGCATGAGCTTATACTTGAAAGATATTGTTTTGTACTTGGATGGATCACTCTATCAGATATTGATGTTAAGGAAGCTGGTGCTTTGCCATGGAGTCCTGAATTGGGCAGAGACAAGTTGCTTGAAATTGAATACTTCATAAGTTTTAGCAGAATTATGCGCCATAATGTTCATTTTGGCCATACAAGGGAGCTATCACAGCTGGCAAATATCATTCTATAGTTTTCAACCTTTAGATTAGGGCTGGCTTCAAGCTTTGGATTAGGCTTCAAAAATATACTAAGCATATTTGATCAATGTCTTCACAGGTATGCTAGCACAGTCGAGTCTAGATGGACATTCCACAAGCTTACACTGTCCTTTAAGCCCTTAATCTGCTCTGGATCAATGTTAATACGTCACCTGTTTGTATTTTGAATGACTGGCTGGGCAATGCTACGATTATTATCCAATTGATACTGAAATTTTTTCTGCGCACTGTGTCCATGGCACAACTTGACTTGACACTCCAGTGTAATGTTTGAAAAATTATGACATTCTGAAAGCATCAAATTTGAAAATATCTGAGTTAAATTATGTAACTTGCAGGATACTTTAACAATCCCAGTGCAACTAAAAGTAAAATTGATGAGGAAGGTTGGCTGCATACTGGAGATATGGGCTACTTTGATGAGGATGGAGGCTTATATATTAATAGAAATTTTACAATGTCTAGGCGATGATTTTGAAAACTTGCAATAGCTCTAGCATTGAATTGATGTATCCACAATTTCAACTAAAAACATTAGAAAGTAAACTATTCTCGTCTCAATAGAAAATTACCTTCACATAGTCTTCAATTGTCCTCCTTGCATCCAAGTATAGTTGAATAGCTTTTGCTGGAACTGCAAAGCAAGGTTGAGATAAGTTCAAAATAGAAGTATAATATGTTAAGGCTCTCTGCTCTAATGTGCAAGAAAACATTGCATTCTCCATCACTTCAAAGAAAAGAGAATTCTTACCCTTCTCTCGTAAATTATGTTTAAGCCTGGAATGTATTCTCCATACTAGTTGCCATCATGAACACAATAATTTGATGCTATAAAATCTAGATCTATAATAAATATTTACATCAAACCCAAATACAACAAAACGATCATTATTGTGGAGACCTTGTGTTGTGCACTTTGTGGATGAAATGAAATTACTGTTTACAAGTTTACAACTAACCATAATGGATTGTGGGACAGCCAAGAATTACATATATTTTAAAAAACAAGGTATTTCACTGAACAAATCTGCTCTAAGATGCGAAACAAATAAATGCAAACAAAAGGTAGACACGAACTAACATGCCTTCTCTGTTTCTGGGGGTTTGGTCCCCAAGTTTTGTAAGGGAATGATTACGACTCTTGTGAGGAACAAGATGAAGACCAATGTTTTAGAAATTGGACTCGGAATCGGAATCAACTGAGCCGGCCATGAATTGGACCATGCAGTAGCCTACTATATATCACTAATAAACATGATGAATCATGAAACCTATCACCATCATCGGAAATTGGATCCTCGGCATGAGCTATAGGATCATCCTCTGTCATGAATATTTTTTAACAGGTCTATATTTCATAGGTTGCATGTAGTCGAAAAGTAGTGTGAAATTTGGCTTCTTTTATGGTTTAGTGGATTCATCTTCAGTTTGGTGCAGTTCAATTATCTGGAATTCTGAAAATTGCTAACTCTGATAAATTTTGGATGGGATATGAAATTCTATTTTCATCATATGAGGTCCAATGAGGTTGGAACTCCTTTCAAACATCCTGAAACAATTAATGATAATATAAACAATTTAAGTATAAGGGAATTTTATATTATCATTCCATGTTAGCTTGTGTCACTGTCAAGCATGTTGTGTTTTACCACAAATAGTGCTATGATCTATAGGTATCCTACAAGCAGGTCAACTCGACAATGAAGTAGGCTAAGAGTCTTAGAGTTTAGGTTTCTAGTCAACTTTTTTTTTAAATTGAATTTAAGTGTCATGTATGTGGCTTGTGCGGGCCACATTGACTCGGTTGAGTCAGTACGGACTCGACCGAGTTAACCAATTGGGTACAAAACCAGCTAAAGCCAGACATTGACTCAATCAATTCAATACCAGTTTGCTTGACTGAGCCAGTTCGATGCCAAACTAGTCACCCAAACTGGTTTAATGGTCGAGTCAATACAACCACTGGGCAACTCGATCAACTCGGCGAAGTCCAAGTTGACCGGATTTTAAAACACTGACAAAAACTAGTGTTATACAAGTGCTTTTGTCCAAAGACAGGAAATAATGGCATCACCGAAAGACTTGGGATATCAATATTGAATTATAACATTGTTCATAGAAATACCAAGAGGGTGCTTTTGTCCAAAGACATGCATAATAGCATCACTCAAACACTTGGGGTTGAATATTGAATTATAACATTGTGCATAGAAATATTTGCTTGACCCTAACAAAGTAGAATGTGAAAGATAACTAGGCCAAAAGCCAAAAACTTGTGCACTGATATAAAAAGGATGGTAAGTAAATATAATTCAAATAGAGACTAGATAAATCCATGGACCAAGTGAGGGTAAATAGGAGGATCACCTAAATACTTTGGCCTAAAAGGGATACATTTAATCAGTTTAATAATCAATGATTACTGCATATATTTGTAATAATCTTTCATTTCTTTCAAAAATGCAAGGATAGTTATATTACTGAATCTGAAGAAGGTTTTTTCTAAGGAGATAATCTCTTTTACAGAATAAGCAAAACTCCTAGTTGCCAGGAGGATAGCCTTACTCTTTTGAAAATCAATGGCTCATGGAGTCCAGTTCAACAACTACCAATTAGGAGGGAAGGTTGAAGCTTATACTTCATTTAAAATAAAGCATCAAAGGTCATACAGAGGGTAGGTTCAGAGTTGGTCAAAATCTGTCTAGACCAAACCATAAGTGACTTGACCGAGCCTACAGTGACTCAATTGAGTCAGGCTAAGTAACCCCCTAATTCAGTCTTTGGCTAAGTGACACATTTTTTGTCTAGACAAAGTCAAATTCAGCCAAATCTTTGAATCTGTCAAATCATATTCTTACACAACCAAGCCCACTCCAAAATCTAAAAAAAATCATTATATAATTATATAGAACTAGAAGGAAAAAAACCATGTAATTTTGAGCATATATATGCATCATTGGAGCTTTGTAATATTAGTTTTTGTAACTGATGGAAAGAGCATTTTTATTCTTGATTTGACCTAAGTTGCAACTTCGTCATCCCTCACGTCAATATCAGGGTATTCATAAGGCTCTATCCATTGATGTGTTTGTTATTTCCCTGCTTAAGTTGGAGCTAATAGCAACTGCAAACATAAACCTTACATAGACATATATTGTGATTTTTTTGGGGTCATCAATGGCCTCTGCAAACATAAATCTTGAATGGAAAGATGTGTTTTATTCTGGATCATTGTATCTGCTATTTTTATTAATTTTGTTATTATTCCATCATTGAGGAAGTTTGAGACTGGATTTGAAAGAGGTGGGCAGACAAGAGAGCATGCTATGCTGGCCAAAACATTAGGACTTAGTAAATTATTTGTT
>LPNX010647533.1:77102-159026 GCA_001517045.1 Pseudotsuga menziesii | reverse complement strand
GGGGGTGTTTTTGGTGTTTTTTTTGCAAAAATCATCGTTTTTATGGGTAGAGTTCTCGTTCATAGTATATAGTTCTCGTTTCATAGTATAAGTGGTTAGAACCAGAGCTAGACTTTTACAATAGTCTAATAATATACAAAACACTACTAACAACTGAACGAACCAACCAACTGACCAACCCTTTTACAATACAAAATATATCCTTTTATAGGCAGCCCGAAGGTCTCGCCATTACAACACTGTGGGCCTATCCCAACAGTAACCCAAAACCCTAATTAGTGACAGTCGGCCATATCTATACTTGAGGTAGCCACTTTCCGTCACACCACAGCTCTCTGCAGTCTTCCATGCTTCCCGGCACTGATCATGGGTACTGTGCACCGCTTCACTTTTTTGTCCTTCGTCTTCAATGCTTTAGCCTCGTTGCTCCTTCTCCTTTATGAGGGTCGCTGAGCCCTCCTGTCTTCCGCCGCTGCCTTCAATGCAGTGGGTGAGCTCTCTCTTCTCGACTGCTCAGGTACCGTTACCTTTCTTGACTTCTCTATCTTACAATTCATGGTTTTCGGCTCTGCTCTGCAGCTGGAAACGTGCTACGGCGTCGTAGCTCTATCTTATCTTCTCTCCGCCAAAACTTATCTCTCCACTAAACTAGCAGCTTCTTCTGTAGCTGCGGGACCCTGCTCCAACACCAGGTATGGATATCTAAGGATTAGAGTGAGGAAATGTGTCTATAAAATCCAAAGTAGTAAATCTTATAGCCCAGGCCAGGGAGTCTAAGATATTAGTACCTATAGTAGCGGTCACCGTGATTATCAAAGTGGTGGCCACCACAGTCACCAAGGTCTAGAAATCCATAGCTATGGTTTGTGTGCCTACTAGATAAAATCAAAATTTCACAACCCAGATAAGCTAAATACATTGCATCTCTTCCTATTCTTACAGAAGAACCAGAGATCGAAAACATGTAGAGAAAGACAAATAATTGAAGGGGATTTGTGAGTACTAACCGTCTCCATCCTTGTCAAACAAACTGAAACCCTTCTTGAACTCAGAGATTTGTTCCTCTGTTACCTTGTCCATCATTTTCACGTAATGTAAGCAGATAGAGCGAAAAACCAAATTTTTAATCGTATTATCCATAAATCCTGGGTGAAATACCAATTTTTCAACCTATTATCCATAAATCCGGTGAACCATCTTCATTTCTCCTCCCAATTTGAAAAAAAGGGGCAAATTTGGCCAAATATCTCCTGCAAATAAGAAAAATCAGGCGAATTTGGGCAAATATCTCCTGTAAATCGAAAAAATCGGGCGAATTTGGGAAAATATCTTTTGCAAATCGAAAAAATCGGGCGAATTTGGGCAAATATCTCCTGTAAATCGGAAAAATTCAGGCGAATGTGGGCAAAAATCAATATTTTTCATGGGCTAATATTCATTTTCCAGTTTTTCCCTCTTTCTGCATGAATGCGATTTACCTTGAGGCAGCTATATATAAAATAAACAATGGGCGAATTTATTAAATAAAACAAAAACATTTTAATATAAAAATTCGCCCTCTTTTTTTTGGGTAACCCTTAAAATTCGCCATTGGGCTAAAATTTGCCCTTAAAATCATCCATGTCGAGAGGGTTCTAGAAAGAAGCTCTTGTTGAGTCTTATCCCAACAAATCAGTATGAGTGTCATTTAAACCCCTGACCTATTGGGACTATCACTTAACCTTCTCCATTGAATCCTCAACTCCCTCTATCATATTTGGCCTATATATACAATATTTCCCCGCATGGTTGAAAGAGGAAAGAAAGATAGAGCACCCAAACGTTGGTGAAATGTTCCTAAAGTTGTGAGTCTCTTTTCCATTAGTGACAAGGTTGAATCTTTGAGACAAAGACTAGTTGAAACAAGTTACAATACTAAGGAAATAGTTGTAATCTTCCCTTCTGTATTCTTATTAATGAAGTAATACATACTCTTTCCATAAAGATTTATTGTGTTTTAGATATTTAGAACTTGTTTTTTTGTCTACTTGTTTAGATTAATCAATATTATATATTGCTTTCACTTGTGTTCCCACTTGTTTGTCTTATGTTGTTTTGCAGCTAGAGATTGCAAATCACATAAAGCAGGGAGAAACTACAATAGTTGTAAGGTAAGAAATCTATTGTGCTTTGATTAATCTAGGAAAGTGTATATATTCTGTTGTGTTTTGTTCTAGATCCAAATCATTTGGACTAGAGAGATTTTTCCTTGTTTGCATAGACAAAGTGTCTTGAAACACTCGATAAGATTCTTTGTAATCTAAGTGCGGCGGAAGAGCATAAACCTTGATGAAAAAGTTGCAGAGGGATGAATCAGGTGAATCAAAAGAAAACAATATGATTTTTTCTTGAATTTTGAGTAATATTGTAATAAATAATATTCGACAATATGTTCCAAACAATCTAATTCACATATGTTGAATGGTATGCAGGTATTGACAATGGAAATGGACATAATTGTATTGCAGGACGATCCATCTCCACAACAATGTGCTTCAAATGTATGAAATCATTGAATTTTTTTTATTATGTACGTCTAATTAATTAATTTGGCATTAAATATTATTTTCAATTGTTTTATTACATAAAACAAAACAAAATGGAACCCATTCAACACATAAAACAAGACGACAAGGAAAAAAGGGGTTGATAGCAAAGTTTGTGAGTAGTTGTGATTTTCTTATAACAGATTAAGATTTCATATTGGTTGTGATATTTATATTTTAATTTCTTTTTACACTATCCATCATCGGATGTCTTCAAATAGGTGTTAACATGCAAACAAGATCCATCAGAGGAATTGATTGACATTAGGTTAAGTAAAGGTTGTGAGTATATGTTGGCGTATCAAATATTAATTATGGAATTTGTAAGTAATTATGTTGTTTTAATTATCTAATTCTATAATTAATAGAACAACCAAATCGTTTATATTAAAGATATGATTTGTTACAAGGTATAAAACTTGTAGAAAACAAAGTATGGAGTGCAACCAATAGAATATTTGTTGAAACAAGGCATGACATGTGGTTTTGAAGGAATGTGTATCATTCATGACTCAATTCTTCTGATGGTACGTTGCTTTTCAATTTACATTCATCAACGTTATCTATTTTACTTTTCATTATTACCAACAATGTAGATACACTCATTACACTATATTTATGTTTGTATATGGAAGTTGAAGAAGAGGAAAACAATCAAGATAATCAACAAAACATTCAGCCAAATAACACAAGTCATGTAAGTGGCTCGAGCATTGCCACCAGTTCCAATGAGGAATGATGATCCATATATTTTGGATGTAAATGGAAGCTCTTGTATATTTTGAAATAATTTTTTGTGAAAATCATACATTTTGTATAATGCATTGGACACAATGTCCCTACGACAATGTGCTACAATGTAACAATTACGTGCATGTTGACATTTTGATTATTATTGACTTTATGTTGTCCCATTTTGTATGACAATATATGATGAAATAAAGTTTTTTATTCTATTGCATTATCCAATGTCATGAAATGTTACATCAATAACTAAATATATGGATGATTAAATCTTACACTGGATGCAAAATTTATCATATAACAAACTAATCCAAATATCATATCCATAGACAATATACAAATTCAAATCAATACTACTATAAATAATATTTCAGTTTCCGATGAATAATGGAATTAAATAAAATAAAAATAAAATATATATATTCGAGAGTGATGTCGTAGTCATTGTTCACCAAATAGAAAAAAACCACTAGTGCATTCAATCTTATTAATTGCATCGATGCTTTTTGGACAATGTAGCACCGATGCATTTGAGAGTATGTTGCATCGGTGCACTTGTAAGAAAACTGAGTCTCGGTGCAGCAAAATACTTGTTTCATGACTCGATGATTTTTCTATTATCACGCTCCAGTGTGCTAATTTATATTAACCACACCGTTAATTTTAAAAATATAGAGACATTCGTCATCCCAATCAACTTGACCGGTGTATTTTCCTCAAGTTATTGCACGAGTGATTTTTAATAGTTCGTAAGCGTGCGACATGTAATGTAAAGCATTGGTTTCAGTTAAAATTTTGGTATGCATTGGTGCCATATGTATTTTCAAGCATCGTTACACAAATTTGTATGTGCATCGGTGCATGTATTGGTTTCAAAAGTGTCAACATGTTTTACCTATGTTAGCATTGATGAATTTCTTCAATAAAGCACACCAAAATAAAACCTCTGTAAAATCCTCTGGCCACTGAGTTTTTTTTAGTTATAATACATTTCCATAAAATCCTCTGCTAAAACATTCGGTACCATTTGCAGAAGTTGTAATATAGGTATTTTTGAGAATTTTGACCAATCTTGTAACACTAAAAACCTTGACTATAACCTCCGCTACAGGGCCTTTTCCTTGTAGTGAAACATGAGGCATAAAATATAAATAGTATTGTTGAAGTGTATGGATAATCTAGACGTAGAGAGCATGTTGATTGTAGAGAAGGAGTACTAGAGTCTTTGCAAAAGAAAAATTGCAATGTAGCAAGCAAGAAGATGTGTGCATGGAAGTGAAATGCTATATTTGTAAGGGGCATTTGGTGTATGATCATATAGAAGCATTCTACATACATAAGTGCAAAAGGTAGCCAAGGTAGGATACACAAAAGAATATACACATAAGAGAGCTAGGAGCTCAAAAGAAGCCACATGAAGACAAAGTGACGTTGAGATTGCAATCAAGACAATCTAATAAAGAAAGAGGATAAACCATTATTGGGTGCTAGTTTAGTTGGTTGGAAATGAATGTAGAAGTTTGAGGATAAAATTAAGATGGAAGGACATGTAAATAAGGATAAGAAAACAAAGTGCAAAGATCATAGAGTTGCCATTGCAAGTATGGAAGTTGGCTGAAAGGACGCAAAGATTCGATTCAAGAAAGAGGAGTTGGCTTGAAGCTTATTCTAGAAGTTGATATTAGGGCAAAGGAGAGGAGTTCATGATTGTAGATCATGTGCAAAGGAGACATGCATGTTATATGTTTAATTTGTAGATAGAGGCGAAGGCCAATAGGAAAGAGTGAGTGAGGAAGGTGAGCTAAGTAACGTTGATATAACCTAGACTATAAATATATTTCTAAATCTATATATAAATGAGAATAAGTAAACCCTTATGAGAATCTTATGTGTGCTTTGAGTTATGTTATGTACATGTGATTTCCATTTATATTCCTTTATTACTAAATTGTGTGGTAGAAGATTCGCATAAGGCCATTGCGACCCATTACAATCTTTGTTGGTCCAATCCTACACTAAATACAACTAACTTGGTTAAAACTTACCATGTCCCAACCAGTTAGTTTGAGGATGTCCCCTAGGTTTAAGAATATTAAAATAAGTTTAAGCATGTAGTCATGGAGGCGATGGTCGAGTAAGTCCCACCCCCTCTTATACACAATCTAGTTTTGAATTTCCCATCCATCGTCTTCGTATACCATGTTGGATATTTTATTTTTGGTAGTTTTTTAATAAGTATAAGCATGTAGTCATGGAGGCGATCGTCGAGTAAGTCCCACCGCCTCTTATACACAATCTAGTTTTGAATTTCCCATCCATCGTCTTCATATACCATGTTGGATATTTTACTTTTTGTAGTTTTTATTTCTAGCTTTTGAGCTATTCGTTGCTCATAGGACCATGAAAAGGTCTAAGATGTTCTTCATAGAGATTTATTGCAAGTTTTGCATTATGTATATCAAATTTTGTAGGAGTTTCGTTGTGCATAGAATGAAAACTATGTCACAATATGAGTGTGCTCATATGCAACATGAGCATGATCAACCATGAAAAAATTAGATTTATAAAAAGAGTTGTTGAAGCCAATGAATCCACAATCAAGGATCTCCTTGCTAAATTTGTAGAGCAATAACTTATTATACAACACGTTAAGGAATTGTAATTGGATTTGATAGAAAAGAGTTCCAAATTAATCAAGTTGGAAGAAGGTTATGCCCAAACCATCATGATTAGGAATAAGTAACATAGTATTCATAAAAGAATTAGAGGTGCAAGTTAGTCACCTTCAGGACAAGAAATAGGGTTTGGATGCAAACTTGAAAGAAGACAACAAACCCTCTTAGTTTGAGTAGGCGATGTCCACCAACATAATGCAGATGTATAACTCGTTAACCCATTTGTCCATCATGTACTATATTCCTATTTTTCCACCTTTAACTAGTTGGTGCAACTCTTTTCCCATCTATAGGAAGCACGCAAATCCCTTAATCACTTGGTCAACTTTGTTGAGTTTTCTACTCATAAGAATAAAGGGATGGGACTCCCTACAAAAGATGTTGGATGATGATCAAATTTATAATGCATTCATTATGCTGAGCACCAGATACTATTGGTTGTGATGCTTACTAGTGGATGATGTTAATTGGAGTGCATGATTGATGAGAAAATGAGCAAGTTGGATAACCCACAATATTATTTGGAACTTCCTTTGCCTCCTCTCATGCTTGATATGTGGCCAAAATCTCCTTAAACATTTCAAACCATGTAACTAATGAGCTTAGCCAGATTGCAAATCATTACAACATCATCTATGCATTAATTGCATTGTCCCTTGCTAAACAAAATATTTATGCCTAGACATCCATTTGTTCAAACTTGATTAAAGAAATAAATATTTAGGTTCATTACATCACTTAAATTTTGTTGCATTTTAGCACACCACCTCCTTTAGCATAACATAGTTCAACACTACGATTTTGGAATTTTTCCATAGTATAATTTGTCATAATTTGTTTTTTGCAGTTTTGGGGTGATCATATAAATATGTTCTACCTTCTTTATCAACTCTCTATTTGTGTCTTTTTTATCAATAACCTTCGATGTAAATCACTGCTAGTTTTTTATTATTTTTATGATCTAAACATAATTTTTAAAAGCCAACCCATGAATCAAATATTATCGGCATGTTTCAATGCTTTGCTCGAGTACTAATGATGTTAAATAGTTTTGAAAGAAGTAAAGAAGATGGTTTGTATAACATTCTTGCCATATCGCCATATCATACTAAAGAATGTTGAGTCCTTATGCTTCTAGGCCAAGAAAACATTTAAGGTTAGATAGTGTTGAACCCAATTTGTGAGTACACACCTTTGGATCAGGACATTCTTGCGTAGAATTTATGTTTGTATTTCACTTCATGCACTTTTGTACATTATTGTAAGATTATGTATAATATAAAAGCACGCTTTCTTAAATTGGCTTGCGGACCCAAATAACATTATTCTATGTGATTTGACCATCTTGCATTATTTATACTTGGGTGTGCCATTATTGTTTGGCAACTTGAGTGAGATCTCTATGTCTTTGCTTTTACATTTGTTTGCACTATAATGGTTAAAGATCAATATTGAATATATTTATAACACATATATTATTTGTGTCTAATTGGTGTAATTGTCTTGACTTCTTATGTATTGTTTGATTTGTTATTTATTGTTTGAAGAAGACCAAATATTTTTATGAATTTGAACTTTTGTTGTTTGCCATCATCGTACTTTAGTCATGCAATTTTGACATTGTATTGATAAAACATTGAAATCTGCAATTCCATCAATCAAAAATGTTTCTTGTCAATTTATCTTCATGCTATTTTGAACTACTATAAAAATTCAAATTCATAAAACATTTAGATTATAATTTTATTTTATTTTATCACATTTAACATCTTAAAATTGTTTCTATAAATAAAATTGTTTTTACTACTATAAAATTGTGTATACCAACTAGCATAGCTCCATCTTAACTCTGGCTCTATCAAGTGTGTAGAAGGATCAAATCCCTTCACATAGAAACATTTCCCAGGTTTAAGACTCATTAAATAGTCAAAATGTGATAATGAAATAGTTATCTATTCTAATTTGGATCATGTTGTAAATGTTATAAATGATATCACACAAACCCTTCAAATAGGCAAAAATTGCATTAATTAATTAATTGTGAAGTAAAATAGTTGTTTACCCAATTTTAATTATGGAAGTGTCAACTATTTTATGTTGTAAAGTATAACACATAAATAATACAAATAGGAAAAGGTTGCATTCATTAACTAATTATGAGGTAAAATACTTGCAATTTACCCAATTATTAGTAATTTTCAATTATCACAAAACTAAATTCTATTTTTTCAGCTAAAAAAAAAAGAAAGAAAAAAGAAAAAAGACTTTCTCTCTTGCTATTCATATTTGAATCAAAGATAAGAAGTTCATTACAAAATATACTGATATATCCTTGAGATAGATATGTTCACTTCAATCTAAAATTTTCATTACGATGTAGCCTCCAACCCAAGAAGTATTCCAGCACCCTAAAGATCTATTCAAACATATAGGCTCAAAAGGGCTTCAAAAAGCCATAATGCAAATAACATGCATATAAAACAAAAGTCAAACTTAATAGAAATTTATCCTCCCTTCATGAGAGAGATCACCATCTAAAAATTATTGAAAATGGAGACAACCTTCAGTGATATTTAGATCTCTCTTAGATAGGGAATCAACCTCCACATTAAAATCCCAGTGTATATGCATTAGCTGGAGTTTCCAAAAAAGAAGCAGAAGCTCAAAAGTTCTAACAATCCAATAGCTTAGAGACAAAGAAGCAAGCTTGTAAATACCCTTGGACCAGTTGATGATGACCATGGAGTCACCAAAGATCTGCAAAGAGTCAATACCATTCAACCAAGATAAATATAACAAAACCCACAGAGAAAGTAGTTCAACTTTAGTATTTGTGGTTGATCCACAACCAAGCATGAGGTGAAAATGGTGACCATCGTTAATTCTGAGTATAGCTCCATGGCCACCTACCCCCTCTTGTACATCACCATCAAAATATCCAATGGAAACCCCCGCCATGAACTTAGGACCTTTTGGGCTTCTAATTTTCTCAATGTTCTTGACAACATAGAATTCGTTGTACATGCCCATACATTTCAGGATGCAGCTTTGAGAATTTGGAGTAAGTTCCTAAAAGATAATATGATTCCTCATAATCCATATGTGCCAGCAAATAAAAATTGTCAGGTATGGATATTCTCTCACCTAAATCTGCCATTCAACTAAATTTTCTTTTAATGTGCCACCACCCCATCCTTCTGAAATCATGTAAGAAAGGAAAACCTCCCTCCAAATGATTTTGTTGTATGTACATGATATGAAAAGGTGTTCAACGGTTTCTTTGAACTTACCACAGAGGCAACAAATATCTCGACCATACCATCCTTGCTTCTAAATATTTTACTAGGTTAATATCCTATTCTCCAAGCATAACAAAAAAAAACATTTGATTTTTTCTGGTAGTTTCCATTTCCAAAGATGCTTATTCCTCCAGGGTGTACAAAGATCAAGATGAGATGAAATAATAAACTGGTAAGCCATTTTTACAGTCAATTGACCCTTAAATCCCCCCCTTTCCATATTAGATTATTAGCAGATTCAGTGAGCCAGATTCCACCATTGGTAAGATGGTGGGAATAAGAGTTCCATTCAGAAGCCAACTGGCCATGAAAACCTAAGTTAGAAGCATGTAGATAGTAAAATCCAAAAAATAGTCTCGATGGGATTAATGATCTGGTCTAATGTGCAGATACCAACATCTGCGATTTGATTCATGATGTTAAGGATGAGATGAAAAGATCCATTACATCCTACAATCCAATCCACCCTGATACGAATGTAAATACCATTCCCCACTTTTCACGTCGCACCTTGATTGATTAGAGGAAGAACCTTCATGAAGACCTTCCATAAATAAGAGGCCCCATTCCAAAATTTTGGAACTGCTTTAATAAAAATACTAGGATCCCTCCCCTTCATATATTTTGCACATACAATGTCCTGCCAAAGACCTTTTCTACTAATACCCGCCAACAATTTTCATATCCAGAGCCATGTTAAACCAACGCAAGTGCTTAATATCCCATTTTCCCAATTCTTTGGGTCTGGATAATAGCTCCCAAGCAACTAGATGATAATGAGATGACTCTGTAGTCCCTAACCAAAGGAAATTAAAAATACTTTTGCTAATATACCAGAGAAATCAGTGCTAGAGTGAACCGTAAAAAAATAGGAATAACAATCAATACATATTTGACCAATGTCAGACGTCCCTCTAAAGACAAATACATGTAGGACCAATGATTAATCTTTTTATCGAACCTTTCGATAAGCCAAACCTAGTCCTTGGAATCATTGACCAGCTTGAGAAAAAACCAAGATATTGGATACCCATCTCCAGAGGCTCCCTTTGAAAAGGAAAGAGCAATTGCAAGTCTAACCCGAACTCCGAAGTATAAGAACCATGATAAAGGTATACTTATCCATATTGATCTCCATACCTGAAGCTTTACAATAGACAGTGACAATATTATGATATTCACTCCATGTATTCAATTTCCTTGCCCCAAACAACATCACATCATCCACAAAAATTAGGCGAGTGAGTCGAATGAACCTGGAAATTTGTAAGCCTTCCATTTTCCCTTCTTTGTGGGTTGAGTCAATCAACCTGCTCAAGCCTTTGATGATGAAAAGAAAGAGGATAGGAGATAGTGGGAAACCCTGTCGTAGGCCCCTGGATGTCTAGAAAAATCTGGAAGGAGATCCATTAATTAAGATGTTCATATTAGTAGAAGATACACAAGCCATGATCCAATCACAAACCAGTAAAGGCATTCCAATCTGAAGTGGTATTATCCTAATAATGCTCAAATTGACCTTATCATATGCCTTTACCAAATCTATTTTGAGAACAAGAGCATTCCTTTTTTTACCTGAATGGAGTGTAATGCATCCTGATATAATCCAATTGCATATGAAATTTGTTTGTCCAAAATAAAACCAAACTACTCCTGTGAAATAGAATGTGCTAGATAGGGTCTGATTCTGTTAGAAATTATTTTAGCTATAATATTATACACCAAGTTTCAAAGGGATATGGGACGAAAGTCCAAGAAAGATGCATGTTTATCTTTCTTACGGATGAGTGTGACAAAGGTCGATTTCATAACACCCATGACCTATCCCTCAATATGAGAAAACTCAATCATTTGAAGAAGTTCCTCCCCCAAAAGATCAAAGAAAGACAGGTAAAGCTCCACCAGCCAACCATTCGACGTAAGAATTCCTTGGCCATTTGTTTATGTGCCCGCTCAACTTCAATAAGAGTTACATGTTCACCAATACCTTTCACCCTCCTCCCTTGTAAAGAAAAGAGGGAATTGTTTAACCCGTTCGAGCTGCTTCAGAATATTATTGTGTCCCAAATCCTTCAGAAGGGTGGAGAAATGTTGAACAACCATATGTTCTAACCCTTCTTGAGAGGAGACCCATTTCCCATTGGTGCCTTGTGGTCCCAAATAGAATTTACCAAACGTCTGTCATTTTCAAATTGTTGAAAGAATTTAGTATTGCTATCACCCTAGGTTATCCAAATGGCCCTATTTTTAAGGTGCCATTCTTCTTCCTCCCTTTTCAACAGCTGAGCTTTCTTTCTTTCTAGATGAGCAATGATAGATTATTTCTCTGCATAAAAAGACTCCATCAACTCCTTTCTATAAACACGGTCTAAGATGGACTTGATACACACAAGTGCCTCTTTCTTCTGAATTTCATTCCTCTTAATCCATCGTTTAACCTCTTTTTTAAGAGATTTTAGTTTATAAAAAACTGAGTCATAGGATTCAATGAATCCGAGGTACAATCATTTCCCCACACAGTGTGCACCATTTGTGAGAAACCATCTTCTTTTATCCAATTATGATTGGATTTAAAAGGATAACATCTAGCTCTACTCTCATCTTCCCACCATAAAAAGATTGGATCATGATCAGATAATGACAAAGGTTCAATACATGATCTATGTCGGAAAAAAAAACCCATAATACCTTCACTAATCAAATATAAATCAAACCTCTTTCCCAGTGCATGAGTTCCCCCTCTACCATTTTTCCAAGTAGGATTCATAACCACAGGCACGATATCAATCAACTTGTGTACCTGGGAAATATTGTTAAAAAATCCCGCAAGAGGATTAGTCCTTGCATGACCCCCCGAAACTTCAGAGGCATCCAAATTCAAGTTAAGATCGACTACAATAATACAAAATATAGGGGTTAGGGTTTTGTATCTCCGAAGAAGTCCCATTCATCTTTGACTAACCCTTTTTCTTATACTTTCCTATGATAGCCACATTCTGGTGTCTCAAAGGATTTAAAGGAAAAGTGGTAGGGATTGAAGAGGGTCTATTTGAGTAAATGGGGAGTGGGGAACTCGTGGAAACATCCAAAAATGAAAGGGAAGGGGGTCTAGTCAAGACAACATAGATATGGTCCAAGGAAATGGGAGGTTAAAGAGGTGGAAAACCACGGGGATTTCACTTAGTGAACCTCTCACATAGCACGTGCGATCGTGGGATATTAAAGAATACCCTTAATTTCAAGAGATATTGACCGAAACTCTTTTTGTTGAAACTCCCTCTCAATACTTAAAACCTCCTCCCCACCCCTTTTTATAGCTCAATCCTTATAAACCACCTTACCCAACCCCACCTTAAACCCCCCATCCCCCCAATACCTGCAATATATTGGTTCAGTTTTTGATAATTTTAAAACCCACAATATGAACTAACGTGATAGTATATTGGTCAACAAGTGAAGCCCCCGTGTGGAAAACGCTCCCCACCTAGACCAATAGGACCATTATCAGGAGGCCAGGACTTATGGGAAGTCCACAAAGCAAGCGGTGCAAACATCATCAATATTGACTCCAAGCCAGAATCAAGTACAGGGTCCACATCCTCACCATAGAATATGAGGGGGATCGAGGATCATTAGTGCACAAAGATCCAACCCCAACAGTCATAGGGATTTCAGAGGACCTAACAATAGAAATATTATTCCACAAAATAGATTTGAATTTCTTATTGAATTGAATTTCAACCTAATTTATAATAGCCAAATCATTATAAGTAATGTCGTCGTAACACGAGGTTAGTTGAAGAATAAACTTACCCACTTTGGAGTCTGATTAATGAGTAGTACCCGATGAGTGGCACGCAGGAGAAGAATCCCTAGAGAGTATAGATTCATCCAAGTTTGAGGAGTTCTTTACGGAAGACTGACCCTGGTCCTCATAAGAGAATTCCCTTGGCACTGGACATTGGAAACTCAAGTGACCCGTGTCTGTGCAAAGGTAGCACCGAAAAGGAATGCCCTTATAATCAATCTATTGCAGAAAAGACCTCCCCCCAAACTATATTGACTTCAGCAGGTAATCCTTCAGACACGTCCAAATCAACCAGTATTGATGTCATATTTTTGTCACCCACTAACACAGTCCCCTCTTCTAAAACGAAGAAACTTCGTTTCTTACAAAAATAACCAGCATAAATAAGCCAGATTACGATACTCCATAAATAATAAAATATATGATTGATAAGATAAGAGATTATTTACAATGAGATAATGATGTTTGTATAAATACCCATGCAAGGGTTGCCTTGGTGACGAGACACCACCTTTCATAAGGTGCCTCTTCATTTGTCTTTTTTATTTAATTATTTAATTAATTTATTAATATTATTAATTCTTATTTATTATTTATTTTGTTAATACATTACCTTCCCCTTAAGGGAAGATTTGTCCTCAAAGATTTATTGAAGACAAGGCTTATGTATGATTTCTTGCTTGTAATGTCATCTTTCGATCCTTTATTTTAGTACTTGCAACACTTGACGAAATGAGACGATACGAGTTACAAACTCCAAAGAAAAAATGTCACATCATCTATGATGTGGTCGATCCGAGATATATTTTCATCGGAGGTGATTATTGATCGTCTTATTGGATAAATATTCTCATTTTCTTCTTAGGTTGTAGATTTTGTGTTCTTTCGCTTTTGAATTTACAGTTCCTCTGTTTATGTTCATTTTGACCCCGTCGTTGGTCAAAATCATTTTTGTAATTTGGGTGTCAGTAAGGAGTTCTTGTTGCTTGTTTTTCTATTGGATTGAATTCCTTTTGAACTGTGATGGAAACAGAATTTGCATTTGTTTCTTCTTCCTCAATTGGAATTTGTTTTCTCGATAGTATGGATGCTTCCTTCCTGATTTGAACTAATTTGTTCTCTAATAGGTTATTATTATTCTAAATCTTCTTAAACCTTTCGTCTTGTGACTGTTTGTCCTCTTTTAACTTCTCGATTTGTTCCTCTAGTTCTTGTTTAACTGTCTTCAAGGCAAAATTGTCTTCGTCTTTTCCCAATAATTTTTGTGGAGAGCTTGAATCTTCTGTTCTAACTTTTGACTGCACTGAACTTTATCCTTCGCCTTCTTGATTTTTAGAAGTAATTCCTGATTATGATCTCTTAAACGAGAGATCTATTCTTCTTTACCTACAATAACCTTGTCGAAATCCTTATGTATCGTCTGTATTGAATTCTCATTTCCTGGGACATCACCCTTGATATTTCTCTGCAACCTTCAAATGACGCAACTTTTGATTCTGACTTCATGTTAATGTCATGTAATGTGATTTTTTTTTTTTTTTGTAGGGTAATATCATAAAATTCTTTTTAGCATTTAAGATAAAAGTGCCCAATGTTTCTAGCCACGGTAATCCCAAAATTAGGTCATCGTCCCTACTCCACAAGTATCTAACTATAAATTGCGAGACACCAGTAAAATCTCCAATGTTCAATTGTAAATTTCTTATTGCATATTCTTTGTTATTCCAAAAGTCTAGCCTTTCACCCATATTTGAATTCGGAGGCGCTAACTCATTAATAAATTCATCACTAATATAATGATTGTGTTCGCTCGGAGCAATAGAAATAGTAATGTCTTTCCCTCTAATTGTTCCTTTTATTTGAAATAATACTAAGACATAAGTTTTTAAATTGCTTGGAAATCTTCCTTGTTTTTCGCCATGAGACTCCATTTTATTATGCTTTCTTAATTTTTTTTCAATAATAATAATTATTAATTAAGTAATTAATAATATTATTATTATTAACTGTAACATCCCCTTAGACCTCGACCGAAAATCATGTAGATGGATGTGCATGTGTCATTCTCTCCTTGTCATGAAAAACAAATCAACAGATTGTGTGGGGTTTTGTTTCCCACTACGCCAAGCTCAGACTTATGATTACCTAGAAGTTAGGCACTAATAACGGAGCCGTTGGCGGGAGTCATGGGACTGTTGGTTCCTCTTTTTAGGTATAAAGAAGAGAGGAAAACAAAAAGAGGGGCCTTCACTTTCCAATCTACATTTTGGGAAAATTAGAGTTTTGGCTGAAGAGAGGGACGACGGATTCCCTTGGGAGAATTTATGGGCGTAAGTTCAACAGTTGACTACTCGAGATCTCTACGATACGGCTTCATATATCTCTGCGAGGAATGGAGGTTTGGCTCCCCATAGGTGACATTAAAGATCTGGAAACGTTTGATCCATACGGGCGTTGCAACAAAGTTGGATTATGGAGAAATACTTCTTTTTATTTTCTTATTGGAGCTTAAGTGCAAGATAAGTTATGTGGTTCATCTCTGTTATGTTAAGATATATTAACTTCTATAGAACAAAGGAAGAACCCTCTCTTTAAATTCTCTCTATGGGGAATTCTTAAGAAAAGAATCATCCTCTTTATGGTTGTTTGTTATACATACCATTGAAAATAACGTCAATTCTGTGAGTTATCTTTCCTTTAACATATTCCTCTTCATTCCTTTGACTGTATAGAAAATATATGTCACAAGAATGATCCCTTCAGAACTAATACTTTGTTTAATAGTTATCATAAAAACCATCCACCTCACGATTTTATTATTACCCTGGGATTGATAAATTGGTTGACAGTTTCTCTCTAGGAAAACCGCCACCCAGCCTCCTTTATCTATACTACTATTTTGTTGATCGTTGCAATCTTCATGTGGGCGGATAGTCTCCGGTGAATATTAGTTTCTTAAATTTTATTTCTTTATTTTGAATGCATATTAAGTGCTTATTATATAGAACGAAAGGGGTAGAGAACATGGATTCTATGAGAAGCCACCCTTTTTAGTAATAATATACTACTCTAGGAGTAGTCTTTAAAGTGTTCTTAGAAGCAAACTTTCTTTATTTGAGGGATACATGTGATGTTTGAGAGTCAAGTTCTACATCGGGTTATTAAACCCTATTTAAGTGTCTAGTTTTATAATTGTTAATTGAAGTTAACTTTAATAAATATCACTAGAAAGGTTTAACAATTAAGTTGAAAATGGAATTCAAGTCTATAGTTTAACGAGATTGTCTTATTTGATAATAATTTACAAATTAATCAGTGTAAATAGCAAGTGATTTTTGGTATCAAAATAAGTTTGAAAACATTTTAGTATACTCTTTATTAATGCATAGTCATTAAGTACTTTAATTGGTTTAACTAATAGATATTATATATTAATATTATTGACACGGAAACTATTTAAATGGTTTAACATGTTTGTCTATTATACCAGCTTAGATACAAATCCTAGGCTCTATCGAAGAGGGATCAAATCTCTCGAGGTGCAAACCTTTTCTTAGATATTGCACTCAAATAGCTAACAGCTTTGGTGTGTTATATATATATCCACGTAGGAATAGTGATATGATATGTTATATCATATAGTTATATTTTTGGTTTATTATAGTTTTTTAAAGCTTGGATATAGTATCCACGTAGGAATGGTGATATGATATGTTATAGCATATAATTATATATATTTGCAGATGTGTTCCTTTGTATAAAGGTTTCCCCTTTCTTTACAAACGTACATTTTCTTTTGTATGCCTCATATGTCCATTTATATTTGAGTTTTACACTTTTGTAATTCATATATAAGAAGATTAAAGTAAAGGTTAAGTATTATGATACTTCTAATGGAATGAGAGTAATTGGATTAAAAGAATTGAAAGGAAAATAAAATGGACTTGGGGGTTAGAAGGAAGAGTTTAGTCTCAATGAATTCCTTTTGAATATAAAATAGGTTGTGTAGATTTATGGGTAATCTTGGTATAAGGGGTTAATCAAAGAACCCTTTGATAAGAGTTTTATAATATATTTAGTTGAAGAACTATAATATGGTGATGAGAGTTATGTAAATAATATATTGGTAAACATTGTATTAAGATCATGAAGGGATGTGTTTCCTCCACATGTTTTATTTAAGGAGAAACCGTTGAAGCTTTGTAAGTTTTGAATAAGTCTCGGTGAAAAGGTTTTCCATGAAATTGGACGACCCTACAAAAAGGGCAATTAGTAATTGAAGAGTATTCTTGGTGAAAGAGATTGGCAGGGGATGTGCCATGAAATTTGTAAATCTTTTCTTGATAAAATAATATAAAGACTAACAAGCTTTTGTGGATGTAGCCTCATGGATGGGGTGAACCACGTATATGATGACTCTCTTTTTGTTCTATGCTTTTATAATTGTATATACTCATTTTCATGATGGTATTTAATGTATGGATGATGCACAATAAATGCTTATGATACATTATCTTTATTGGTACAATGGTCTGTGAAAAACACTCGCAAGCATACAGTTAAAGGTATATATTTTATGGAGGAAAGATACTTGGATAGTTAAATGATTCAATACCCTTTGTTTAACATTTTGATTTCAATATCTGGATTTATAGGCAAGTAATTGATAAATTGTAAGATCTTATTACCATGGCATCATATTAGGGTAAAGTTGTAGTAATGTTTACAACATGAGAAATATGAAGTACAACCAACGAGTTAAGATAAAATAATGAGAACTTGTGATGTTAGTATTTTAATGTACGCATTAGTTTTTACCATTGTGATTTCACACTCTCAAGAGATTAACATGGTTGACTTGTTGGTTATAGTAAAAGCGAAAAATTTACCCCCATTTTCTCAGAATTTACATTTAAGGAATTTCGGGTATGTTACATTAACATTTTTATAAACTATATATATAGTTTAATATATAGTTTTTTTAACCATATAATTAATAGTAATAATAATAATAATATATTATTATTATTATTATTATTATTATTATTTAAATATTTGTGTGGCCTGGTGGGAGCAAGCGGGAGGCAGGAGCAGGAGGAGGCGAAGTAGGCGGGAGTAGTGGGAGCATGGATGAGCGTAGGGTAGCCGTGGCGCCGGAGCAGAAGGGAACGTGGAGGCAGAAGGGGAGAGGGAACGAGACACTGGCATAAAGGGGAACGTGGACGCGAAAAGGGAAAGGGAAGCAGGCAGAGCAACATGGAGAACTGCGGGAGGGAGTGGCGACGAGATTGTGGGAGGGTGTGTGGAATACCTTGCAGGACGACAACATGCAACGTGACGCATAAGAGAGCAACAACTGCAGGTTACAGTGTGTGCGAGTGCACAAAGGAAATGAATAGATGTAGAGAGAGATATGATGGTGTGTGGGGGTTTAGGGAAATATGAAGGATGTCATGGAGTTTTAAGGGAGAAGGGCGAGATTCGAGTGAGAGGGTACAGGTAAGAGAGAATGGGAGTGGAAGAATGTGGGGTTTGGATGGAGGGAGTGAGACTTTGAACTGATGAAAACTGTGACTTGGGAAAGGCATGAGGGAAAGGAGCAATCGGTGGTGGGTGATGCGGGGAACTCATGGAGAAGAGGTCTTAAGAATAATGGACGTGAGTGTGGGAGAAGCGATTCGAATGTAATGAAGTCCTGTAGCCATAGAATTCACAGGGATGGGGTATGTTTTACGTTCCTTTTGTTCCTCAAATACTTCATTCTTCTGAATTATGTCTGTTTCTCTCCAATGATACTTGATAATGGAAAATTATTTCTTTCACTTCACAACAGTGAAAATTACTTACTATAAATGGCCAAAAGCCTGATTTGGTTAAAGATCAGAGAATATTCGAATTAAAGGGTGTGGCCAACAACCTGGATCAGAATTAGTGATATGCCCAAAAAGGGGCTCTAATACCAATGAAATGAAGAAACTTCACTTCTTACAAAAATAAGCAACGTAGATAAGCCAGATTACAGTATTCCATAAATAATAAAATATATGATTGATAAGATAAGAGATGATTTACAATGAGAGAATGATGTTTGCATAAATACCCATGCAATGGTTGCCTTTGTGATGAGACACCACCTTTCATGAGGTGCCTCTTCATTTGTCTTTTCATTTAATTATTTAATTAATTTATTAATATTTATTATTGCTTATTTATTATTTATTTTGTTCTTTACAAAATAAATACTCACAAGCCTTATCAACAGAGGCCATAGTTTCTTGTATACGAATAACATCCACCTTAGAATTATGGAGAAAACATTTGAGGGGTAGCGCTTTCTAGGCTCCACCTAACCCATTGAGATTAAGAGATAGAATAAGCATTAAGTAACCCTTGTGGAGGGCTCAACCGCTCTAAGGGCCTTGGGAGTAAAACCAGGCCAGGACAAGGGACTATCTTCCAATTCAATTCTCTTATAAAGAGAAATAGAGGGGTTAGGATTTTGTATCTCTGAAGAAGTCCCATCCATATTCAACTAACCGTTTTTCTTATACTTTCCTCTGATAGTCACATTATGGTGTCTCAAAGGATTTAAAGGAAAAGTGGTAGGGCTCGAAGAGGGTCTATTTGAGTAAATGGGGAGTGGGGAACTCATGTCAACATCCAAAAAGGAATGGGAAGAGGGTATAGTCGAGACAACAAAGGTATGATACGAGGAAATGGGAGGTTGAAGAGGAGGAAAATTCTCCCCACCCAGACCAATAGGACAAGTATCAAGAGGCAAAGACTTACTAGAAGGGCACAAAGAAAGTGGTGAAAATGCCATCGAACTTGACTCTGAGCCGGAATCAAGTGCATGGTCCACATCCTCACTAGAGGATATGAGGGGGGGTCAAGGATCATCAGTGCACAAAGATCTAACCACAACCGTCACAGGTATTTCAGAGGACCTAATAATACCAAGATTACCCCCTGAACTAGATTTGAATTTCTTATTGAATTGAAGTTCAACCGAATTTATAATAGCCAAATCATTAGAAGTAATGTCATTGTAACACGATGTTGGTTGAAGAATAAACTTACCCACTTTGGATTCCGATGAATGAGCAGTATCCGATGAGAGGCATGCATGAGAAGAATCCCCAGAGAGTATCGATTCATCCAAGTTTGAGGAGTTCTTTATGGAAGACTGACCCTGGTCCTCAGAAGAGATTGCCCTTGACACAAGACATTAGCGACTCAAGTGACCCATGTCTCTGAAAAGGTAGCACCAAAAAAAAATTCTCTTATAATAAATTTGTTGTAGGAAAGAATTCTCCCCCCAAACTATATTGAATTCAGTAGGTAGTCTCTTAGACATGTCCAGATCAACCAGTATCAATGCCATTCTTTTGTCACCCTCGGTCAAAGTCCCCTCATCAATGGATATAAAATGCCCCAATAGATTTTCCAACCCATAAATACCTCTTTTTCCCAAAGTGGAAATGGAAAATGTGACAACAACATCCATATATGTCGATGAGAGGGAAGCTCCCACTAAGGGTCAAAATCCTGATGCCAACAATTCAGGACAAGGGAGCTCAAGCCAATGACCCAGTACTATGCTAGTATCTTTTATGGGTCTTCCTCCTTCAAGAAAACAAAAAAGAACCACCCATTAGGAAGCAATTTCAAGAAATACTCACAAGCCTTATCAACAGAGGCCATGGTTTATTGTATAAGAATAACATTCGCCGTAGACTTATAGAGAAAAATTTAGAGGGATAATGCTTTCTAGGCTCCACCCAACCCATTGAGAATAAGAGATAGAAGAAGCATTAAGTAACCCTTGTGGAGGGCTCAACTGCTCTACGGGCCTTGGGAGTAAAACCAAGTCAAGAAAAGGGACTACCTTCTAATTCAGTTCTCTTATAAAGTGAAATATAGGGGTCAGGGTTTTGTATCTCCGAAGAAGTCCCATTCATCTTCGACTAACCGTTTTTCTTATACTTTCCTCTAATAGTCACATTCTAGTGTCTCAAAGGATTTAAAGGAAAAGTGGTAGGGCTCGAAGAGGGTTTATTTGAGTAGATGGGGAGTGGGGAACAAGTGGCAACATCCAAAAAGGAAGGGGAAGAGGTTCTAGTCAAGACAACAGAGATATGCTCCAAGGAAATGGGGGGTTGAAGAGGTGAAAAATGCTCCCCACCCAGACCAATAGGACCATTATCAGGAGGTAAGGACTTACAAGAACGACACAAAGCAAGTAGTGCAAACGTCAACAAACTTGACTCTGAGTCGGAATCAAGTGCAGGGTCGACATCCTCACTAGAGGATATGAGGGGGGGTGAGGATCATCAATGCACAAAGATCCAACCCCGACAGTCACAGATATTTTAGAGCACCTAATAATAGCAATATTATCCCCCGAAATAGATTTGAATTTCTTATTGAATTGAAGTTCAACTGAATTTATAATAGCCAAATCATTAGAAGTAATGCCATCGTAACACGAGGTTAGTTGAAGAATAAACTTACCCACTTTGGAGTCTAATGTAATGAGCAGTATCCAATGAGAGGCAAGTAGGAGAAGAATCCCCAGAGAGTATCGGATCATCCAAGTTTGAGGAGTTCTTTATGGAATACCGACACTGGTCCTAAGAAGAGAATGCCCTTGACCCCAGACATTGACGACTCAAGTGACTGTGTCTCTGCAAAGGTAGCACCGAAAAGGAATGCCCTTATAATCAATCTGTTGCAGGAAAGACTTCTCCCCACAAAATATATTGACTTCAGCAGGTAGTCCCTCAGACACGTCCAAATTAACCAGTATTGATGCAATTCTTTTTTCACCCCCAGAAAAATCCCCCGCATCAATGGATATAAAATGTCCCAATAGATTTTCCAAACCCATTGTTACCAAGAATATTTCAATCAGTGCAGACACAGTTTGTTCCCTTAGCCTACATGGGGCAGATCTAGAACAAAAGGACACAACGATGTATCCTCTCCCTAGATGACTGAGTTACTTGAATGTTAAGCTCTCTTTACCTTGAGTTTGGAAGGTCGTCCTTGTTTTGTAGATCCTTGTGCGATCGACTGTACCTGCAAAGAACACAAAAAACAAGACAAGAGATGAGGGCAACAAGATAAATAAAAAATCTATACCAATGATCAAGGAAAATAGTAATAAACAATAAATATCAACATAAATCGTTTATGGGAAAGGGAAACATTTTTGTATTAAATATGAGAAAAGAAAGCTACAACCAAAGCCTTGATGTCGAAGATTTGATTTTATAAGATCATTTGAGTCACTCACACATACACTACAAACTAAGCAATATCTCACTCGCAACCACTCTCTCTTTGCCTCCTATACTAGACTTGAATCCAACAACATAAAGGTGTTATCTTGGTCTCCCCTTCACATGGTCCATGTAGCTTGTTTTTATAGGCCAAAGGAAGCCCAAATGGGTTGATATATTTTCAGAGGAAGATAGGGAATGATACCTACAAGTTAGGAGGTTGAGTGCTAGCTTTCCCAAGTAATTAGAATCATCCTCCACGAGAGATTTTTCCTAGAAGCTTCTCGAAACTTCTCTTTTTTTCCCTTTTTGGAATGTTGACACTCTCTACAAATAGGCTAGGTACACCGACACTCTTTGTGGTCAAATGACAGGCACTATCTGTGCACCTTGTCAATGGAAAAAAGGTGTCAGGACCGTCTGACGCTCTATTCCAAGAGGCAAGGTGCATCAGACTACCTAGGTTTGAGCAATAAGACCCCAAAAAGATAGTTTGGCCAGGGACTTCAAGGGATTTGACCATTAGGACGATTTTTGGGTGTAACACCCATAAATACCTCTTTTGTCCAAAGTGGGAATGGAAAATGCGACAGAAACATCCAGAGATGTCAACGAGAGGGATGCTCCCACTCAGGGTCAGAATCCTGATGCCAATGATTCAGGACAAGGGAACTTGAGCCAATGACATAGTACTGAGCTAGTATCTTTTATGGATGTTCCTCCTTCAAGAAAACAAAATTGAACCACCCATTAGGAAATATTTTACCTTTCAGAGTGTAGTCAAGGTATTCATGCCAATGAATAATCACCCATTGGACCATCTCCGAACGGGTCATCCGAGCATATTCCAAGCGACTAGTTAAGGCTATAACCGACAGATTTTCCACCCTATCCATACTAATATCTTTTCCCAACACATAGGATGGTAGGTCCTCCTTTGCTCTATATAATATTACTTGGCACCGATAATGCGCCTTTTCACCACAAAGTTTCTTCTTATTACTCCCTGGTGGGAGGGTTTTCGAAAGAGCAACATCCCCTGAGTCTCAACAGGATACGAGTGGCAAAGGTACGCAAAGAGGCAGGTCATAAATCTTTAATGGTGTAACAGGAGACCCTATCGCCTTCCCAGCCTCACCAATAGAAAGAGCAACCAAAATCTCATTAGAGTCAAGTGGCATCCTAGCCTATCTTGCAAGTGCTTTAACCGACAAACATTTTTCCTTGTGTGATGGAGATTCCACAGGGGGAAGCTCACAAGTCAAAGGGAACTATGTCGTGAAAGGATTAAAAACAAAGAAAGCAACAACACTAAAACCATCCGACAGACACCAGACCCAAAACCACTTGAAAAATAACAAGACTGGCATCTGAATACCAGTCCAACATAAATCCATCAAAACCAAAAGAGAAACACCCAAAAAGACAAATTCCCACTTTTTTACCGTGGTTGGTACTAGGCCCTTCTAGAGGGGAGGAAAAGGCTCCACGAGGAAAAAAACAAACAAGAAAACAAAAAACCTAGAAAAAAATGCCAATAAGATAAAAAAACAAACCAGACAGAAGGTAAGTGGGTGCAAAGTTATCATTTCCCCACTAGGAAAACAGACAACCATCTGCACAGTCATTAGGAAATAGTCTTAGAATGGGTAAAGATAGGTTTTCAACCACAATCAGGTGAAAGCTAGGGTTTACAGTCACCGCAGGTTCCATCTCCGTGGTCAACTGTTGTGGCCCTCAAACTTTAATACTTCTGGAGACATCCGATAAAACTAAAATCTAACTTATTGTTCTATTATTAACTTAGTAATACATAATCCAATTTTTTTTTATCATAATCTTTCAACTGCCAACTATTTATGAAAATATTGATTTAAAATGTGAGGATGCCTAGATGGAAATTGAAATTGAAATTTGATGTATATTTATATAAATGTATTTTACAATCTAGCCAATTTAAATTTGAGCCGACATGTGTTTGGTTTTATAAATTTTTTATATATTTAGTTTGGTTTTATAAAAAATTTATATATTTAGTTTTTGGAGCATACATATGGCACGTCAGTGTAGCAAACATGGCACATCTTTCCACTTTGGGTTGTAGAAAGCGTTTTTTGATGCAATAACTATTCTATCTGTAAGGAACAAAAATATATATAATAAATAATCACTAAATAACAATTATATAATTAATAATAACTATTAAATATCAATATTAATTATTAATATTATTACATATTGATATTAATAATTAATAATTAGTTATTAGTAAACAATTCTAAAATGAAAATCCTTTCATGGATAGTATCCAAAGTGCCTTTACGATTAATATATATATGGCACTCACTTTGTAATCTATCATCATATCTATTCTATCATCAATTTATATATTATTATGGTTTATTTAATATTCCAAGTCTTTTGGTAATATTATTTGTGTGAGCGAATAATTATTTGCTTCAAGTGGTATCAGAGCCTCGTTTGGTTGATATGGGCCTTTGGCCTTAATTCTCAGACCTTGTCTGATTTTTGGCTTGTAGCCTTATTTTAGTGTTTCCCTAAAATATTGGACATTGTACAAAAGAAAAAGGAAAAAAGAAAAAGTTAAAAAAAAAAGAAAAGATAAAAGTAAAAGGAAAAAAAAGAGAGAAAGTAAAAGTGAAACCACACCTGGTTTCTTAAAGTGGGTTTGAGTTTGAATATAAAAGTGCATAATAATTACTAGTAAAGAGCAAGTGAGATTTGAACTTAGGTGGGGAATGTAACACTCATTCCTCCCAACCACTCAATTTATTCACATTTTACAAAACTTAAGGGAAAAAAAAAAAGATAAAAAATGTGCATAATAATTGTTACTAAAAAGCAAGTGAGATTTGAACTTAGGTGGGGAAGGTAACACTCATGCCTCCCAACCACCTAATCTACTGACATTTTTACAAACTATTGGGAAAAAAGAAGGAGATATTGATTAAATTTCAAAGAAAACTCAAGAATATGGATTTTAATGTTGAAAAGAAGGAAAATTTTCCTATCACCTTACAAAAAAATGTTGCAATATTATTTCGAATTAAATGGACACTTGCAAGGAAGGATATCACCATTTCTATTGCACCTGTTGAAAGAAATAATTATATTATTACTAAATTCGCTAACCATTTAGTGATTCCTGAGTCAAATATAAGGGAAGAGCTAGAATTTTTGGACAAAAAATGAACTGAAATAAGTGGCTTACAACTGAGTGTTCAAGATTATATGGTTACATCGAAATTCATTGTTAGTTCCTTATGGAGCTTTGACGGTGACATAATTTTGGGTTTACCCTGGATAAAAACATTGGGGAATTTCATCTTAAATGCCAAAAAGAAGTTTTTGACATTTTCCTACAAGCGAAAGAGAATCACATTTCAAGATATTACAATGAAGTCAGAAATAGAACCTCCAACATCTGAAGAATTCCAGGATATATAAGAGATGATTTCACAGGGTAATTAGAAGTCAGAACAAAAGAAGCAGAAATAAGTTGAAAAAATTGTTGCTAGTAAGGATGAAGAAATTACCTGTTTGAAGAATCATAGTCAAGACTTGATCGCACAGATTAAGAAATTAAAAAGGGAAAACAAATCGCAAGAGGAAATCCAAGAGGAATTCCACCAAAAGGAAGTGGATCTCCAAAATGATTTCAATAAGAAACTATTACAAAAAAATGAAGAAAATTCTCACTTAAAAATTTTGAATCAAGGGTTGACTGAACAAATAAAAAAAAATTAAAAAATGAGAAGTTAAAAAAATCCTTAGAGTTATTATCAATTAGTAAATCGTAAGAATCACAAACAATTAAAGTTTCTACATGGGTTCCACAAATGTCTCGAACACCTTATTGTCACCCAAATCACAGAAGTCGATACAACCAACATCAAATTAAAGCAGAAACGATGACTAACGCAATAGAGAAGTCATCAAAGGCTCAAATTCAAACATCAGAAAAGGGAAGTAATGCAAATCTTGTTAAAGTTCAAAAGAACAATCTTATTGTCACACCGCTACAAGCATCAACAGAAAATGGTTCCAAAAAACAATTACAAAAATCATTAGAAGCACCAAAAGTTGAAGTTCCAGTAAACACTTCACAGGCGATTCGAGTTCCTTATCGCAATCTGAATCACAAGAGTCATTATGATAGATGAAAAAATCAAGAGGAAAATTACCAGTATTATTCCTACAAAGAGTAAAGACAAAATCGACAACTCTTGACAATCGATCCGCAAATAATTCCGTTAAGGGTATATCTCGGATGGATGAATTCACAACTGACGCAACATTTCCACACAATGTTTAAAAGAAAGTATCGTCTAATTTCGTCAAATGTTGCAACTACCAACACACAATGTCATGAGAAAGCGTTATAAGCTAGAACAATGGATAAAGTCTTTCATAATTGTGCTTTGAGGACAAAGCAATTCTAAGGGAGAGGCAATGTAATGAACAAAAATATATATAATAAATAATCACTAAATAACAATTATATAATTAATAATGACTATTAAATATCAATATTATTTATTAATATTAATACATATTGATATTAATAATTAATAAATAGCTATTAGTAAACAATTCTAAAATGACGCATCCTTTCATGGATAGTATCCAAAGTGCCTTTACGATTAATATATATGTATGGCACTCACTTTGTAATCTATCATCGTATCTATTCTATCATCAATTTATATATTATTATGGCTTATTTAATATTCCAAGTCTTTTGGTAATATTATTTGTGTGAGCGAATAATTATTCGCTTCACTATCCCATAGTGAAAAAAAAAACTAAAATTATGATCCATCTTAAACTCCGATCTGCAAAGCACCAAGAGGGATCCAATTTCTTGAGGTGTAATTTTTTTTACATTTTAGAAAAAAATAGACATAAGTTTTGGTGAATTTATGTTGGTTTTGATTTTTGTATTTTTTTTTCCAAGGAAAAAAAGCATAATTTTATATCATCTGTAGAGAGACAAAATTACATTTTGTAGATATGCCTAGCATATTTGTAATCAGGTTCATGAAATAACAAAAAAAAAAACCAATCTGATCCATCCATCAGATTTCGAGAAACAAGCTGTCCAATAAGATTCATATAAAACAGGCCCTGCCCATTTCATATATACAACATATAACATATTGTCCAAAAAAGTCCTCATATATAGTCAGATATAGATAAATATATAGACCGACAATGACGCAACAGGAAATATCCAGATATTGTCATCTCTAAGAGACCAGAATCAAAGGCCAAAAAATAAAAATAGTCCCCAACACCTCCGAACATCATGAAGCCACCTCTTAAAAAAAAGGATGATGATAGTATTCAAACGCAGCATCTCCTAGCTGCTCCTTAACCTTCCACACGCCTGGATCCAACAAGAGCCCCTCCTTCGAGGCTGAGTTCGCCTGGCTGTTGTTCTCCCTGTATACATGAGTCTATGAAATCAGATCAAAAGATTCCATCACATCCCAGATAGATCGTAAAATGTTTCATAACAGAAGATCTCTACATGTTTGAATTATTTTAACCCAATTGATCACATTCAAGGAATCACCGAAAATCCTAATGGTTCTGCACCCCTTCTTAACTGCAAAAATGAGGAGTATTTTCAGACTTAATAGCTCAGCTCGGTTGTTACTACCTTCCCCCAAACCTGTAATCAATTCGAAGGACCGATTCCCGTCCATATTTAAGATAGCACCACCTCCACATTGGTTATTCTGCGAGTCACCATCAAAGAAACCCCAAGGAGATGACCGCTCAATCTCAAGAACCAGAGTATCCCTCTGATTTTTAACCCTCAGATGTTTTGGTAGTGCAGTAGCAATCCCACAAACCATTCCAGCCGTAATAGCCGGTGTACACTCTTTCCCTTGGAAAACTAGATTATTCCTGGCCAACCAAATGCCCCAAGTCACCAGGAGAGGAAGCAAAATCATAACATCCGATGTTTCAGTTCTGCGCCATCGATCCCAAGCCTGCATAATAGTGTCCCCTTCCCATCTACACACAGGATCTAATCCCAACATAGAACATGATTCCTTCCACACCCCCACACAATATGTGCAGAAGAGAAATAGATGGACAGTCGATTCCCCCGCGTTCCGACACAAGGCACACCATCTGGGTCCATTGAAACCCCTTTTATGAAGATTATCCCAGCAAGGAACTTTATTTTCTAAAACACACCACTAGAATAAACGCGTTTTGGGGGGGCAATGGAATTTCCAGATCTTCTTCCACCACCACTCAGTCCCTTGTTCATAATTATGTGCACTCGGGTATATATACCCTTCCTTTGGTGTATACTTCCCACAAGAGGCCCCATTCCATATGAGTGCATCCTCCTCCTCCCTGAGCTTTACCATAGAAAATCTGAGAGCCCCAATATACAAGTTCAATTCGGCCTCTTCCCGATTCAAGAGTTCAAAATCTGAGGTTGGTCGCCAAGACTGAGACCATCGGTTCGCCTGTACAGGAGCAGCAAGTTGATACAAAAAATGTACACCATGCTGTCGAAGGGAAATCACCAATGGTTCCGACAATCTGAACCTTTCATTGCTTCCGAGCCACGGATCTATGCCCACCCGCACACTCCTTCCATTACCCACCTTCCAGTTCAGGTTATCTTCAATAACAGCAAAGGATTTATTCATAGCTTTCCAAATGACCGATCCACCCTTATGTCCCTTTTGAGAGTTCCTTATCCAGTCAACAACAGAGTCTGGGGCAATATATTTTTCAACCATTACCCTGGTCCATAAGTTATCCGACTGAATCAGATGCCACCCCCCTTTTGCTGCCAAAGCTCTTGCAAAAAGAAAGATATTTTTAAGACCCCATCCCCCGTGTGATTTTGGCTTGGCAATCTTCTCCCATTTGACCCATGGAGAAACCGTGACATCCTTATGACCGCTCCACAGAAAGTGTAGGCAAATATTACGAGCTTTCTCCAATATACCCAAGGGGATCCATGAAAGAGACATCCAATAAACATGAATAGCTTCCAGTACCGATTTGACCAGAATGAGGCGCCCTACTCTAGAAAGCCAGCGGTGGCTCCAAGTATGTAGACGCTTCTCCAATTTTTCAATCAGCCATAACCAGTCCTTCTTTAGATAATTATTGGGTTTCAACAGAAATCCCAGATATTTAAGGCCCTCATCCAAAGTGGCTCGATTAAAAGGGAAATGTCTAATAACATGTCTAACTTCCTCATCTTCCATACCATGTGTCGTCAAAGTAGAATTCCCGACATTTATTTCCATGCCTGTCGCGGAGGAAAAAAGACCAAGAATATCAGAAATAGTATCAACATCATGAGCACTCCCTGAGCAAAATATAAGCACATCATCCACAAACAGAAGGTGCATGATCTGCAACTGTTGTGCAACCACAATTCTGAAAAGCTGTCCCTCACCATGTGCTTTCTTCAACAGGCGACTCAAGCCTTCAGCCACAAGCAGGAAGAGTAGAGGAGACAAGGGACAACCCTGCCTCAGTCCTCTCTCTGCATGAAAGAAGGGTGATGCAACCCCATTGATCAATACAGAGAAAGAAATAATAGTAATACAACTCATGATCCACCTGACAAAAGCAATCCCAAAGCCAAGATGAATTAGTAACATATGAATATATAACCAGCTTACCTTGTCATATGCTTTGGAGAGGTCAATCTTCAATATTGCCCCCTTTATTTTGCGAGTCTTCATACTGTGAAGACCTTCCTACGCCACCCCAATAGCCTCATGGATTTGTCTACCTTTCAGGAACCCAAATTGTTCACTAGAGATATGTTCAGACAATAAATCCTTCAACCTCCGGGCTATAACCTTAGAAATCACTTTGTATATGCAATTACATAGTGAAATAGGTCTGAAATCATGCAGAGACTTTGGGTTATCCACCTTGGGGATAAGTGCAATGAAAGTTGAATTGAAACAGGCCGGGATCCTACCAGAAAGTCGAGTATCTTCCACCACCTTAAGAAGGTCTGCCCCCAAGACATCATAAAGATCAATAAAGAATTCAATGGTCCATCCATCGGGACCAGGACTCTTATCCTTCTGAAAACTCTGGAGAGCCACTTTAAGTTCTTCTTTAGAGACCTCTTCCATTAAAGAAAGGTTTTCCTCCTCCCCTACGAATCGAGGAAAAACTTGAGCAATACGCATGATCTCCGCAATGTGTGCCGCCACCGAAGCATTAAATAAATGCTGAAAGTGTTCAACCCCGGTCTCAGCCAATTCCTCAAAGGATTCGTGCCTTCTTCCTCTGTCATCCACCAGGCTCCAAATGGTATTCATAGCTTTCCTGCCCTTAGCATATGCATGAATTTTTTTTGTGTTTTCATCCCCACAAGCCAACCAAAGAGCCTTGCTCTTTAATCGCCAAGTCTCCTCTTTTTCCAGTAGTAAATTGTTCCTACGGCCCTGCAAGCCAACCAAAGTGTCCTTTGTCTCCTAATTCAGCATACCCCCTCCTTCCATGTCCATCATGTCAACAATTGCCATTTCAATCTGCCTCAGCTCAATGTCATCTCTTCTCCTTTTTTCCATCGCCCAGTTCTTAATGAGTCTCTTCAACCTAACAAAATTCTTCGCAAACTGAAAGGCCGCAGACAATCTATTACGCAGAGAATAAGAGACCCAGTTTGAAAGAATCAGCTGTCAAAAGGATTCATCCTTCAACCAAGTCTTGTTGAATTTGAGAGGACTGGGTGGTTTAATCGGCCCAGTCCGATATTCCAAAAAAATGGGCAAATGATCAGAACGACCCCCACAACCCACCCACTGCTTCAAAAAATGTTGACGGTCCAGCATCTTCTCACTAACCAGAAAACGATCAAGATGCTTAGCCACACGACCATCCCCACACCTATTGTTTTGCGAGGTCGGCTTAAGTTTAACTGGTTCGATGTCCAACCAGTTTCGCTCAATGAGTTTTTGAGTGAAGTATTCAAAGAGTATGTTCAGGCGAGCAAAAGGCCCCTATAGCTCAGCCTATCCCAAAGAGAAATTGAGGTCCCCTCCAATAACAACCAAATCACCACAAAACAAATCCAGTTGGAATATATTGTCCCAGAAGGGTATGCGATTAATATAAGGACCATAAATGTTGAAGACGTCAACAGGGTCCCCATGATCCAGACCTTGCACCGTCATACCCAAAACCGAATCCATACCCCAAATATTCAGAGCTTTAACAACACGGGTGTCCCAACCCATAGCAAGACCCCGCGAGCAACCCCGAACATCCAGGGTCACAAAAGTCCAGCCAAAAAACCAACTTTCTAACTTCTCCTTGATCACATCACCACCACCAAGAGTTTCCTGTAACAACAAAATATCCGGATGTTCGACATCGACCACCCGCCGCAATGTAGGTCTTTTAAGGGGACTTGCCAAACCCCGACAATTGAAGGACATGATCTTCATCGATGGCCCTTTTTTTGGGCCTGCACAGCTCTAAGTTCCCGTTCGATAGAAAGTTGTTTCCCCTCGGCCATATCCCTCTGTGCCCTAGATTGTGCTTTAGCCAGGAAGGATTTCCATCCCCTCCCCTGAGACACAGGAGGTTTATCCATTCCCAAACCCCCAGGAGGGACCTTTTTCCCCGACCTAAGAAAATATCCTGATTCAGCAGGAGCGGTTTGGGTAGGAGAACCTACCACATCAACATCAAAGACCACGGGTAACAGAGGAACCTCCTCAATAATTGCAGCAGTTGAAGGGGTGGAGACCACAATAGGGAGTGGTGAGATAGCAAGATTCTTTAATTTCCCCCCCATCCAGTCAATCCCAGAAACATGAAAAATATTAGCAAAACATTTAAAGATGGAGAAGGGGCAATAGAAGAGATACCCAGTGGAGTTGGCCCCGAATCCAGATGTTCTTCAACAATCGCCCCTGTGGTCACAACCTCCAGGATTAAATTTTCTTCCACCACAGTATGAACGGGAGCCACCACATCCGTGTGCATCTCTTCAGCTTCAGACGAAGAGGGGCCCAAAGAAGGCGAGGACAACCCATGGCTCGAACTAGTCCCATGAGAACCTCGCTGATTACCACGTCCATTGATCGTGCGCACCCCAAGGCTGCAATCCATCGCGAGGTGTCCATAAGCATGACACTTACAACGAAAGGGAATATTTTCATAATCTAACCGTTGTTTGAAGAAAGTATTTCCCCAGGAAAGATGAATCTCTTCATACAAGCCTTCCCTCACATTAATATTGACAAGAATCCGAGCCACCCTGCGCAATTTTGAAATTTTGTATGACAAATCCGCCTCCAGGAATGTCACCAGGATGTTGCCAATACAGCTGAAATGTTCCTTCGACCAATACTACCTCGGTAAACCTGGAAGCCGAACCCAAATCGGCACTTCATCCACCCTTTCGCGAGAGGCATCAAATGTTGGGGTCCAGGTTTTAAGCAATACAAGACATTGTTCAATAGTCCAGTTTTGCGTTAGAACCTAGTTCACATGCTCCTGCTGTGTGAAATTTAAAGCGAACCAGCCCCTAGTTAAGCCTTCCAGCTTAGGAATTGCCCCCAAATGTTTAGCCCATGTTGAATTTAACCAATTCTCAATCACCGGAATAGAAACATTCTTGCCGATAATCTTCCCAACCACTGTCATTGAAGCCATCTGCACGATTTGGGACCACCGAATGTCCTCCCCCAGTGCATACGAGCAAGCGACCTGCCGCTTCTTAACAAAAGCCTTACGACGCCTGTTATTCCCACGCTCCACAGCCTTAGCCCCTTGCGATTCCAAACCACCCCCAGATGCTCTTATTCCGGGAGAATTGCCTTCCTGAACATGGACCTCATGTCCCCCCACGATCACCTCTGGAGCAGAACCGCAAAAACCCTGTACAATAACCTCCTCTGCGCCATTCGCATGCGAGTCCAAACCCTCAACACCAAATACCTCGGAGATCAACGTATCCACCACTTCTGTAGAACCAGGAAATTCACCGCCCAAGGAAGGTAAAATGTCCGCAGAAGGGTTACTTGCCAAAGCATCCGCTTCCCCATGCACCGGAAGCACAGCAGGTTCCCCATGAGCAGGTGTAGTGAAATTAGCGAAGAAATTGGATGGTGAACCCCCCCCCCCCAAATCCGATTGCAATGAGGCCGGGAGAAAACCGTCGTCCCAACAGTTTTGAGCACCCGAGGCACCCAGCCCTAAACCGCCCGAGGAAAAATGAAAGATACCTTTCGGCACCGGATCCGCCGAGTAGTCCACCTCGTCGTCCAAACCCATAACGATCACCTGAAAAAACCCTTTGCTGGAGAAAGTTAACAGTAAAACATAGTAAATCCGCCTCCTACCACCAGATTGAAGCCCGATCTCCCACCCCCAGTGAACGCATACGCATCCACGATGGATTAAACCCCTGGTTCACCGCCACCGACCTCTGGTAAAGAAAAAGTTAACCTAGTTAACAGATCGAAAAACCCCACCGGCTACCTTAGAAGGCGACATAAAAAAACCCCCATCGATAAGCGAGAGGCATAAAGCGGTGCAGTAACGTATACGCCATCTGTGGCTGACCGCCCTCTAGAATACTGACAAGGAGAAGGTCAACACTCAAGCCGAGGCCTGGCCGAGCAACCCTACCTCATCATAGCACCGTACAGAGATGGTTCCATTCGATCTCCTCCCTCAAAAGCCTGGTACCAAAACAAGATTCCAAGCATAACTTGAAGAATCCAGTATGAAGATATCTATTTTTTCAATCCAAAAAGCATCATTGATTTTTGTATTTTATAAACATTAATGAACTTTTTAATTACTTTTCACTTGGTTTTAATTTTTTATTTTATGAGTTCAAATAAATTTTTTTAACTACTTTTTTATCTTTTATAATATTACATTACCTATATGACAACATCTCTCCTATAAAGCAAACCTCTATCCCAAAAACTATTTACAACTTTTAAATATCTACGAATTTTTTTCTTCCAACATATCATGGTGACAAGGGGAAGTAGATCCCAGGTGGAGACAGTGACAACCACCCGCCCTACACTTGTTCCCTTAAATATTTTTCTTACTTATTAGTGCTATGTCACTGCTATCCATCCAATATGATATGTGGACACTTGTCATTCATTAAAACCGTAAAGCGTCAAATAAGATAAACATATATCAAGAAGTATATAACGAAATTTTCAAACGGAACTAGATTTGCACGCTGAACGAAATTCCATGCATCATTTATTTTCAGAGCGGTACGCTAAAACTTCGCAATTTCGTCGAAGAAATATTACCCAATGATTTGCCTCCGAATTTTTGCTAAAACTGTTTGTTGGCTCCTTTAATGCTTTGTAGATAGACATCAACAAAGCAATGAATATAACTTTCCTGAAAATTACTTAGAGAAAGAGCAATGGAGAGGATGCTGTCCAAGCGAGCTTTGTCGCTGAAGCCCTCACCTATTCAAGAGCTGTCTCACCTGGCTCAGCGTTGCAATGCCATCAACCTTGCCGAAGGTAATATTTCAATCATTAATGCTCAAAGTCCTATCATTCGAAACCCAACAGACCGTTTAATTTAAGTCAAACATATTTTCATCCATCCAGGTTTTCCGGACTTTCCTGCTCCATCTGCATTCAAAGATGCAGCAATAGCGGCCATAAGAGCGGATTTCAATCAATACAGGCAAGAATACACCCACCATATACTTACTACATTGGAGGCTTCTTAGTTGCAGATGTTTCATGACCTTTCAATTTTTATTTTTACTTTTTAATATCAATTAGTCACCTGTCAATATTAGTTCCAATCCATTTAAATTCGAGTCTGAAATGCACACACTCGAGGTTACATATCGCAAGTTCCAATATTTGATATGTCGTAGATTTGTATTAATTTGAGAAATGCAACCTCAAGCCTGGCAACTTCGATGTGCATCTCAGACCTAGTTTATATTGGTTTGGGCTGTTGTCCATATTCAGTACACAGAGTGCATTCAAGGCATTGTTAGGCAGCCACACAAAGAGTTGAATGCACCAGAAGAAGTGAGGTGCATTCTACATTGCTTACTGAGTCATCCTTCAACTCAGTGTTGATTGTACCAAGAGAAGTGAGGTGCATTGTACAGCACGCATGCAATGATCCATCAGTGATCCATGGACTCCTCTTCATGTACGTGGAGGGCTGTATCTGTATTCTATAATGCTTGTGGGGTCATCCTTCAACTCAGTGCCACATCCTTCAACTCAGTGTCGATTGTAACAAAGAAGTGAGGTGCATTGTACAACACACATGGGGTGATCATCAACTCTTCATGTGTGTAGAGGGCTGTGTATGTAATGGTACATTCAATTTAGATGGTGCATTGAATATGGATACTAGCCCATACCCGTCTAAACCTGCATCTGATGCGCACCTTGAGGATTCATATCTTGGCTAAACCAGTTCACACAAATGGCAAGTGCATAAAATATTGGAATTCAAAATATACAGCGGAGCTGGACAATCTCAATGGCCTCGAGGAGCGTATTGTACTTAGGGTTAGATGGGTCTGTACCAATCTTGCCAATATATTTGTGGGGAATATATCACCGAGGGTTCAGATAAAACTTATTGGAAATATTGGGGAAAATAATGGCGAGCATAAATGTGGACCTTAAAACTTAGAAAAAGGCAACGTGAAAAACATGGGATAAACAGGAGATATTTGCAACATTTTTCTGTACTAGTGGATAACCCCCACCCGCATCTGGGCTATAGAATGCACCTCGCTTGTCTCAATGCAATCTAAGTCCCCTTGTTTATCTTTGTATTTGTGTTTACTGACAACGGATTTGGAACAAGATGCCAATGCAAAAGATACGGTAAACTCACTTTCAATTCATTTATATGTTGAATTAGAACATGGATTGTCGGCAACCCCTTTTTAGTTGTTTCTTGCCATTATAACTAGTAACTTCAATAGGTAAACAAAATCAAAGAACATCTGCCTAATACTGTCCAATTTGTCTTGCTGATCACTGTAGGCTTGAAGATGTTCAGGGTTGTGACCCTTCCTTAGATGACTCTGTTATCACGATTCTTGTAGTTGCCCCGTAAGGTGATCCTATCCAGGATGGCAGAGGGGAAAGACAACTAAAACATGATCTACGATATCCAAGACCTTTGAAAGAACTTAAATGTCATGCAAGTCAAGCATATTGGCACTTTAGACTCGGTAAATATTCTAATCCTAGAGGGCGTCCTTATAACCAAGATGACCCTGAAATAAAGAATGCAAGTAGATAATCTAGTGAAACTTGATTAACTCTCTTAGTAGTATGGTTAATTAGAGTTTGGGACAATTACTAAGATATAACGATTGTCTATGTGGAAAGCCCCAATTTTACCCTAGGGTTTTGAGCATGAAAAATTGGATCTAAGAGTAAATGGTGAAATTAAGAGAAGTTAAACACTTGGATTGATTGCTAGGTGTAAGATTAGACAATTGGAGGTGAAACTAGCAATACCTAGTTTGCATAACTAAAGATACCCACTTCTTCCAAGGAGGACGTCTCCCCCCTAAAAGGTAGACCGGTGTGTTGGATGGGCAAATGATTTTGAAATTTTAAACTTAGGGGTTTTATATTTATTCTAAGGTGGGTTTTAAGTTTCATAAACAGCCGTAAACTAGAACCTACTAAACTAAAAGATGAGGGTTTTGCCAGAGAATATTTTAAACTAATGGAATAGAAATTTTAAACAAGAGATTTTGAGTAGATTTTAACCGAAAAATCTTGTAGATGCCTTGAAAATAATGATTTATCTTGTCTTGATCAATTTGAAGCGATTTTGACGAAGTACCAAGTGGAAATGATCCACCCAAGTGAGGTAGCGCGTCCCTCAGGTACCTTCTCTCCCTAAAGAAAATGTTCCTTCAAATAAAGAATTAAATGTTGATTTAGGAGAATGGGCAAGTCATGTAAAAATATTGGTTCTTAACAGAACTCGTGAAGATGGGTGGTCAAAAGGAAAAACTCTTCCAAGCTTTAGAGGACCCTCTTCCAAGCAAAGTTAGTGTGCCAAAGAATAATAACAAGAATGTGGAAAAGCAACCAGTAGAAGCTTATCAAGATGCCCCTATAATCTTGCAAACCATGGATAGAGCAAAACAAAGGAAATGACCCCTTCTATGTCACCCTATTGGTGAATGGACAACTCCTATATAATTGTATGCTTGATTCGGGGGCTAGCTCACGTGTTATGTCTAAAAAAGTGATGCAACAGCTAAACTTAAGAATATCAAGGCCTTATCACAACATTTGTGCCATGGATAGTAAAAAGATAGAAGTGCATGAATTGATCAAGGATTTGCAAGTCCATTTTGCTGCTTTTCCTGATATCCAAATAACAATGGACATAGTGGTGATTGATGTGCCTGATGATTGGGGCATGCTTCTTTCAAGAAAATGGGCAGTCAATCTTGTAGGTAACTTGCAAATGGATCTAACTTATGCTACCATCCCTACCCCTGAAGGAACCATGGTTAGACTTAATAGAGAGCTAGAAAGGAAATATCATGTTGAAGACTCAAAAAATCCAAGAATTGAACTAAATTATAAGTTAGATGGGATTGGGAACTATGCTATTTTGTTTAATTTTATGGAATCTGAAAGGGAAAGGGTTAAAGAAGAAAAACAAAATGAAGTGTGGAAAATGCATTTTGATGGGGCACATTTTAGAGCTGGTAAAAGTGTTGGCATAGCTATCGAGTCTCCTTCTGGACAGGAATTCTCTTTTGCATATAGGTTGGAGTTTGATGCTACAAATAATGTAGCTGAGTACGAAGCTTTGTTGCTTGGTTTGGAAATCTGCAAAGATATGGGCATAAAATTTCTAAATATTAAAGGAGACTCGGATTTGATTGTATCACAAGTTAAAAATTTATTTGCATGCAAATCTAAAAGGCTAAAAAGATGTAGGAATGCAGTGTGGGACACCATGGAATTCTTTCACCTTACTGCCATTCCTAGAGAAATGAACTCTAAAGCCGATGCATTAGCTGTAGCAACTTCTAGTAGCTTCTACCTTGCAATTGTCAGAAGATTTGGTTAAGGAAGATATTAAAATGGAAATCATATTTAGGCCTTCAGTTCCCGACAATGTTGATTATTGGCAAGTCTTCAGGGATGATAAGCAAGTCATTAGCTTTTTCAATAATATGCATGAGTTTTCTGATTTCGAAATTAGTCATAAGGAGGAATGATGTCGTCATCTAGAGTATGATCAACAAGTCAATCTAGTGCCTAGAAATCTTGTTTCTTATGAGCGTTTCTTCGTTAGGAATGTTGGTTACAAAAAGAACGAAGAAAAAGGTTTAAAACCTGGTGAACATGTTGAAGTCAACATAAGATCAATTGAGAAGCCTAAAATGATAAAAGTTGGAAAGAACACCCCAAAAGAGAAAAAGGACCAAATAGTAAAATTATTGAAAGAATATAGGGATGTTTTAGCCTTCTCATATGATGAGCTAAAAGTCTATAATGAGGATGTGCTTCAACATACTATTCCCTTGAAAGAAGGAGCTCAACCCTTTAAACAGAAACTAAGGTAGATGAATCCTAAGTTAGCTCCCTTAGTTCAATAAGAACTACAAAAAATGTTGATAGCTGGGATAATTGTCCCAACATGATATTCTTCATGGCGCTCAAACTTAGTAGTGGTTAGAAAAAAGAATGGGGCAATTAGATTATGTGTGTATTTCAAAAATTTGAACGTAGCTTGTGAAAGGGATATTTACCCCCTTTCCAAAATGGAAACACTACTACAAAGAGTAACAGGTTCTGGAATGATGTCAATGCTTGATGTCTTTTTTGGTTATAATCAAGTAATGGTTAAAAAGGAAGATCGACATAAAACTACATTCACAACCCCATGGGGCACTTCCATTATGTTAGAATGCCTTTCGGTTTATCTAATGCTGGGGCCACTTTTCAGAGGGCCATGGTTATACTTTTAGAGGGTTGATAGGGAAAATCATTGAGATTTATCAGGATGATTTAATAGTGTTTTCAAAGGATGGGGGAAGCCACATCAAACATATAAAACAGTTTTTTGAAAGATGCAGGGAATTTGGAATTTCATTGAATCCAACTAAGTCAGTTTTTGGGGTAATTGAGGGAAAGCTTTTGGGCCATATAGTCTCCAAAGGTGGGGTTAAAATAGATCCTGAAAAGCCATTGAAAAGAACCCATTGCCCACATCAAAGAAGTCTCTCCAGTCTTTCCTTGGAACAACAAATTTTGTTCACAGGTTCATTCCAAACTATGTAGAAGTGGCCAAGTCATTTTACAAATTGCTGAAGAAAGATGTCAAATTTGAATGGGATGACTAAGGTAAGCAAGCCTTTAAGGAAATAAAGGAATACGTGTCTAAAGCTCCTGCCCCAGTAAGTCCAGATTATTTCAAGGGCTTCAAAATTTTCTCCTTTGCTTCAGAAGATACCATTGTAGGTGTCTTGCTCCAAACAAATGACCAAGGTCATGACCAACCCATTGCTTACATGAGTAGGGCCTTGCAGGACTTAGAGTTGAAGTATCATATAGCTGAAAAGCAAACATATGCATTGGTTAAATCCCTTAAACATTTCATAACTTTTATTGGGTATTCTAAAGTAATTGGATGTGTTCCTAACTCAGCGATCAAAGATGTATTATCTCAAATAGAAGGGTTTGGTGGAAGAGGGAGGTGGGTTGCTCAAATCCAAAAGTATGACTTAAAAATTAAGCCCACAAAGTTAGTTATAGGACAAGGCCTAGCCCAAATGTTGACTAAAGGCAATGAAAAAGCTTTGGACATGTTTTGCCAAAATGATGAACTAGAATATTCCCCAAATCTTCAAAAGTTAGAAGAAGTTGAATGGTATGCAAATATTATTTTCTATCTGAAGTATGGCACATGCCCAAGTCATCTTGAGGGTCATAAGAGAAGAACCTTAAGGTTAAAAACAACCAAATTTGTCATTACTCAAATAGGAGTAGGATGGAAGGATCCAGATGGGTTGATCCTTAGTTGTGTTGATAAAGATGAAGCCAAAAGTCTCATAAATGATTTTTATTCTGGATTTTGTGGGGGTCATTATGCAGCTAGAACCACAACTCATAAGACCCTTAGAGCTGGTTACTACTGGCCGTCCATATTTTTGGTTGTCCATAAGTTTGTGAGATGTTGTGAGCCTTGTCAGCTTTTCACTGGCAAACAAAAGTTAGCCTCCTTGCCCTTATGGCTAGTTGTTGTAGAAGCTGCTTTTCAGTAGTAGGGTTTGGACTTCATAGGCAAATTTAAAGATAATTCAAGTAATGGTTACTCATGGATCCTAACAGCTACAAATTACTTCACTAAATGGTTTGAAGCCATTCCCACCAAAACAACAACTGAAAAGGTTGTCATGGACTTCCTTGAAGACAAAATAATAACAAGATTTGGGGTATCGGCTAAGATAACAACAGATAATGCAAAAGCCTCTAGCTCAACAAAGATGTCGTCTTTTTGCTTCAAATATGGCATTATTTTGTTTCATTCATCAAATTACTATCGTCAAGGAAATGGTCAAGCAGATTCAAATAATAAGAATCTAATGGCTATAATCAAGAAGGTTGTTGGGGAAAACAAGAAGGCATGGGACAGTAAAATCAAATATGCACTATGGGTTGACGGGATAACCAAGAAAGCTTCTACAAGAAAAACTAATTTTGAATTGGTTTATGGTTTGGGTGTTCACTTACCAGTGCACCTTAGGATTTTAGTGTATGGTTTACTTCAGACATCTAGTTCAAGTGAGGATGCGGTTGAGAATAGGATTAATCAAATAATTGAACTCGATGAAAGTAGAAGGTAGGCTTGTGAGCAGAATTATAGGAACCAAGAAAAGGTTAAAAGGGCATTTGACATGACAACAAGGCAAAGAGTTTTTAGTATTGGGGATACAGTTTTGTTATGGGATAAAAGAAGGGAGAAGCCAGGAAAGCATGGAAAATTTGACAGCTTATGGATGGGCCCATTTGTCAGCAGGGATGTAGCAGGGCCAAATTCTTTCCACCTTAGCCATTTGGATGGAGAACCCATGAACTTACTAGTTAATGGGCAATGACTCAAAATATTTTTCAAATGAGGAGTTTTTGGTGTCCAAAGGGGAATCCTTTGTAACGTATCTCTAACCTTTCTCTGCTATTCTTTTATTCTGTAAATTTTTGCATATACATAGACTTAGATGTATTTTTGTATGAGGAGTTTTTGGTGTCCAAAGGGGAATCCTTTGTAACATATCTCTAACCTTTCTCTGCTATTCTTTTATTCTGTACATTTTTGCATATACATAGACTTACATGTATTTTTGTATTATAGGATTCTTTGATTTATGCATTTGCTTAATTGTTTATTTGTTGTTTATAATTTCACACACGTTGCTTATGTTGGGCATGTTGAGGTTTCTTATTACAGAGTTTGAGGTTCTCGCATGCTTTCCGACGAACAAGCACTCGTCCTCGAGTTGGAGCCAGAATGTTGACCACCTAACCAACTAGGTGGCCAACCATAATCCATGCACATGTAGCATGTGACTTGAAGACGAGAAAAAAGTACCTAATAAAGTTTTTTCAAGCGAGACAACTTTTCTTCTTATCTTTTCTCCATGAAATTTCCGCATCCCTATGTGGGATTTTGTAATGATATGTCAGCATGAAGGTCTAGTTTTTGTATAACTTAGTTACCTAGGACTTTTTCATTAGGGAAGTCCTTTCATCGAGTGTTTTTTCCCTTGGATAATTAAAATTCCTTTTTAGTGATTTTAATTATTTGAGTTTTTCACTCAAAAATACCTCCCAAAGTGGTGAAAGGCGTTCTAATGATCAAGTCCACAGGGTGACTAAGGCCCAGGAATGTTCGATGTAACCATGCTAGACATTATTCGGAGTCTTGCGGAATTTCATAAAGTTTTACCTAGGATTTTTTAATTTTTGGTGATTAAAAATTGTCCCTTAGCATAAAAATGTTCTAATGGAAAGATGGTTAACTGGCACCTAATGCCCATGAATAGGGGTATGGGTACTCAAAATCATTGGCATGAGTCCCCCTACACCCTTGGGCAAAGTTTGAAGTCATTCAGACAAGTCTTGCTAAGGTTTTGGACACATTTATCTAAGTCAGTCAAGGAAATCAGGAAAATTGGCAAATAATTAGCAAGCCAAATTTTGGAAAAGTGCCTAAAGTCACTTAGAAGGTGAAAAAATTGTTTCCTAATCATGTCATGATATGTTCCTAAGGTGACATTAGAGACAAAAAGCCCGCCCCCCCCCCAATGCAAGTGTTTGGGAATAATGAAGATGTCTCCCTAGGGGGCACCCTCTCAATCATGGGAATTCAAACAAGTGAGAAATAAATCAAAAGAGGGGTCCCTCTTCCATGGGTCCCCTTCTTTTGACCTAGCAACATGACTCAAAACTTAAGAGGGGGGTTCCCCCCCCTTAATTTTTGATTTCATACCCAAGGAGGTGCGCCCCCCTCCATGGGCCCCTCTTCCATTCAAGGGACAGGTGTTGGGCATGCAAGAGGGGTCTCTCTCACCTTTTTGCTATTTAAGGAGGCCCCTCCTCCTCATTTGGGTTACAATATTGGATGCTCTTGCTCATTCTCTCCCATTTTTAGGCCATTGTAATTTTCAGCCATTTGGCATAGTTAATTGAAATATTTGGAGGAATTTTGTGTCCCATTGTATTCTTGGATGATTTGCTTCCATGCTCAAGTAGCTACTCAAGTTTGGGAGGCCAAGGAAGCAAACTTCTTTGCTTTGGTGAGGTTGATGGCAATATATTTGCCATAGACTATGTGAGTTTTCATTTTTGTAGGAAAGAATTTCATACATTTTCTTGGTTGAAGTTTATGATTTCTTTGCTCATTATATGAATCTCTCCCTCTTTTAGTTGTGTAGCAAAGATCGTATAAGTTGCAGGTTATTTGGATTGAAGAGTGGGATTCCTCGGTTGGATGCCCCTTTTTTTCAAATCTTGAAGAGCAAAGGGCAAAATTTCTTCACCTCACATATAAATTTCTCTCCCTCTTTTAGTTGTGTAGCAAAGATCATATAAGTTGCAGGTTATTTGGATTGAAGAGTGGGATTCCTCGGTTGGATGCCCAATTTTTTCAAATCTTGAAGAGCAAAGGGCAGAATTTTTTCACCTCACATATAAATTTATGAATATTGATTTTAGTTTGTTGAATGTTTTAAAGCTGATTTAGCCTCTCATATACTCAAGTTTATTTAAAGTTATTTACTTGGTGATTTTGTAGAAATTTTGTATATACTTTCCACTAACATTCGAATTTCCCCAAAGTGATTTTGGGCATATTCTATAATTTTCTGTTTGCTGGTTTTTAGGAGGTTGGTGGTTAAACAAGGAGAAACTTTGCAAATTTTTAGCTGTAGAAGGGTGTAAAGGCTACCATAAAGGAAGGGTTTCAAGGCCATCACCAAGAAGGGGTGAAAATACACTCTTTTTCTTCCTCTTTGTTCTCTTTCTTTTTCGTTGAAATTTCAGTCATTGTAACGAGTCCAAGAGAGTCTCTTGGACTTGATTTTCTGTTGCATTTCAAGTTGTATTTGAATTTCCTTTGTTTGCCATCCATTGCTTGCAATGGAAGTTGGACTTGCCCACCCTTGCATAAGCAATTGTTGATTGGCTTAGGGTTAGTTTAGTTTGTATCTCTTTTTTCAAATTTTTATTTGTCCACACCTTGCAAGTGATTCGGCTTTGCGAGCCTTGCAAAATCGTGTCGGCTTGTATTGTATTTTCTTTTATTTCCATTTTTCCCACACCTTGCATGTGAGTCGGCTTTGCCACCCTTTCAATATCGTGCCGGCTTGTGTTCATAATTGTTAATTCTTTGTTTTGTTTAGAGTGAAATCAACCTTTCCTCGCTTTGGCCCTATATTCACTCCCCTTGCTGGTTTGTCCGATCCTGAGTGACAAGAAAAGGCGAGAGCTTGAATTGGCTATATTAATAGGCACTTTAACCATTTATTGCAATATTAAAAAAATAAGGACTCGTTCTGGAGCTGGAGGAGTAGAGGCTGTTGGGAGCCTTGCGACATTTAGTGTCCTCCTGTTGAGCACCTTGCTTGTCCTTGGGACTGATTTGTGGAGATAGGAGGGAGCCTTGTGCTCTCTTGTTGAACACCCAACAATTTCTCTCAATTGAGGGATAAGGGTTAAAGGTAGACACACTCGTTAGCTTTGCATTTCTTGTACAAACATTAATCTCCTAAACTGAAGAAAGACCATAAAATAAACTAAAATCTACAGGACCACTTGCAAAACATCTCAACCTTTTATTTTATTTACTTTCATAGTCCTCTTTATTATTTGGTTCAATCTCTTACAAACATATTTTGTACATATTGGTCCATTTGCTTAAAGTATTTTAGATGTGCTAACTGCGGTTACTTGATTATTGTGGTGAGTTAATGGTTTAGTGTCATTTGTATATTTTGGCAAATTTTATTGTACCTTATTATAAATTTGTAACTCTATAACCCGAACTAAGTAGGCACTGGTTTAGTGATAGTTGATTATCTATCTCTTCCAATTGTATTTGTTTCATGTACAAAGAAGGATTTTCTTGTCATTATATTGCACACTTGTATGGCTGCTTGCCATTTAACTAGCAGAACATTAATAATTTACAGCTCCTAATTAAACTCCTCAAATAAACTTAGTAAGTAGGTACTACCCCCTTGACCTTTTGGGTGTTGGGGTCTAAATGGAGGAGTTAGGAATCAATGTTACATTGGGTTCTAAACTCATAGTTGCCCTCAAGAACACACCAAACGGTTGGGAGACTTATATGTGGTGAGCTGTGTTTTAGGGGGCAACAAACGATATTGAGACCATTGAATTAGACAATTTGCTTGCAAGTTCTATTTTGATTGGTTATTGAGAAACGAGCTTGTCTTGAGGAGGACCTCTTTTTAATATTTTAGTGTTTGGAGGTGGTTTCCACATATACCCTTTGACAACTATAGGTTTCGGAGTTGGGGTAGCTGTAATGTTTTTCTTAGGAGGTGCTACTACTTTTTCTTGCTGCAGATTATTTTCCTTCACTTGACTAGGACTCTTAGTTTTTGTTATAGAAGTGCCAATATTATGAGGAGGCATGCTGTTAGTGAGTGGCTTCCTAGGTTTAACAGACATTTCATCTTTCTTCTTAGGGATAGTTGTAATCCCATAATTGCTATGTCCAACTTTCTTTTATCCTACGAGGTTTCATTTGTTCATGTTGGGAATGAGGACCATCATAATCCCAATAATCTTCTTTATACTGTTGAGCTAAAAGGGCAAAAGCAGAGATCATTTCGCTCATCGTTGTTGTAAATTTCTCAGGGAACACATAATCATCATCGAGGTCCTCATAAAAAGCCATCTCTTCTGAAAAAGGTAAAAGGGTATTACAAAGGTTATAGTCGCTAGGTGAAAGAATTGCCGTGTTCACCTAAAAGGTTATGTTGTAAGAGAGGTGAGTAACAAAATGTACTGATTGTAAAAATTACACAATTGAACAATGCAATCACTAAATTTAAACCGGATGTGATATGAATGATAAGAGATTAAAAGCATTCAGAGACATTGAAGGTAAATAAGATGAACCAAAGTAAGCCTCTACCTCACTGGCAACGATGCAAAAGGTGTTATCACGAATCTTGTAGTTTCCTCGTAAGGTGATCTTATCTAGGATGGCAAAGGTGAAAGGCAACTAAAATCGTGATCTACGATATCCAAGACCTTTGAAAGAACTCAAATGTCACGCCGGTCAAGGATACCGGTACTTTAGACTCGGTACAAATTCTAAGCCTAGGGGGCGTCCCTATAACCAAGATGACCCTAAAATAAAAAAATGTAAGTAGATACTCCAGAGAAACTTGATTAAATCACTTAGTAGTATGGTTAATTAGAGTTTGGCACAATTACTAAGAGATAATGAGTGCCTATGTGGAAAGCCCCAATTTTACCCTAGGGTTATAAGCATGAAAATTGAATCTAAGGGCAAATGGTGAAATTAACCGAAATTAGACACTAAGATTGATTGTTAGGTGTAAGATTAGACAATTGGAGGTGAAACTAGCAATACCTAGTTTGCGGAACTGAAGATACCCACTTCTCCCAAGGAGGGCATCTCCCCCCAAAAGATAGACCAGTGTGTTGGATGGGCAAATGGAGTNAATTTTAAACTCAGGTGTTTTATATTTATTCCAAGGTGGGTTTTAAGTTTCATAAACCGCCACAAACTAGAACCTACTAAACTAAAAGATGAGGGTTTTAAATGAGGATTTCGCCAGAGAATATTTTAAACTAATGGAATAGAAATTTTAAACAAGATATTTTGAGTAGATCTTACCTGAAAAATCTTGTAGATGCCTTGCAAATGACAATTTATCTTGTCTTGATCAATTTGAAGTGATTTCGACGAAGTACCAAGTGGAAAAGATCCATCCAAGTGAGGTAGCGTGCCCCTCTTCCTTGCACACTCAAACTACCGAAACTGAGATTTGCTATGCATGAAAAAGACACTGGAGACACAAGAAAATCAGAGTGCATATCAAAGATCAAAGATACTATTGAAAAACCCCCTGATTATGAAAACGTCTTCAAGAGAAACGAGTTGGGAGATCCACAAAAACATACCAAGAGAAAACGCCCTCCTGCATGCAAAACGCTATCTTCCAAAAATATTTGATACCTCGAAAAATATTTCAAATGCCAAGTAAGATAAACTTTCCAATCATAGACAAGAACATCCCACAAAGAGGATCCAAGAATTTCTGCAAAAATCTCTTTATTCAAATGTCTAGAGCCAAGAGTACAAAATTTCTCGATGGGATACAACTGGGGGATCACATCTCTTGAATAAATCGAGAGAGTGTCAACTTTTCAACTAACTATCATTTGACGTTTGAGATTATAACATCATCAACGATGGAGATCACTTTTACACGGCAATACATGGATCATAATGACTAAGTCAAGAGGGGCGCACTTTTTCCCAATAATGCCTCATTAAGGCAAAACACATCATAATGTAAGGATATAACATGATAATACATGATAGAGGTCACCTTAGTGGTTCAATTCTCCCTAGGCCCAAATACAACAATATAACATAAGATATATTAGTGAAATACATCAAATAACCAAGGTGAGGGGTGCCCCATAGGGAATGTCCTCATTGGGAGAGCCAAACAAAATATCCAGAACATGAAACTGACTGCTACTGATGTAGAAATGTCTGGAGAGCCATAATAAATCATCTAGAATAATTCCCTTTCCATTTCTTTGATCACATAGGCCAAATCGATTTCCTCAATGACTTTCCTAGTTCATTTTGTAGTGGTACATCCTCTGAAAATAAATAAAATCATCATAACGTCTTTCAGGCTGAGAACTGGGGCAAACTAACTACACAAAGTGTCTGGGGACATGGTAGAATGGTACAAGTGACTACTCATACCCCCTGGGGTGCTATGGCGCCCTAGGAGAACCATACTGATTTGCAATCTATAATAAAAATATGATCTGACCATAATAAAGTGATAATAATCACTGATCATAAAAACTGGGGCCAAACTCTGAAAACTGAAAATGCAGTATTGGTCCTGGGTATGTTTGGGGAAAATATAAGCACTGTCAATTTTCTAGTCACTGCCTTGGGAACCGTGTTTGACTTGGTCAATTGGGTTGACTGGGTCAAAATACCCAAACTTAAAGTGAGATACTGAAACGATCTAAACCTGCATGTACCCAAGGTAAGAACTGCTCCAAGATGTATATTAAAACCCAACTTATATCATGCTAATCAGAATCATGGGGACAATAATAATAATAATAATCAGTAAGATATACCTGTGTCTTTGAAAAATCTTTGAATGTTCTGGAAGTCCCTTGTATATGCCATACTTACAATGTTTAATCAATTTTCTAATGCTGGGTGAAGGTGGAAAACAAGGCTAAGGCAAAGGGTAATGACTTCCAATTGACTTTAAGCATACGATCTCTTCGAATGATGACAACTACCTGCAACCACAGAGACATGCATGCTAGATAACAATAGGAAAGGGTGGTGTCTCACAAGTGGATGAGTTGATCTGAAAAAGAGTCCATTCAACTTGAACAACATGTCTACGACTCACATCCAAGCTAACAATCAAGCTCCGTGAGGATCTTTTCTAAGACCCTTGCGTTGAGTACCCAAGAAACTGTAGTGAAGTGATCCTAGGGGACACTTAGAATTAGTTGTCCCTTTCTCCATCTCACATCAAAACTCGCAACTCCGTGAGGAATTAATCATTACATTTAACATAAGATGGTCAACAATCTTTAGATTTAACATTTATTTATCCACTGCTTTTTAAGCCTTTCACATTTCATTTCATAGCCCTTTTTGATTTGTATCTAAAGACACAGTTCTAGATCTCTGAGCATACATATAAAAGAAAATAGAACAAGCAAGTAAACTTACATCAGTCTATTCTTACGGATTGGGAGCAATCCTTTCTTAAACCAGATACACAAAGTAAGAGAAATCAATTGAATAATGAAACAGGTTACCTCAATACACCATGACAATTATGATTCACACAGAAAAGCACAACACCATTAGCCTCCAAAGCTTCTTTATTTCCAATACAAAAACAATGATACAACAAGAATACAACTGGAAAGCACTCTCTGATCCAACCTGAACTAGCTTGAATGAGAGAGGCAATGCTTTATTTATAGCCCACAAGCACCCAGGGGGGCGCATCATCAAATGAGAGTTGAGATCGACTTAGCTTGAGTTCATGAGAGTGATTGAAGGAATGTTGTTGGAGCTGATTGAATTGACTCCATGGAGATAGTGCCACCTATCCTCAAAGAGATGCGCTCCATCCAAAATCCTTACCAACCAAACGCTCGACTCCAATCCATGCAACACGTCACAAATCTGAACACATGAAGAAGCTAGCGCATGATATTGGGATAGAAAAAGGGGGATGCGATTTGGAGTTAACTCGAGCCTTAAATTTAATAGAGAGGCGCCCCCCCCACAAATATTTACCAAACCAATCGCTTGATGCCACATCAACCATGATGTGAGGGCCATGAGGGGGGCACATCTATCTTACAAAGTTTGATTCGCTCACTCTTGAAGTCTATTTTATGTGACTTTTTACCCAAAGTTTGATTCACCAATGACATTGCCCACCACAAAAGGACAAGAATGAAACTTTTTCCAAGTCTTTTGGCTAAGTTCTCATGACTTATGACTTGTTGACTTTGGTGTCATTTTGTCGCATTTTTATCATTAAATTGATGTTTTGATGCCTCCTTAGAGAAATAGTGGCTTTTGAGATGATTTAGCTACCCGAAACATAGGAAAAGTGGTGTTTGGGGTAAAAAGGATGCTCTGAGTGTGAAAACGAGCATCCCCTCGCCAAAAACGGACTCCAAACCCATCTTTTATTACATTTTGAAGTTTCCCATTTGAACCACTAAAAATGGCCTAATTTTGCGGGAATAATTAATTTTCTCGGAAATGAACAAAAACTTAGGGAAACCTAGCACATGTCCATACGACTCAATATTAATGTCTAGCATGTTTATAAACATTGACACATAGACTCTAATAATCGTCTAAGGCCTAACCACCAAGATGACTACCCCAACTTTGGAGGTGTGAGTGAAAAACTTAGAAATTATTAGTCGTTTGTTCAACAACAAATAATTACCAGTGGAAAAAACACTTTGGGCTAGTCGTCTTGATGTCTAAGTCTAGGAGGCCGAGTGTTTTATGTACTTCACCTTGCTAGCACATTTATTACAATTCCCTCAAGGGGGTATGAACATGTGGTACAATTTTTTTTAAAAAATTCCCAAAAAGAACCCGACGGACTTCTGAACTTTGAAAAATGAACAAGGATACTTATTTTACTTTCCCAGCTCACTTGAGAACCAACTAAGCATGACTTAGTAGGTAACAAGTCCAAGTACCCACCAACAAAGGACCAAGTACCCACAAAAGATTAAAAAGATCAAAAGACTAAAAGCTCAAAAGATTAAAAGATCAAAAAGTAAAAGGACCTCAAAAGTCAAAAGACCAAAAAGATTAAAAGCCCCTAAGGGCGGTTTCCTTAACTTATGGATTTGTCTCTCATTGATGGACTATAAATGAAGAAGCATCCTCATTTGTTCAACACATTAAAGATCATCTTCATCTTTGATCAAGAAGACATTTTCTGGGGGTTTATTTGCTGTTCTTTTCTCTCTTTCTCACACGTGAGGTCTAGATTAACTCTTGAAGATAGCTGTGAGGTCTGATTCAGTTTGTGCAAGTAGCCATGAGGTTTGGTCCGTCTCCTTGCATCAGATGGAAACCCTATAGGGCCTGTTTAATGTGACCCGAGCCTTGTTAGGGCTTCTCCAACAGACGACAACCCTTGCTAGGGCCTTCTTTAGGCAGGTCGAACCTCTTCCATCCCATCAACAACCTTTAGGGCCTCTCTTAGGTAGTCCGCAACCCTTCCATGGCTTGTGCAAGGCCACCGAACCTCCAGTTAGGCACCCACAATAGTTATCGCAGCCACCGAGGGTTTGAACAGTCTGTTGCAGCTTCGGTACAGTCAACAACAACCTCAGTTTTTGGGTTTGATCAATGAAAGCAACTCATGTTTTCAGTGACAATCATCTTCTATGGTTGATTCCTTCTTGGAATGTGTGTCCTAGAGGCAATTTGATTGTCATGTAAAGGTCTGCTACTCATCCGCTTATGTACAAACTCAGTCATCTCATTTAGAGGAAAGATTATTCATTGTTTGGAGTTTATTCCTTGAAAGGTTTCCCCGTAAAAAATATCTGTGTTCTTGTGTCTATTTTTGTGGATGAATGTTTATCTTACTACAGCTATATAACTCAGAATCTTAACTACTGGTGATATATTAGTATACAAGTTTGCTAGAAATCAAAAGAAGACTGTTACTGTTATCAAATTTAAATCCATGGTGAAAATTTAACATGGTATCAGAGCTTTGGACGTGAAGTGCACAGTGCTTGACCAGGTCGTTGCCTTCGTAGACCTTAGGACAAATCTAAGAAGATTGTAGACCTTGTTGAATTAAAGATGACTTCAATAACCTTCAGACCAGAGGACAGACTTGAAGGGTCATCCAACTTTAATTCATGGAAAGTGTTTCCGCCTCTTATGTACCTAGGGTTAATGCAACATAAATCTTCAAGCTTCTCGGTTCATCCTTGGGGGCAAGTCTTGAGTCAAGTATTGTCACTTGATCTTGACTCCTCTGTTTAGGCTTAACCTCTAACGAAGCCAAGGGGGGTAGACCTTATTAATGTTACTAAGGCTTTAGGTACTTAGTTGTTTTGGATGAAAAAGTGTTGTTTATGAGTTTGAAGGTTAATATATTGATCAAGCCAATCGCACAATGAAATCAACTATACAACATATATGAAATAGAATAATCACTATAAAATATAGCTTAACTGAATAAAGCAATAATAAATATTAAAGGCCAGTGCCGTGGAGTCAGAGCAAATGTTGCTGTAAAGTAAATGTTTTGCAATTGTGTTCTTGGTCAATTTTATTATTAAAAGATGAATTGATTAAAGGAGAGACCTGCTCTACCAAGCCGCTGTCCAGACCCTTGTTCAACCACTGCCATCAAACCATCTTCCGTTGAGTTTTTTCCACCGCATCGTCCCTCTGCTGCCATCACTGATCATCTCTCCTTGTGCCTGCGTCTCTCCTCCCGTCTCTTCTTTGTCGCATCCCTTCTCCTCCAGTCTCTTCCCCTCCGCGCCCCTTCTCCTCTTTTCCTACATACCCCTTCCTTCCATCCGCGCTGCCCCCATCCTCAGTCTTTCACGCACCGTCGACCCTGCTTCCCTCCTCACCTTTTCGTCACGCCATCCCCTCTCATCCCTTCACTCCACGCTCCAACCGCTGTCGAGCTTTGTCCTCACTTTGTCCTCACGACTACCAGTCGTAGCCTCCAAGCCGCCAGTCACCTGTAAGGTTTAATAAGGTGGAAATATCAAATATAAAAATTATATTAATATTTATTTAAAAAAAAAATCGTGGCGGGCTGGTTTCAAACAACCAATAAAAATAAATCAAGGTTTACATCAGAAAAAATCCCAGTCATTGCCAAAATGGGAGATATCAATGCCAGATTGGACCAATTAGACAAGAAATATGCAAAACTCAAAGCGGACATCGGCAAAAACAATAACGATCTAACAGGGCTCAAGGTAGGACTAGATCAAGGCATAAGTAGATTGCAAGCATAACAAAGGAAGACGCAAGAAATTCTCAACATTATCTTGGCCAGACTTTTGTCACTCACCTCAATTCCCCCACCTAGCTATAACCTAGACCCTTTCAATACATCTCCACTGAATACGCCTAAATCGCTGGGCCAACCCGACACAACGCCACCACCCGAAGTCCCCCTCTTTAACATTTCGTCGATATCAATTCCCCAAGCACACAGATACCAATTAAGGGTAAAATTAGAGTTACCCAAATTTGATGGAGATGAGAAGCAATGTATCGCATGGATCAATAGGGTCGATGAATACTTTGATATCCATAACATACCCTACGACAGCGAGAAGATTAAGTATGCTGAGACGAAGTTAGAGGGAAATGCGTACAATTGGTACATGTGGTGGAAGACGGCAACTCGAGTCAGTTCCTTTAATTGGAACACCTTTACAAATGATCTTCTTAAAAGATTTCAAGGCGTAACCGAGAAAGACTTCTTTGCCAAGATCACCAGGTTGCAGCAAAAAGGAAGTATAGATGAATACACATGCGAGAATGGGAAGCTTTGGCAACTCGAGTTCCAGAACTAACCGATGACCAACGTCTGCAATCATACATACATGGACTTAAACCACACATTCGGAAAGAGCTAGAATTACATAACACTTCTACCATGGGGGAGGCAAGACGTAAGGCCAAGATTATTGAGAACAAGTTTAAACGATCCACTCAAGGTAGCTTGACAAAAAATACTCCAAGAGGAATCCTCCCCAATCAGCGAATACAGGAACGTGAAGGTATACATCGCCGCATCTAAGGGAAGGAGCACAACCTAGTTTAGAAGCCTAGAGGATGAGGGAAGGAAAGTGCAAATATTGTGGAGAAAAATGGGATCCTAAGCATAGATGTTTGCAAAGAAGCAACCCCCAAAAGTTGTATGTGTGCAAAGCTGAAGAAGAGGAAAAAATCTCAGAATGTGAAGAGCCAAGTAAGGAGATACAAGAAACCAACATGATTTCCACTACGAACTAGAAGATGATACACCAAAGATCTCATTAGCCGCCATTACAGGGATATCCCAACCATAAACATTGAAGCTAAAAGGACATATAAAAAACAACAATGTTTCGATTCTCATAGATAGTGGCAGTACACATAACTTTATTAATGTTAATCTTGCTAAGGTATTCAACTTATTCGTTTATCCAATGCCTAACATGAAGGTTATGGTAGAAGACGACAAGAAGATTGAAAATGTGGGAAAATGTCACAATGTTAAATTACAAATGCAAGAATATAATCTTGAATTTGACTTCTTTGCTGTACCTCTTGGAGGAGTAGACGTTGTGTTGGGAATCCAATGGTTGCAAACATTGGGTACATACTCCGCTAACCATCAAGAGCACTTCATCCAATTCAATTGGCTAGGGAAGGAGTACAAGTTGTACGGTTTCCAACCACCCCAAACTCAATTGGTTACATCACATCAGATGGAAAGGCTAATTCGAAAAGGAGCACCTGCTTATGAAATCCAATGTCAAGAGATGGAGCTACTAACATGTGAAGGAGTTGACTGCAACCCTCCGGAGATACAAGAGCTAATCCAAAAACATCACAAGTTGTTCCAAGAGCTTCTGATGGAGCTCCCACAAAATAGGAAGACAAAACACTTAATTGAGCTAGAGCTAGGGGCAAAGTCGGTAAATATTAGACCATATAGATATCCCCATCATCATAAAACATAGATTGAGAGGTTGACTCAAGATTTGTTAAAATGTGGAGTCATTTCAAAGAGCTGAATCCCCTATGCCGCTCTAGTAGTGCTAGTTCGAAAGAAGGATGGATCCTTCAGGTTGTGCATAGATTACAGAGGACTCAACAAAGTCACAATTAATAAGAATAAATTCCCTATTCCGTTCATCGATGAGATGATGGATGAACTTCATGGAGCCAAATACTTCTCCAAATTAGACATGAGATCAGGATATTACTAAATCAGCGTTAGATTAGAAGACGTAGGCAAAACTGCTTTTCGTACTCATGAGGGCCATTATGAGTTCAAAGTAACGCCCTTCAGGTTAACTAATGCTCCAGCCACCTTCCAAGCCGCAATGAACGAATTGTTCCATCCATATCTATGAAAGTTCGTAATAGTATTTTTTGATGATATCCTCGTATATAGCAAAACATGGAGAGAGCATGTTCGACACTTAGATCAAGTACTAACCATCTTGGAAGAGCATCAGTTTTTTGCAAAAATGTCAAAATGCACTTTTGGGAAAGAAGAAGTGGAATATCTTGGCCACATACTATCAAAAGGAGTCAAAGTTGATCCCAGTAAGATCAAGGCAATCAGTGAGTGGCCCCAACCAGATAATATCTCGAAATTACGAGGGTTTCTAGGCTTAACGGGGTACTATCAAAGATATGTGAAAAATCACGCACATAAGACAACCCCCTTAACAAACTTATTAAAGAAAAATTCTTTTCGATGGAATGAAGAGGCAGAAAAATGCTTTGAAGCATTAAAGAGCATTATGTCATCAACACCAGTATTAGCAACCCCATATTTCACAAAACCTTTTATCGTTGAGTGCGATGCTTCAGGATTGAGGATAGGAGTAGTCTTGATGCAAGAAGGTCACCCGATAGCTTTTGAAAGTAGGAAGCTCAATAAGAGAGAGAGTTTGAAATCCACGTATGATAAGGAAATGATTTCCATTATACATGCTCTAACAAAATGACGAGAATACCTCCTAGGGAGCAAAATTTTGATAAGAACAGACCACAATAGCCTTCAATATCTCTTTCAACAACAAACATTGTCGACTGAACAACAGAAATGGATAGAAAAAATTGCTACATTTGACATGGAGATACTACATAAGCGAGGAAAGGACAATGTTGCTGATGCCCTTTCTCAAAAAGATGATGGAGTCAAGGCTTACGCAATCTCAATTTTTGTTCCAGATTGGTTAGATGAAATCCGAGGAGAATATGCCAAGGACCCAGACACTTGTGACCTAATCAATGACCCTAATCAAGGTTCGAAGTTTGAATGGAGGAATGACATCCCCTGGTATAAAGGAAGAATCTACGTAAGCCCTACATCTCGGCTTAAAACCAAGGTGTTGATAGAGTCTCATGACTCCCCAGTTGTAGGCCATGTGGGTTTTTTCAAAACTTACTACAATGCCAGGCAATCCTTCTATTGGAAGTGGATGTATAAAGACATTCAAAAGTATGTAGCCGAGTGTGATACCTGTCAAAGAAACACAAGCGAAAATGTCATGACTCCAGGACTACTCCACCCGCTTCACATACCAACCCAAAAGTGGGAGGAAATTTCCATGGATTTTATTAAAGGGTTACCCATATCCGAAGGCAAGGACAAAATCTTCGTGGTAGTGGATCGCTTAACAAAATATGCACATTTTATGATTATTAAGATAACTGACTCCGCCAAACAAATTGCTGAAGTACTTTGTAAAATATTTACAAGTTGCATGGATTTCCCAAAATCATCGTTAGTGACAGAGATGCCAAGTTCACAAGCAATTTTTGGAAGGAATTCTACAGACAAGTTGGGATCACTCTTAACATGAGCTCATCCTATCACCCCCAAAGAGATGGACAAACGAAAGTTGTTAACAAATGTGTGGAAGCCTATCTCTGTAGTTTCGTCACAGACAAGCAAAATAGATGGTTACATCTTGGAGAATGGTGGTATAACTCCACCTATCATACGTCGGCCAAAATGACACCTTTTCAAGCATTGTATGGGTATGTGCCTCTTCGATGGAAGGAACTCGTTCAAGGAGATGCAAAAGTACCTGCAGTAAAAAGTCAACTTGAAGAAAATCAAAAGGTAGTGCAAGTACTCGGGGATAATTTAACTAGGGCACAAAATCGTATGAAACAACAAGCAAATCAACATAGGATAGAAAGAGAGTTTGAAGTAGTAGATTGGGTATTTGTAAGACTTCAGCCATACAAACAATTGTCACTTAAGCAACAAGGAAAGAATAAATTAGCTCCCAAGTTTTATGGGCCATACCAAATTACCCGAAAAAGTAACCCGGTAGCATATGAATTGAAGTTACCAGACAAGAGTCGAATTCATAATGTTTTTCATGTTTCAAATCTCAAAAGATAGTTGGGTCAACATCAAACTGCTCAAACGACACTTCCTACGTTGGATGAAGAAGGGAAACTGGTATTAGAACCAAAAGCCATCATCAACACTAGAGAAATAAGACTACGTTCTCGTATTATCAAAAGAATACCTTATTAAGTGGAAGAATTGTCCAGAAGACGACGCTTCCTGGGAAACAGAGAAGTTTATTCAGCATTACCCGTCATTACCTTGCTTTGAGGACAAAGCATCTTAAAAGAAGAGGGCAATGTTATATATTAGATATATATAAAGAGAATAAAATAATAAATAAATATAATAATGCTTTAACAAATTGTAATTAGTTGTAAACAAAAAGACACGACTTTATGAAAAGTCACATTCATACCCCGTGAAACATATATTTACGGAAGTCTATTGTAATTTATCATCATCCAAAAAAATTATTAATAAACATTTGTTTTTCAGTCATGAGTTTTTTTCATCGTTGTGTGTTTCATTTTCTTTTCCCTATTGGTACTAGGAGAAATCGAAGTGGGTTAGTCTTCTTTACAAAAAAAATGATAAATTTAAAACAACTTTAAACTAAAACTACTTATAAAAAGTATATAGCCTGTTAAGATGATTGTGTTTGTGTTAATTAAGAACTACAAGAAAAACAGAAAAATCACTCCACAAAAAGAGACTGCGAATCCCCCTAGGGGGGTGGGGTGTGGGCGATGTGTAGCCCACTTGCTCTTTTTATTATTAATTATTACAAGATCAGAAATGCTTGTGATCCTTTGGAAAATAGGATCACTAAGCTTACAAATTATTGGAAAATTTGATTAGAAGAAGGTAGGAGCATCCAGGGTGCTCCAGATGGCCTAAAAGTTCAAATTATCTCCAGTCTCCTCCTATCTGTTCATCAATGCTACAAAAACAGCAAGCTATTAATGATGAAAGATGCCAAAAAATACTTTTAAAGTGTCTTTGGACAACCATTAAAAATTTGAAAAAATTAGACTAAGTTAAACTATGATAAAAAACAAGTAGAGGAATCAAGGAAAGCAAGTTGGATTGCGTGTTGGGGCAGCCAATTAAATCACTATAAAATTTGCTAGATAGTCAATTAAAAGTCAACAAACTAACTTCTTATTCAAATATTTAAAATTCACTATTAGATGACCTGAAAAATGAGAAGCTAGCTATGTTAGATCTACAAAAAAATGCTTTAAAACCAAGATCTAAACATATATATCAGATCTAAAATAAGATTTAACTTTAAGAATAGAGAGAGATCTGAAAATTAAAAGGACCAGTAACCAAGAAATTATAAGTTATTAAAGGTAGCAGAAGTGAGAACCGACTCCGTTTTTGAAAGAAAAAGGATAGCCAACTATGCCTGCAACCCAACAAAGTTAAATGAAAGGAACAAAAGGAACTGAAGATAGATGAAAAAGCAGCTGAGCTCAACTTCCTCCTTCAGTCACCTATCGTGTGTTGTCACAAACACTTACAAAGCAAGATTAAATCTAGAGTGTATAATAAGAAGAGAAAAGAAGGGCATTAGTACAACCGAATACCCCTGCTGCTTCTATATCTCTAACAAATTAATCATTAATAAGCAAATCAAAACATTGAATGCTTACTCTACTGGCACAAAGGCCGTCTAAGCTAGATTAATTTAAACTAATTGCAAGTGAAAGAAAGACTGGAAAGATTTCAACTCAAACCATCAACAAAGCGCACATCAAGTGGGATGGTTGCAACATCTGGCCTCCAAAGCTTTCAAAAAATACTTTATTAACAGATGATCCAATGATCAAAGAAGAATTGCAAGAGCAGAGGTTCAATGCTTGATACTCAAATGATTGAAGAGACCTTGCTTAAATAGGAAAAGATAGCTAGAGGGGGGGGGGTGCACTTGCTCAAAAGGGGGCACACTTGCTTTGTTGGCATGACTTGGAACTGAGTTGGAATGAGTTGTTTGAGGCTTGTACAATGGAAACATCTCGCAGCAAAAGCGCCACTTGCTAAAACTCATGCCATCTCATAATAGATACATCCACTTATGGAGAATGCACCCCACTTAGAGAGATGCACCCTCTCTTCGGATGAGGAAACTTTCACTTGCCGATACTTGACAAGAAAAACACTCAAATGTGTTTTAAAAACACCCGGGATGTTTTTGCTTTACTTCGCCAACTCACAAAATTCACTTTCGGCATGTTTTTGTTATCTTATGAGTTGCCTAATTTTTCACTTTATCTATTTTTTGGGGTCTTTTTTACCATCTTCAAGTAATAATTAATTTTTGAGATAAATAATTACTCGAAAACTTAGGAAAATGGGTGTAAGGGTTAAATAGGTGCTCTGAGTTAGAAAATGAGCACCCCCATGGAAAATTCTGCCCCTAGACCACACTTTTATGCTTTAGAGAAAAATTACAATTGACTTATTAAAAATCAGCCTAGAAAAAACGGAAAAAAATATTTTTTTTTCTTCCGGAAATTAAAAAATACTTACGGGGGACTTAGTACATGTTCATATGACTCAAAAGCAATGATTAGCATGGTAATATACATTGTCACATAGGTTTTAATAACCTCCTAAGGCCTAACCACCAAGACATTTACTCTAGCTTTGGTGGAGCAGGTGAAAAACTCGAAAATTATTAGTCATTAAAAAACGATATATAATTCCCAAGGAAAAATAACACCCTAAAGTAAAGTATTGTTGACTAAGTCTTAGGAAAGCCAAACCTTTTACATAATTTCATCATGCTAAGTCATTTATTACAATTTCCTTGTAGGGTATAAACATGTAAAAATATAAAAAGGGGGCCACTGATTGACCTGATAGACTTTTGAACACATGTGTTGAATAGCTCACTTGTTCAAGTCTTTAACTGCTCACTGGCAATCCACCTAAGTGCAACTTAGTGGATAACATGAAGCAAGGCTCTTGGCCACCTTGGAAGAGAATGATCTTGATGACCTGGTCCTCAATGTTGTAGAAGAACCTACAACTAATGCAGGGAAGGAAACATTCAAGAGGAAGCAAGCCAAGGCAAGAAGGTTTATCTACGATTTAGTTAAAGACACCTCGATGTCTGTCATAACCCCATTGAAGATTGCCAAAGAATGCTTTGACACCTTGACAAATCTATATGAGAAGAAAGCTCCTTGCCATAAAAGAGTTCTGAAGAACAAGCTTCGTACATTGAAAATGGAGAAGGATGAAGGTGTGGCTCCAATCTTTACAGAAATCTCTCAGGTAAGAGATCAACTCTTAGCTATTGGTGTTTCAGTAGATGATGATGATCTTGTTCAAATTGTTTTTGATGGTCTTGCTAGTGCTTAGGAATTTTTTTTGTCTGCTATAAATGGTCGTGATGTCCAACCAAAGTTTGAAAGACTATGACATGATTGCTTAGAAGAGGAAGGAAGAGGAGGAATACAGAGCAAAAATGGTAGTGCTTAGGAAGGTGTTATCACCAACCTTGTAGTTGCCTATGTGAGGTGGATCTAGGATGGATAGTAGAGGGACAAGCAACTTAGGAGGTGGAACCAAGACTACCTAGACTCCCAAATGGATGGTTGTCACACCAATCAAGGAAGCCTTCACTTTATGTTATCTTAGCCCAAGACAACAAAGGGGGAAACCCGGATCTGCTCTCGATAGGAGAGATTAGACCTAGACACCAGCTCAGATCAATTAGACTTGAGGTATGTAAGGTGTAAGGTAATTGGAGACTTTAGATCTATGGAAGGTGTCACTTAAGTGTGCCAAGGCTTTGGAAAAGGGTTTTAGACAAATGAGGGTTGATCCAAAGTGGAACACAGGTGACCTAAGGGGGTAAATATTAGATCTAGGGTTGAGGTACTAGCAATTGATGAAGATATCTGTTGCCTTGGGAAACATGACCAATGCAGGGAGGGCAAGGACAATGTTGGGGCTATCTCCTAAGTTGCTTGTCCCTCTACCATCCATCCTGGATCCACCTCACATAGGCAACTACAAGGTTGGTGATAACACTTTGGCGCCGTTGTCGGGGAGGTAGAGGCCTACCTTGGTTTGACATACCTCACCTCTCCTACGACATTATCCGTTGGTGAACACGGCAATTCGTTCACTTGGCGACTCCACAATGCAACTCCACTAAGAAGTTAACCCATCCCATAAATCATAATGAATATAAATGTATTCTTGAGGCACATGAAGGAATTAACCAAAAACATGATTGAAATAAATGAAAGGGATAGATGGAGGTCAGACTACGGGTATGAGGATGATCTCGAGCATGACTATGGGTATGAATCTAGTTATCACAATCTTTATGATACCCACCAACTTCCTCACCCATGCAACAAAGATTTCCCAACCATCCCGAGTGGACCTGTAAGTCGACATGAACCTAGAAGTCAGTCCCAGTCAAATCCTTATAGCCAAGTAACCAGAGCTATTAAAAATCAAGACGGACAGTCTCCTTTTGACTTTTCTGAAATATCAGGGGCACCTCTTCCTATGCCAAACGATTACACTAGGAGGATGCCCTGATTCAATGGAAATAAGGATATATCTATTGAAAGTCATCTGGATATTCTTATTAAATTGAGCACATAGATCTATGGACAAACACAGAACTCACAAGATAGATCACACAATTTACTCAGCAATTGAAGAATGAAATAGTGCAAAAATGGCTTGCAACTGTGAATGCTTTCATTAATAAAAAAAATAATTAGATAATAATTACAATGAAGTACAATGGCTAAATAGCCACAAGCAATTCGAATCCACATGAGGAAATTCGAATTGATTAGACTCTACTTGACTGTAGGTAACTAAGACCTTGTCTAAATCATTATCAGAGGACTCAATAGTTAACTGACCTTGTCTAAATCATTATCGGAGTTCATCGGAGCTCTAAAACACAACTCAAGTGTCTAATTCAGTGTTAACTAAGGCTAACTGACCGTGGTAGGTGAGAAATGCGCCTCTCCTGCATGCAGCCATGCAAACCTAGCGCTAACTGAATGTAGAGGACTAGAACTGAATGTAACTGACTCCTAACTGAGCTTGACTAGTCACCAACTCAACTCAATTGGCCTTCGTTGGTATCGACACTTCTAGTGGCTCCTAAATTGTAGGAATTGATCTAGGAGGCTCCTAAACTGATGCATGCAAGTGCAATTAGTGGCAGTAGGCCTCAATTAGTGTTCCCCACACTTTAGTAACTAAAACATGTGCCCCAATTAGGCCAAGTGGACCCAATGGTGCTAGTGACTAAAAATAGACTGGATGGACTCCCGATTTAGACATGACTCCTGATTTAGACATATGACCAAATTGGACAAGGGAGGATTAATAATCCTAACACCCCCCCTAAATGCTAACTTGGACAATCTGTGGGCCCTGGTAACTAAGACCATAGGTCACCCATTACATCAAGTAAAGTAAAGTAACTGCTCAATACAAGGAGCTAGGGAAAAAACCACATGGGAAAAAAGCCCCCCCTTTAATTAAGCAGATAGAATCAGGATTCAAGTTTGAAAAACTTGAAAATGTGTTGCCGCAATCTCTGTGATGTAGCAGAGCAACATGCATGATGTTCTGTGCACATGTATCTTGGGGCCTGGCATGTAGACTTCTCCTTCTTTTCCCAAATGATGATGGAAGGAAGGAGGAATGTAACCTTTGTCTCTTGCTGGATGAAGAGGTGTATGATCAGCTCTATTCTTCTGAATGCAGTGAGACTGAGCCCTTGCCATGTAGCATCTTACAGGGAGTTTATTGCATCTCTCTGAAGGAGGTAAGATTGCACGATATAGTGCAAGGGTCTTTCCCTTCTGAGTGTTAGATGGGTTTCCAATCATCTTCCTAGGTTTTAGTTTGGAAGTAGGGACTGGATCTGGATCTGAATCATCTTGAATCTCAATCTCATAAACTGATACAACTGGATTTGCAATACTAGTGGAAGCAACAAAAGTAGTAGATGAAATGATTTTACCTTCCCTTGCAAGTGGCTGTTGAGAGTGCATTGGTTCTGAAAATGGCATGAAGTGTGAGAACTCATATGCCTTAGAGGGATGATTTGCAACACCCTTCGCTATGATGTTTCCAGTAGAGATATCTGTGATCTCCACTGAGTCAGGGCCAAAGATCACTCGCTTTGGAGAGCCAGTATGAGTCATCTGGTATACAGATAACAGGTTTGAAGCTAGGGAGGGAACATAGAGCACATCTTTGAACTTTCCATGTTCAAGCTTGATAGAGCCCTTCCCTTTGGTTTGAACTCTACTGTTATTGCCCAGCTGAATACTAGGACCATCAAAAGACTGTAAAGAGGAGAATGATTCTCTAGATGCAACCATATGATTGGAAGCTCCAGAATCAATGAGGTAGGCATGTGCTATTGAGCAGTTGGCCTTCAATGCATGACCTCTTTCGAAGCAATCTTCTGTGTGTTCAGCCTTCCTTGCGCTAGTAGGTGCAGTGATGTTATGTTTCTTCAAAAGAAGAGTCATTTCATCAATTTGTCTTCTCATGTAGGAGCTATCTGGATGAAAGCCCCTTCCACTGTAGGAACAAAGGGTCTTCCCTTTGCCATTCTTCTTGCTTCTCTTCAAACCTGAAGGCTCTTCTGACTGCTCTTTCTTCACAGGAGACTCATCTCTTTGCTTCCCTTTATCATTCGCTACCTTACCTCCTCTTGCAACCAGTGCTTGATCTTTGGAAGATCGAATGATCCCCATTTGGATCAACTTGTCATGCTCATGAGTGAGAGATTCAATGAAGCTGTTAAGAGTGGGCATCTTCCAATTTGGAGTAGTGAGCTTCACTAAATGAAAGGTTGACACAAAGACTGAATAGTCTGCACCAAGTTTTGAGAGGATGGCAAGAATAAGTTGATCATCCTTCTTTTCAACCTTGCACAGCTTCAATTCGAACACCAAGCTCTTGAATTTTGTAAAGAAGTCATTTAGTGTTTCGAAATTGGATGGATGAAGGGAGATCAACTCATTCTCGAGCTGATAGACCCTCATATCATCTTGCTGATCAAACACTGAAGCAAGCTTATCCCATACCTCCTTGGGAGTCTTCAATCCTTTGATGTGGAAAAGAAGATCTCGAGAGATTGAGAGGCACAAGCATCCATATGCTGCATCAAGCCTATTGAAATATTTTTCTTTGTCATGATTAAGAACCGACTCTGCCTCTGTATTCATTGTGAGCCTGAAAAGCTGTTTGGAGCGAAGTTGCATCTCCATGCCCTCCTTCCACTGGTGGTAATTGAAAGGAGTCAGAGGCTCTATTGGAGAGGCCATTTTGAAGAAGATTTAGCTGCTGTAGCGAATGTAGTGAGGAGAAAGAGCTGCTTGTAGCGAATGCAGTGAGAAGAACTGATAACCTGTAAATCACACAATCAAACAGACAAAATAAGGTCGACTACCTGCACACTAAGTCACAGGGTTCGCCGAACCTAATCCTTGAGGTTTGAGGTTCGGCGAACCTCAAAAAAAATTTGAAATTTGTTCAAGTTCGCCGAACCTAATGTCGAACTTGAAGCTGAACCCGAACCTCGTCGAACCCGAACCTGAAGCTGAACCTAATGTTGAACCTAAAGCCGAATCCGAACCTGAAGGCGAACCTAAAGCCGAACCCGAACCTGAAGGCGAACCTAAAGGAAAAAAGAATTGAGGTTCAATTTTTTTACTGAAAAAAAAATTCATATAAAACACACACACACACAATACCAACAAATTAAATGTTGTCTATAAATTAAATGCAATCTATTTATTTATGTTGTCTATGAATTAAATGCTCTATTTATTTATGTTATCTATAAATATAATGTTGTCTATAAATTAAATGCTTTTGATTTATTTATTATGTCTATATATTAAATGCTCTTTATTTATTTATGTTGTCTATAAATTAAATGCTCTTGTAATTTGAAATATCATGCCTATAGTCTACATAAGAACACACCAAACAACTAGTAAGAACATATATTTACCCCTAAGAACAAACTACTGCTGTGGGAAGCATGTAAATCCACTGTTAAACCACAAAAACCTACTCTTAGAAGTACAAATCTGTAAGCAGAAATGTCATAAACAATAAGTATATATGACGAAATTATGAATGGTGAGCTAAGTGCTTTGAATCCTATGGGTGATGGGGTGTAGAAAATTAGTTAAAGGGGAGTATATGAAGAAAGTTTATATATATATAGTCGAACCTATTGTCGAACCTCATCCGAACTTCATTGGAAAATTCGAACCTGAACCGAACCTAATCCTTGCCGAACCCGAACCCAAACCCGAACCTGAACCGTGTGACTTAGCCTGCACATTTCAGGTTTTCATCACACCCAACATAATTGATCAAGCAAGTTTGATCAACAATTCCTTAACTTGGGGTATTAAGTGGTAAACCTTCTGCTTCTGGTGCAGAGTAGGAATGGGGCAAATTGCTCAAAACAAATGATCCAGTTGGAGATATGAGGAGGAGAGGTGCCTTGTCCGCCGAGGCTCTGATACCATATTAAATTGAGCACATAGATCTGTGGACAAACACACAACTCACAAGATAGATCACACAATTTACTCAGCAATTGAAGAATGAAACGGTGCAAAAATGGCTTGCAACTGTGAATGCTTTCATTAATAAAAAAAATAATTAGATAATAATTACAATGAAGTACAATGGCTAAATAGCCACAAGCAATTCGAATCCATATGAGGAAATTCGAATTGATTAGACTCTACTTGACTGTAGGTAACTAAGACCTTGTGTAAATCATTATCGAAGAAGTCAATAGTTCACTGACCTTGTCTAAATCATTATTGGAGTTCATCGGAGTTCTAAAACACAACTAAGTGTCTAATTCAGTGTTAACTAAGGCTAACTGACTATGGTAGGTGAGAAATGCGCCTCTCCTGCATGCAACCATGCAAACCTAGTGCTAACTGAATGTAGAGGACTAGAACTGAATGTAATTGACTCCTAACTGAGCTTGACTAGTCACCAACTCAACTCAACTGGCCTTCATTGGTATCGACACTCCTAGTGGCTCCTAAATTGTAGGAATTGATCTAGGAGGCTCCTAAACTAATGCATGCAAGTGAAATCAGTGGCAGTAGGCCTCAATTAGTGTTCCCCACACTTTAGTAACTGAAGCATGTGCCCTAATTAGGCCAAGTGGACCCAATGGTGCTAGTGACTAAAAATAGACTGGATGGACTCCCGATTTAGACATGACTCCTGATTTAGACATATGGCCAAATTGGACAAGGGATGATTAATAATCCTAACAATTCAGTGGGATTACATGGAATCTAGAGGTGCAAACAATGAAGATGTTTATATGCGAGCCTTAGGAGAATCCTTGCAAAGGGATGTTCAACTATGGTTTGATCATTTAGCACCAGGATCCATCACTGGGTATGACATGTTCACAGATTTGTTAATTGATAGTTGGAGTAGGGACACTGATAAAATTTTAGAGTGTCAGTCTAGCAATGAGTGTGCCGTTGATAATCAATATATTGACAATGTGCTTTCTAAATTGGACCATTCCTCTCCTAATATGTTCCAAATTATGAGTGTGCCTGCAATCCATAAGAATGTTACAGAGTACTTTGAGAATAATGTTTCAAAACCTCATGTTGAAACTAAGAAGGATATCAATCAAATCATACGAGATACTCTGTTATTATTACCTGAAGCAGTCACAGAGCAAATCCTGGACTTGATCAGTGGAAGGGAACCTAACATGCACCATCAAGAAACATCCATAGTTGAGGCTTCCGTTTGTGAGTCCACCAAAGAGCCTTTAGAAGAGAAAATCCATTGTCATTTCCAAATTGACGATAATTTGAGTCAGTATTCAAGCCATTTGAATTTGGATTCAAACTTTGATGAAATCAATCAAATTTCCGTTGAAGAGCAATCTTGTGGTCATATTGTGATTGAAGAGCATGCCTGTAAGAGTGATAGGGAAACTAAAACTGAACTTATTGATGTTTTTCCTTATCTAGAGCTTCAAGAAGAACAATCACTTGATGATACAATTGTAAGTGAACTTGATCAAGAACATTGCACTAAGGGTCCTTGTCTTGATAGTATCGATGGAATTCTTCATCCAATCCTTAATCAGAATATGTTGGTTCAATGTGTGGATACTGACCTTGTTTCGATTCTTGAAATCACTCCTAGAATTAATTTAAAAGATCTTTCCTCTCGTCAAATTCTGAGATCAATTATTCCAAGTCTGGGAGAAAATTTTCAATCCCCCCTCTTGTCCCAACTTTTCGAGCCTTCTTGTATGGGTTTGTCTTTTAATCAAGTTGTTACTTTCAAAATCTTTAATCAAGAGTTTAAGCATTATCACGTAATTGGAGAAAAGGCACTTCATGTCTCTTCTCAGTCATCCGTAATGCATAATTTTTTTCAATTTGTAAATTTGTAATATGGATGGTTGGAGAAGGTGTATAAAGATCAATTTCATCTTTTCTCCATTTTTAAACATCAAATGGGCTTGATCTCATTCACAGTTTCATTGCATTACAACTTGTCACCATTTGATTCTTCGGGAGTGAATAGAATTGAATGTCCTAGTAGGGTAGAGGAGAAAACAAAGAACTGTTTGGAGTGGCCGAGTCATGAATCATATTGTCTTCCTCCATCAAGAACAAACTTGCATTCCTTTTATGACCCTATCAGCATCTTGATGGATGAGTTTTTAGAAATCCAATCTCATCCTTGGCATGATTTCATTTCTCTTGATCCATATCTTTCTTTGATTTTCAAACAACAAGTTATAATGGCTTCAATTTTCATTTACATTACTTAAAGCCATCTTTGACTTGTTGTATCATTAACGGTAAAGAAAGCTCAATAGATTTGCTCAGCAAGTGGTAGCATTGGATTTATGATTTTACCTAACACTTGTCAAAATTGGTTAGAGTAGGGTAGGTAGGACTTAAATAAGCCTTTTCCGACAGTAGTGTATGTTGTCCACCTATTTCGACTAGGTGGTAACCTCATGTACATTGAAGATGTACATTATGTGCAGTTTGTACCATGGAAAAATTCTGGGGATTTTTCACTCAGCAGGGCAATTATGCCCCTTTTGTACACGAAATGTCTGCTCCCCTGCGTGGGACAATTAATGTAACTTTATATGTTAGCATGGGTCATTTCTCTAAGGATGTCACCATGGATTTTATTATCAGGGAAGTCCCCTTCACCGAGTGTGTTTTTCCCCTTCCAGTTAATTTTGTTAATTAACAATTTTAATTGTTTGGGTTTTTCACTCACAAATCCTCCAAAGTGGTGAATTGACGTTCTGATAATCAAGCTCATGAGTTGGCTAAGGTTTCAAGTTGTTGTCCATGACCATGCTAGCCATATCTTGTAGTATTGCGGAATTTCGTTAGGATTTTAATTTTTATTTTGATTTTTTCTTAATTAATTAACTTTACCATTCGGTGGTTAATTACTTAAGTTTCGATGTAATAATGTAATTTCTTGAACCTTGGCATTTTGTAATAGGGGCTATGAATGCAAATGAAAAAGCTATGACACCCCCTAAGCCATTGGTTCAAAGTCTCATTTCATTATGACAAGGAGTTGGGAAGTTAGACCAATTTTGGTGAAGACAAGGTATTTTTTCCTAGGAAATTAATTTAATTTCCAAGGGTGAAAAATTAAATTATTTGATTTTGAAGGAAAAAATCAAATAAGGCCATGGTAATTAAGTTTGGGAGGTGGCTAAGCATAGCCAAAATTTCATTTAAATAAAGTTTAAACCCCCCATGGTCAAAGTAAATGTCTGAAGATCTCCTAAGTGGGGCGTCCCTCTTGTCTTAATAAAAGATAAAAAATAAAAAATAAAAGATAAAAAATAAAAGATTAAATAAAATATAAAAAGTAAAAGATAAAAAATAAAAACAATAAAAAATTAAAATAATAAAAATTAAAATTTGAGTCAAAAGGGGGCCCCACTTGAGTCATGGAAACCTTAGATCTAAGGGTTAAGCTTTATTGTGACATGGATCTATCTTTTTGACCATTGATTTGAAAAGGCACCCTTGCTTATGATTGGTGGATGGCTTGCAAAGTCAACAAACCTAGATCTAAGGGTGGAGGAGAGCTAGAGTTTAGATCTATGTTTTGGACCCTTGATTTGAGAGTGGGTTTGAGATCTTTTCAACTATAAAAGAGAGGCCCCTCCTTTCATTTTATCATCCATTCTTTGGAGCATGGTTATGCTGCCAAAATACTCTCTTCCCCCTCTCTTCTCTATTCTTCTCTCTCAAGTTTTCTTTGGCTATTGTAATGTTGTTGCCCTATTGGGGTTTATAATACATCAATCTTTGGAGGATACATTTGTTGGTGCACCCATTTTGTGGCTCGAAGAGTGAGGTAACTGTTTATGGTTGGTTATTGTTGTTGACACTGAGAGGGGGGGGTGAATCACTGTAAGGCCAATTTAAAACATTTTCTTAGCTTGACAAGTCATCAATCTACCAATCACATAAACATTTCATAATCACATCATAGCATTTAACTCATCAAGGACCATAACACAGAAGAATACCACATCATATGAATTTGTAATCTTTTTATATTAATTGTGGTTCGGCTACAACCGTTAAGGAAAATCAGCACCTACTGATAAATAGAGCACCTGCTCTGCATCCAGGACCCTGCCTGGTTTTCTTAGACCCTGCTAAGAAGGGTTTCAGGTATCCTAACCTCAAATGCAAGTCAAGCTTGCATTTACATTAAAGCTCACTGTTACATTACTTCATCACTTGTCTCTTCAATCTGCTGCTGGTCAATACTGCTGTTGCAACACACCTGTTCTTCAATATTGCCAAGTTATCAAGGACTACTCATCTCTGTTGTTGCTGATCAGCTGCTCATCAACTTCTGGTTCATTTGCTCACTGCTGCTCATGAATCTCTGGTCAATCTCAGCTTGTTAACCTCTGCTGCTCATCCTCTTCACTGCTCATCAATCTTCTTGTTCATCTGCTCATCATCACTACTGCTGGTCATAGTCTCACATCAATCACAGCTGCTCAATACACTGCTGAGTCATGAAGGTCTGTTCAATGAATTGCTGCTGCCATCAACTTGTCATGTCTTGGCTCTTTGTAAATGTACTGTCACTTAGACCATTGAACTATGTATACACTTCTGAAACATTGCTACTACTGCTATATGTGACTAGGGAAACATAGGACACAAAAAGCTTACTTATAGTGCATGTTTGCCCAAACAAAGACAATCTCAGACTGTGGATGAACCTGTGGTCTCTTGGGCTGTTTAGCTATGCATGTTTTATATTGTGCAAACCTTCAAACAATCCTCGAATTTTTTATGCTCATAGCCAATCTCGGATGTCATTCAAATTCAGAGTTGTGTACCCAAAGCAAGTCCCAAAATTTGACTGCTGTAAAAGATGTCAAAACTGTGTGTGTAAATAAAACAACCTGACTTAGTCAATCTGCCTTCACTTTAGCATCCTCGGTGCTTTACAACCATCTGAGTTCAGAGTCTGTTAACTAAGTCATAATCACTGTGTTGTTAATCAATTCAACATCATAGTGGTGTATATCCAAAGTTGCATAGCAAGTTGTTTACTTTTTCATTCTGCCAAATCATTCATCAAGCAAGAATGTCCTGAACATTCTGCAGGACCTTTGGAAATAAAAGATGCCTTGCAGATATCATAAAGCTTCTGCACTGCTGCCAACAAACCTACTAAATATCTTCTTTGCAGAGCTCAAGTTATATACCTTGAAATAAGGAAAACACCAGTCAAGATAAGCTTACCATTCTTGTCAAGTTCAGCACATGTCAGCCTGATCTCACTCTGTCACTATCATCAACTGCCATACTCATCAACTTAATTGTTGTTCACTTAGCAAAGAATTAGCTTCAAGCTCCAAGTTTCTTGTAAGAAACCATAACAATTATGTGAATTCAAAAACTTTCTTGTGCTGGTCGAGACACTTTAAGATAGCAGAGACAAGATGCTTGTGTATGGGACTTGTCCACTAGATATATACTTTTGTTGTCTTCATAAAATCAGAGATTATTCTCCATTAAAAGGGGCTAAAGCCTGTTCATAGGTCTGTGCAAAATGCAATCATAAGAGAGATAAACACCTGTGTAAACAGCAGTCCATAGTAGCCCGACTTTGATCATCTCTTGTACCCCAGATACTGCATCTCCTTCATCCAAAAATTACTTCAAGACATTTTTACACTATCTTCTCTGCTTGAATCGATCCATCCAACTGTGGCAACTTCAGTAATTGTACCCCGAAAATCAGAGCTTGACTATACCACCGAATTCTCACTTCCTTATTGATTTCAGACATATCATAGTCCAAAACTCATTATGTTAGACCTCATCATTTGGTCTCTTTCATAGTCAATATGGAAGCCTTATGTAGCATAAATGATAGTCAAGTCCTGCTCATGTCTTCAACCTCCAACTGCTGCCCGAAAATCAGAGAAGAGAATAAAACTTTCTTGGAGTGTCTTCCAATTTATCAAAACGCAGATTTCAACATTGAATCTTTCCTTATCACCAAAAGAAAGGTCTGTTGCCTTCGCTGCTGCTATAGTGGACGGATTTCAGATCTGCTACAGTATATCGCAGTTCAGAAAGATGGTGTATTGAGACTTGTTCTTTTTGTCACTACGGCTGCTACAGTTGTCCTCTCACCACCGAAAATTCAGAGCTGGAATACCACTTCTTATTTCCACAAATGCTGCGAGCTGTTCCCAGAAATTTCCTCGGCTGCCTCATAAAATCGCAGAGCTCTCTGCCAAATATCTCACATAAAAGAGGTCGTTGAAAGGGTATTTATACCCATTTTTCAAATCTTTTTGGGGACGACTTGTAAATTTTTTTAATGGGGCCGACTTGATAATTTTTTAATTGAGCCGACATTGCCTATAATCTTTTTTGAGCCGACATAAAAAATTTAATTTAAATTGGAGTATTGACATAACAACGTTATTTGGTAAATAATGATTTCATTCAGTGCCTTCAACATCATCTAATTATTTGTGGAGCAGAAAGCATAGGAATTGATTCTTGACTGGTATTCAGAAAATTCTCTTGATAGCAGATAGTCATAATTTTAAGCATGCATGTTTAGCTCAGTAGAAGTTGGTATAAAACAACACATGTTGTGCTTCTGAAAGATACTCTAACCATATCGAACTACTATCGATTGATACGAATCATGCTCACCCATATCAACCTTCTAGCCATTGATACCAAGCACGTTCTGCCCAATCAGACTTTACAATAGAAACATCAACAGTCCCTATCTGCTCCAAACTCTGCCTCTTACTAGATCACAATTCCCTGGCATAGGTTTTGCAGATGCCTAACCATTCTCAGCAGCAGGCTTGTTTTCAGGCTTAGCCATTGCTTCTACAAAGTCCATGTCATGCTAAAGGATACTCTCAAGGTGGAGCGATTTACTTCCAATACATACCTTCTCCATTAGATCTGAAAGATTAATGAGCTGGTCCATTATTATTAGGATAACCATCAGGTGAAGGATGCAATTATATGCGTTGTAAAGTTCCTTGAACTTTGAAGATGCCTTTAGATTTGCTGTGAATGCACTTTCAGATTTGTACTGAGCATTAATAAAACTGCTATTTGGATCATCATTGGAACAGATCTGTAGAACTCATGAAGGTTCAAATGTCTCCATCCCTGATGATTTATTGTTTTTCAGATCGATCCATTAACCTCCAGCAGATCATATATATTTGATAATCTTTGTCAAGCTCACAACTTTCCATTACACCAATAGGGCTTCTTCATCAGGCAGGAGGTATTAATGACATCAAGTTCATGTTGGCATCAATGACAATTTCATCAACAATCTCCCCCTTTGTCATTGATGACAACAACTCATGCTCCCCCTATGAGCATGCTCCCCTTTTGTCTTCATCTCTCCCCCTTTGGCATCAATGGCAAAGGGTGTGCACATACCTGTGTCTGAGATCTCTTATCACTGCTGACTGCTCATTGGCTTTTGCTCCCCCTGTCAATATGCACGATCCTAGGACCTGTCTGTATGCCTGGAGTAACCATCCTTTCTCCTTTGAGTTCATTCTCCAGCCTCATGAACTCAAGGTGTGCTAAGGTCTTTGAGAGACCTTACACTTGGCTTGCCATATGGCAACCATCCTCCCTGCTCTGATCAGCTTCTCCTATCTGCAACTGCTCGGTCTTCCTCATCCATACCTGCTTCTTGACATCTGTCCTTTGAGCATCTGTTCCTTCATTTGTACCGGCTTTCCTTGATGAGTTGTCTAGATTACTTCTCAAGGGTTGTTTTCGTGTACTCCAACAATCTTGAGCTTTGTGCCCAAGGCCACTGCAGCTATAACACCTCATCGTACGACAATGTGCAGCAATGTGGTCGACATTGTTGCATGACCAACATCTGACTGAGCTGTTTGAACTTCCAACACTTCTTTGATCCGCTTCATTTCTCCATGCCTGAGCATATCCCTCACTGTAGGCATTTGTCTTCTGATCTTCAAATCTTCTTGCTGATATGTATGGAGTACTCCTTCTTGGTTGACTTCTTTGACTGGCACATTCATGGGCTTTGTGTCCAAACCCACTGCAGGTGTAGCACCTCAATGTGTGACATGTGGCAGCAACATGTCCGACTTGATTGCATGTCCAACATCTAACTGAGTCATTGGGGCTTCCAGCCCTTCTTCTACAATCCATAGCCTTATGACCAAAGTTAGAACAAGAATAACAATAACCATTGAAGCCATTTTCATACCTGGGTCTTGTAGTTGTTTCCTTTATGAAGTTGCTTTGATGAACAGACCTAACTCCTTGTTTCATCTTTGAACTTTCAAACTCCTTGCTGTCATGTGCAGGTGCCTTGGGAGCAGCTTTGGACGTTGATGGACCTGCTTCTGGAGTCTTCAGAGACCAAGTGTCATCTTCAAGTTTTTATTTGTTCTTCTTGTAACCAAGACCAGTTTTGTCGAGTGGAGATCTTTGGCAATCTAAGATCTTATCTAGGACAATTGAACTGTCCTGGAGCTTGACCAAGGCTTCATTTTTCTTACCTTTCTTCCTGAGGCCAACTACCTCCATTTCCAGCTTCTGGACTGTTTCCTCCTTTTCTTCTAGCTATCTCTTCAAGATTTCTTCTGTCCTCTTGGCTTCCTCCAGCTGAGTCTTCAAGTCATGATTTACCTCTCTTGCTTCTTCAAGTATTTTTGAATCTTTATCATGGTTCTTTTGTTCTAGGGTTAGATCGATCAAATCAATCTTTAGCTGTTCCTTTTCTACTTCCTTTTCCTTCAGCAATCTCAGCCAACCTACTCCTTCATGCTTAAGTTTCTTAAGCAACTCCTTTAATTCAACATTCTGCTTTTGGAGATTATCCATATAATCAAAGGTTGTCGTCCTAAACATCTTGTAGTCAGACTGATTAAGATCAACTTTGTTCAAGAACCAATCTGCTCTGAGATCTATGTTGCATACATAGTTTATAATTCTCTGTTTAGCTTTCAACAATGCTTCATCATCATCTGCAAGAACCTTCTCAATTTCATCACACAAGCTACCATAATCACAAGAGTTCATACCTTTACTGGAGTCCTCTTCTTGTTTGAGCTCTTCTGGGGGCTTGTCTTCTGATTCCTGATTTGTCTTTTCGGGTTCTGGTCTCGCCTTCTGATACTCCCTTTCCAACTTGAACCATAGGTCTTTTGCTGAAGTGTTCTCTCCTACACTTTCCTTCGTTGAGCTGGGAAGTCCATCCAAGAGGAACTTCAAGGCTGTAGTGTTGTCCTTCTTTGCTTCCTTCTGTGCAGCTGTTTTTCCTTTCTTGTTTGATGGAGCAGGTGGATTAATAACAATTTCCCAAACACCAAACTTCTTCATATAAGCCTTCATTTTGCTCCTCCAACTGAAATAATCTGCAATATCCAGTACAGGCACGTCATTGCTTGATGACTCTTTCTTTTCCTCCATTGTGTCTAAGGATCTCCTTCAAGCTTGCTAGGCTCGTGACGAAGGCCTGCTCTGATACCAATTGTTGACACTGAGAGGGGGGGGTGAATCAGTGTAAGGCCAATTTAAAACCTTTTCTTAGCTTGACAAGTCATCAATCTACCAATCACATAAACATTTCATAATCACATCATAGCATTTAACTCATCAAGGACCATAACACAGAAGAATACCACATCATATGAATTTGTAATCTTTTTATATTAATTGTGGTTCGGCTACAACCTTTAGGCAAAATCAACACCTACTGATACATAGAGCACCTGCTCTGCATCCAGGACCCTGCCTGGTTTTCTTAGACCCTGCTAAGAAGGGTTTGAGGTATCCTAACCTCAAATGCAAGTCAAGCTTGCATTTACATTAAAGCTCACTGTTACATTACTTCATCACTTGTCTCTTCAATCTGCTGCTGGTCAATATTGCTGCTGCAACACACCTGTTCTTCAATATTGCCAAGTTATCAAGGACTACTCATCTCTGTTGTTGCTGGTCAGCTGCTCATCAACTTCTGGTTCATTTGCTCACTGCTGCTCATGAATCTCTGGTCAATCTCAGCTTGTTAACCTCTGCTGCTCATCCTCTTCACTGCTCATCAATCTTCTTGTTCATCTGCTCATCATCACTACTGCTGGTCATAGTCTCACATCAATCACAGCTGCTCAATACACTGCTGAGTCATCAAGGTCTGTTCAATGAACTGCTGCTGCCATCAACTTGTCATGTCTTGGCTCTTTGTAAATGTACTGTCACTTAGACCATTGAACTATGTATACACTTCTGAAACATTACTACTACTGCTATATGTGACTAGGGAAACATAGGACACAAAAAGCTTACTTATAGTGCATGTCTGCCCAAACAAAGACAATCTCAGACTGTGGATGAACCTGTGGTCTCTTGGGTTGTTTAGCTATGCATGTTTTATATTGTGCAAACCTTCAAACAATCCTCGAATTTTTTATGCCCATAGCCAATCTCGGATGTCATTCAAATTCAGAGTTGTGTACCCAAAGCAAGTCCCAAAATTTGACTGCTGTAAAAGATGTCAAAACTGTGTGTGTAAACAAAACAACCAGACTTAGTCAATCTGCCTTCACTTTAGCATCCTCGGTGCTTTACAACCATCTGAGTTCAGAGTCTGTTAACTAAGTCATAATCACTGTGTTGTTAATCAATTCAACATCATAGTGGTGTATATCGAAAGTTGCATAGCAAGTTGTTTACTTTTTCATTCTGCCAAATCATTCATCAAGCAAGAATGTCCTGAACATTCTGCAGGACCTTTGGAAATGAAAGATGCCTTGCAGATATCATAAAGCTTCTACACTGCTGCCAACAAACCTACTAAATATCTTCTTTGCAGAGCTCAAGCTATATACCTTGAAATAAGGAAAACACCAGTCAAGATAAGCTTACCATTCTTGTCAAGTTCAGCACATGTCAGCCTGATCTCACTCTGTCACTATCATCAACTGCCATACTCATCAACTTAATTGTTGTTCACTTAGCAAATAATTAGCTTCAAGCTCCAAGTTTCTTGTAAGAAACCACAACAATTATGTGAATTCAAAAACTTTCTTGTGCTGGTCGAGACACTTTAAGATAGTAGAGACAAGATGCTTGTGTATGGGACTTGTCCACTAGATATATACTTTTGTTGTCTTCATAAAATCAGAGATTATTCTCCATTAAAAGGGGCTAAAGCCTGTTCATAGGTCTGTGCAAAATGCAATCATAAGAGAGATAAACACCTGTGTAAACAACAGTCCATAGTAGCTCGACTTTGATCATCTCTTGTACCCCAGATACTGCATCTCCTTCATCCAAAAATTACTTCAAGACATTTTTACACTATCTTCTCTGCTTGAATCGATCCATCCAACTGTGGCAACTTCAGTAATTGTACCCCGAAAATCAGAGCTTGACTATACCACCGAATTCTCACTTCCTTATTGATTTCAGACATATCATAGTCCAAAACTCATTATATTAGACCTCATCATTTGGTCTCTTTCATAGTTAATATGGAAGCCTTATGTAGCATAAATGAGAGTCAAGTCCTGCTCATGTCTTCAACCTCCAACTGCTGCCCGAAAATCAGAGAAGAGAATAAAAACTTTCTTGGACTGTCTTCCAATTTATCAAAACGCAGATTTCAGCACTGAATCTTTCGTTATCACCAAAAGAAAGGTCTGCTGCATTCGCTGCTGCTACAGTGGACGGATTTCAGATCTGCTACAGTATATCGCAGTTCAGAAAGATGGTGTATTGAGACTTGTTCTTTTTGTCACTGCGGCTGCTACAGTTGTCCTCTCACCACCGAAAATTCAGAGCTGGAATACCACTTCTTATTTCCACAAATGCTGCGAGCTGTTCCCAGAAATTTCCTCAGCTGCCTCATAAAATCGCAGAGCTCTCTGCCAAATATCTCACATAAAAGAGGTCGTTGAAAGGGTATTTATACCCATTTTTCAAATCTTTCTGGGGCCGACTTGTAAATTTTTTTAATGGGGCCGACTTGATAATTTTTTAATTGAGCCGACATTGCCTATAATCTTTTTTGAGCCGACATCAAAAATTTAATTTAAATTGGAGTATTGACATAACAACGTTATTTGGTAAATAATGATTTCATTCAGTGCCTTCAACATCATCTAATTATTTGTGGAGCAAAAAGCATAGGAATTGATTCTTGACTGGTATTCAGAAAATTCTCTTGATAGCAGATAGTCATAATTTTAAGCATGCATGTTTAGCTCAGTAGAAGTTGGTATAAAACAACACATGTTGTGCTTCTGAAAGATTCTCTAACCATATCGAACTACTATCGATTGATACGAAGCATGCTCACCCATATCAACCTTCTAGCCATTGATACCAAGCACGTTCTGCCCAATCAGACTTTACAATAGAAACATCAACAGTCCCTATCTGCTCCAAACTCTGCCTCTTACTAGATCACAATTCCCTGGCATAGGTTTTGCAGATGCCTAACCATTCTCAGCAGCAGGCTTGTTTTCAGGCTTAGCCATTGCTTCTACAAAGTCCATGTCATGCTAAAGGATACTCTCAAGGTGGAGCGATTTACTTCCAATACATACCTTCTCCATCAGATCTAAAAGATTAATGAGCTGGTCCATTATGAACAGGATAACCATCAGGTGAAGGATGCAATTATATGCATTGTAAAGTTCCTTGAACTTTGAAGATGCCTTTAGATTTGTTGTGAATGCACTTTTAGATCTGTACTGAGCATTAATAAAACTGCTATTTGGATCATCATTGGAACAGAGCTGTAGAACTCATGAAGGTTCAAATGTCTCCATCCTTGATGATTTATTGTTTCTCAGATCGATCCATTAACCTCCAGCAGATCATATATATTTGATAATCTTTGTCAAGCTCACAACTTTCCATTACACCAATAGGGCTTCTTCATCAGGCAGGAGGTATTAATGACATCAAGTTCATGTTTGCATCAATGACAATTTCATCAACAATTGTTGCATTATTTATCATAGAAGCTCTCCACAAAGGTTTTTGTGGAGAGACTTGTAGGTAGAAGTTTTTCTATTTGCACTTGTGATTAACATTGTAAGATTTTGCAAAGGTTTTTGCATGATTTATGGTGTTCTCATCTCTATGTGTAAGTTTTGCAGCTTTAGCTAAACTCTTTGCAGGGATCCAAGCTTGGAAAAGTTCTCCCTCCAAGGCCCTAATCTCTAATCTTGTTTTCTGTTTTAGGAACTAGTAGTTTTGTTATTGTTTAGCAGCAAAATCTAGTTTCCTTTAATAGATCCATGTTATATTTTATGATATATTTTAGATCTGATTTCTGACTGTGTTTTAGGTGGCTGGAAATGCAATTTTCAACCCTCTAATATTCAATTTTCTGATATTTTAAAACCCAGATTTTTACTGTAAAATTTCTGTATTTTTATACTAACATTTTCTAACTTCCTTTTGAGTTTCCTGTCATTTTCGAGGAAGCTTTGCTTGCTGGTTTTTAGCAGGTTTTACAGTTTACAAGGGGAGGTTATGCCCAAATCACATCTAAAACACCTCAACTTGCAACCGGTTTCAAAAGGGTTCAACCTCTTATCTTCTTACTCTATTTTCTAGCTATTTGTAAGCCTCGGGAGAGTCTCCTCGTGGGTATTCTCTAAAAGCTTTCAAAATAATTTGTAATCATATTGTAATTAGGTAGGAAGTAGATCTAGGAAGTAGATAAGTAGTTGTGCTTTCATTTTCAAGTAGATCTAATATTTTTCAGTGTTTTTTTTGTACCCACCTTCTCTTTTAGGGAGATTGATGTGTGGTTAGTATATTTTGTTTAGATTAGTTTACTTTTAAGCATTTCTTTTTCAAACAAAGCATTTAGTTAGATCTTTACTTTCTGTCACCTAGTTTACTGATTTGAAGGAATATACAACTTAACATTCGTCCGTGTATCCTCTGCCCTCCGTTATCTCCCTTTAGGAAACTCGGATCAAGGGTATGAAAAACGGAGGGGTTTGGGGGCTTTAGGAAACCTTAATTAGCTCACTTTACTTTTTGCAATCTTTTACTTTCCTGCAAAGCAATTTCATTTCTTAATTGTCCAGAGATCAAGTACCGGCACCTCCCATAAGGGATAACACTCAGGTTGACTCTATTAACTTGTTAATTCTATAATTTATTTTGCTTACTGTAAAAACAAATCTACAATTTACTTAAAATATACAACCTAAACTGTTCGTGTATCCTCTGCCCCCTTGTTATCTCCCTTTAGGGAACTCAGGTAAGTGTATGAAAAGCGAAGAGGCTTAGGGGCTCTAGTTTAATAGGCATCCGTCTTGCTATTTTTTCGGTTGATTAAAAACAGTGACCTCGGAAGCTAGTTGGAGTAGAAGACAGTGGGGGGTCTCTAGGCGTTCTACGTCCTCCTTGTTGAGCACCGGGGCATTGGGGTTTGACCTGGGAGCTACAGGTGGACTTGTTTCCACTGTTTTGAGCGCACCAGCATTCCCTCTTTGACTTGAGAAATACTAGATTGGGGTAGTCACACCACCGGATCTAAAACTTAATCAAAGACTTCAACTTTAAATAAAATTTATTAAAACGAACCAAGAGACATTTCAAAACGTCTTACCCACATTTTAGTTTTAGTATTTGCTTCAAAGTCCTTGCTTTTCAAGGCTTTCATTTTACAAGTACATCTTGCAAGCATCTCAATTTCATTTCAGTACCTTGCACTTTCAAGTATAATATCTTTAAAGTACTGTGGCACGCTTGAGTAAAACATTGTTTAATCTTGTAACTTGAAAGCAATCTGTTGTTTGATCTTTGACATAATAATTTGTTCATTCGGTGTATATCTTGTTTCTTTTCAGGTATCATTGTATATTTGTTTAACCATTTTTTAGCATTTGTTCATATTGTTAATATTGTAGATCTTGCTTAGCTTAGACAACTGTGGATAATCATTCTTAATTCTTTTGTAAGTTTGTAACTTGTAATCTTTTGACTCCATTTAATCTAGGCACTGATCTTGTAATTTTGTAACCTTAATAAAGTAAAATCCCTTTAACTAAATTGTTAATAAACCTTCATGTAGCGACTACCCCCCTTGGCTCTGTTGGGATTTGGCCTAAACGGAGGAGTTGGTAGACTGTGGTGACAGTGGTCCCCAGCTCTAACTTGCCCCCAAGGACACACAAAGCGGGTTGGAGACTTCCCCGTGTCATAAAGTGTGTATTAGGCGGCAACAATGTAGATTATAGTTTTGTATCTTTGCCTGAAGCTTGCCTTTTGAAGCTCTTAGTTTAGTCTTGAGTTCTTTTTCTTTCTTTGCACAAATAAAAATCAAAACTTTTCTTGAAAAGTTATGGTTTAGATTAGATTTATTTTCTGCTTTTTAGTTTTATGCATGCTTATTTTCAGTACTTTATTTTTATCCACATATTGTTTTGACGACCGGTCTGTGAGTTTGGTATAGCTCTGGACATGTTGCAGGTAGTTGATGACATTTTGGTAGCCGAGAAGTAGAGTACGAGGACCAAAAATTTTGAGGTTCTCAAGCGCTTTTTTCAGCAGAGCACTTGTCCCAGCTGGAGCCAGATGTTATCACATATATAGTAGCTAGGCTATCATATTCTATTTTTCATATACAGTACATTTTTCAGCCAGATCTCTTACATATGAGATGTTGAGATGAGCAGTTTTGACGGATCATTATTTTGTTAGTGGACTATTATACTCTTCCATGTCAGGACTGAGTCTTAGGACACTCAGATTCGAGGACTGATGTAGCCATTTAGTCATTTGCAGAGCAGTTAGTGATGCCCAGATTGGTTTTAGTGTTTTCTCATTGGACAGATGATGGTTCAGATGGATTATTTGCATGGTTATGACTCGGCATTTATTTTATTGTGTTATGGTTATCATTGCTCTTATACTCATCTTTGTGACATATACTAGCATTTAGTGTCATGATCTGGCGGTCATAAATATATGGACTTAGATGTATTTGTATTATGTATTGATGTCCCTACTTAGACTTGGAAGTTCCTGATCTATACTCACTGGTTTTACCTTCCCTAGGGAGAATAGAGGTAGTCATTCCCCCCATACTCTGGTTTGCTAGTGTTGGCTTCATTGTTCATTGTCTCCACCCATCCATTTCCTCCCAGTTTTGTTTTAACCTGACTTACTACTTGACTTGTGGCATGGAGGACCTTTCCCCGCTAGAACCTTTGTTGGACAAACCTCCCTGGTTATACTGTGTCTTGGCTCTGAGTTGGTGACAGAACTTGCCTTTGGTAAGTTGGATTGTATGCCTAAATCATTCTGGTCGGTTGTCCCGATGTTTGGAACTGTGCAGAACTCTCCTTGGTCACTTGAGATGTTGTTGGCTAAAACCGAAAGCTCATGTACTACTTGTATTGTGTT
>LPNX010647533.1:55374-73498 GCA_001517045.1 Pseudotsuga menziesii | reverse complement strand
CAGCAATAAATGCAACCGTACCTTCTCATTAAATGCAGACCGTACTCCTCGATTTCTGTGCCGTACCTTCAGCAATTAAATGCAGGCCGTATTACCTCGATTTTTGTGCCGTACCTTCAGCATTAATTGCAGGCCGTACTTCCTCGATTTCTGTGCATTAATGGCTGTCCTTCACCTGGAAAATCGTGCCCCCTTCTCAGCTATTCGACCCCTCTCTCAGCTCTCTTCTCCTTCAACCTGAAAATGAACAAGTGAAGTCCTTTTGCCTCCCTCATGCTTTTTGTTTGCCCTAGGTGAGTTTCTTAATCCAATGGTGGAGAAAGAATCAAATCAATGGCTGAGATTGATTGAGAGTGAAAATCCCTTTTATTTATTTCCCATAAATAAAATCACTCACCCACTTAAATTTATCAAAAAGTGACTATAGAGTCATAAAGTCACATTTAAGTGACTTTAATGTGAGGGTCACATTTTTCCCTCTTAAAGTGACTCTAGGCAAAATTAAAGTCACCTAGGGAACATCTGCCTAGGTACAAAAATCAACATATTGGAAAATATTTATATATGCGCCCATGGAAAATGTAAATTCTAAAATGTATTTCTTAACATATGTGACCAAAGGGCAAGAGCAATGAAATGCTAAAATACCTCGTGAAGGGTATAAGAAAAGGTCCCAAAAGCAATGGTTAAATATATGCTATATCCAAATATTGCTGACCTTATAAATTTGAATATGTCCTGGATGAAAGTTGCGATTAGCTGTGCTTTTAAGCATTGGTGAAGTCCCAAAGGGTCATATAGGCCAAAAAGACCATGAAAATAAAATTGATGGTCCTAATGAACCTGGATCAAACTTGATGTAGACATGATGCCTAAGTTGAATAAGCACTCTCTGAACAACTCAACCATTTGTGAGGCGCTGCCATTCCTTGTGTTATTGTTTGTCCAGCATGTGGTTATAGTGAGTATTCCCTTTCCATATCCAAAGTGTCATGATGTTAAGTTGGTAGTCATCCTTTGCCTTAGCCTTGTCAATTTTAGCCCGTTACTCACCTATTTTGACTAGGTGGCAACGTCATGTACATTATTGTACAATTTGTACCATGGAAAAATCTAGGAATTTTTCACTCTACATGGCAATTGGCCCCTTTGTAAACAAAATGTCCGCTCCCCTGCGTGGGAAAATTAATGTAATTCTATGTGCTAGTGTGGGTCATATGATATGGACGCCACACCATGGAACTGATTGTTAGGGAAGTCCCCTCATCGAGTGTATTTTTCCCTTTCCAATTAATCTTGTTCTTTAACGATTTTAATTGGTTAGGTTTTTCACTCAAAATCCTCCAAAGTGGTGACTGGCGTTTTAATAATCAAGTCCATGGGGTGGCTAAGGGTTCAAAATGTTATTCGTGACCATGCTAGACATCTCTTGTAGTCTTGCGGAATTTCCTTAGGTTTTTGTATTTTTATTATTATCATTATTTTTTTCTAATTAATTAACTTTACCATTTGGTGGTTAATTAATTAAGTTTTGATGTAATAGATTAATCTTTTGAACCTTGACATTTTATAATAGGGCCTATGAATGCAAATGAAAATGCTATGACACCCCCTAAGCCATTGGTTCAAGTCTCATGTCATTCTAACAAGGGGTTAGGAAGTTAGATCAATTTTGGTTAAGACAAGGTATTTTTTCCTATGAAATTAATTTAATTTACTAGGGTGAAAAATTAAATTATTTGATTTTGAAGGAAAAAATCAAATAAGGCCATGGTAATTAAATTTGGGGGGTGGCTAAGCATAGTTAATTTTTATTTTTAAATAAACCCTCCCATGGTCAAAATAAAATTTTGACGATCTCCTAAGTGGGGCGCCCCTTTTGTCTTAATAAAATATTAAAAATAAAATATAAAATAAAAGAAAAAATAAAAGATAAAAAATAAAAGATAATAATAAAAAAATAAATAAATAAAAATTTGAGTCAAAGGAGGCCCCACTTGAGTCATGGAAACCCTAGATCTAAGGGTTAAGCGTCATTGTGACATGGATCTATCTTTTTGACCATTGATTTGAAGAGGCCCCCTTGCTTATGATTGGTGGATGGCTTGCAAAGTCAACAAACCTAGATCTAAGGGTGGAGGAGAGCTAGAGTTTAGATCTATGTTTTTGACCCTTGATTTAGGAGTTGGTTTGGGATCTTTTCAACTATAAAAGAAGGTCTCCCCTTCCTCATTATACATCAACTCTCAAGCTATTGTTATGCTGCTGGAATCACTCCTCTCTTATTTTCTTCTCATGCTCTTTCATTTTGCTCAAGTTTTGCTCAAGCCCTAGAGGCATATTTTGTATCAAATCTTGCCCTAGTTGGGCTTAATATAAGTGTTCCTTGGAGGAATTTTTGGTGGCTCCCTTTTACATTTCATGTGTCTTTGGATGAGGTAACTTTTTTTTATATATATTTATTTGATTTGCATTTGTATTAGCCTAAATAGCTCTCCACAAAGTATTTTGTAGAGAGATTTGTAAGTAGAAGTATTTTTGCTTTCATTTGTGAGTTTTTTTTATAGATTTATCAAAGTATTTTGGTAGATTTATTGGATGCTCACCTCTTGGCTTACATTCTGCAGCTCTCTTAAGTCTATTTGCAGGGATCTAGAACAAAGGAGCATCTTTCTCCATTGGTTATAATTTTGTTTTCCATTTTTGCACATTTGTTTACAAGGGTTTTAAAACTCAGTTTTTATCATTGTATAGTGATAAAACCTTGGTTTTAAGGCCCTAACCCTTAGTATATTAGTTCAATACTTAAGATCTATTGTTTTAACATCATTTAGGTGGCCGGAAACTCATTTTCCAGCCCTCTAAACATCTCATTTTGAGCATTTTTACACTCAGATTTTTGCTCCTTTTTGGGGATTTTTGGACTAATTTTTCTAACAAGTTTTCTTTAATGTTTATTGTGATTTCCAGCGAACATATCTCGCTGTTTTATTGCAGGTTTTACACAGGAGGAAAGGAAGTGCTGTCCATTTTGGTCCAGAGAATCCTTAAGAACCATCCGGTTCAAAAGGAGGCCCAAACCCCTATTTCTCTCCACTTCTTTTGGTATTTGTAAACCCTAAAGAGAGATTCTCTTGGGGAATTTTCAAATCATTTCAAAGGCTTTGTAAATCTATTGTAAGTAGATTATATTAGAGGTAGAGTAGCTTACTAGTTGTTAGTTTGCTTTTCTTGCAAGTAGATCTAGATTTCCATTTTTACCCACCCTTCTCTTTTGAAGAAATTGTTGTGTAGTTAGCATAGTTGCTTTAGTTTAGTTTCAAGTTCTTTCATTTCATTTCAAGCACTTAGCTTTAGATTTATTTCTTGCTTTGTTTTACTGCAAAGAGAGTAATATACAACCTTAAATCCACCGTCTATCCTCTGTCCCTTCCTGTTATCTCCCTTTAGGGAACTCAGGTTGGGTATGAAAAGCAGAAGGATTAGGGGGCTTAGGACTTAATTAGATAATTGCTATTTCTGCTACAATCTTTTGTTTTCACAGTTTATACACATTTACTTTCAAGATCCAGGGTTCAAGTACTAACACCTCCTATAAGGGATACTGCTTGGTTGACCCTGTTGATTGTTTTAAAATAAACTTTGGACATTATCAACATTAACATGATTTAAAATAAAACCCCTAAAATAAACCAACAGCTGTTTAACCCCTCCTCCTTTGCTTGGTCATCACTCTTCGGAGTATTCCGAGAAATGACGGGGGGTTGGATAAGCTTTTAGTAATAGGCATCCACCATACATCTTCTGTTGCTGACTAAAGACGGTGACCTCAGAGGCTAGAAGGGTAGAAGACCGTGGGGGGTCTTTAGACGTTTTACGTCCCTCTTGTTGAGCGTCGGGGCATCGGGGTTTGACCTGCGAGCTACAGGTGGACTTGTTTCCACTGTTTTGAGCACAACAACATTCCCTCTTTGGCTTTGGAGGATATGTGGTAGGGGTAGTCACATACCTGGTTCTAAGACTTAAATCAAGACTAAGACACCTTTAAAATTTATTAAAATAAACCAAGAGACACTGCAAAACGTCCTACAAACAAGTTACTACAAAGCATTTTACTCCATTTCACAGCAGGGATTTCATTTTATTTTCAAGTAATTGTTTCAACTTTTGCAAATCTCATGTGTTGAATGGTTTTACAACTATAGTTAGTTCACAGCATTGCTTTATCTCATTGTGGTATTTTCGCTCAAGCTGTTTATTTCACTGATAACCTGTGCATAACTCGCGGATTTTGTTACACCATACCATTGATTGATATTGTTCATATGTTGATTTGTTTATGCTGCTGAATCGATTGTCATTTCTTTAAGTATTTAGCTAATCATTTATTATCTGTGCATATTGTCTGTAGTATTTAACTTGTTTCATTTGTAATCTCGTTGGGTTAGAAAACACTTAAACTGTGGACTAATTAACATGGATCTGTATTTCATCTGAAAGTTGCATTTGTCTTGACTCCATTTCATTTATAGGCATTGGTTTTATTGATCTAAAAGTTTTGGCTGTCATTGAAAGTGAAAATTGGCATTTGCATTGGTTGCTTGTCATCTTTTAAATAGTGCAAGACCTTAGCCTATTCACCTTAATAAAGATCCCATTAACTAAATTGTTGATAAACTTAGGAACTTAGTATTCCATAGGGACTACCCCGCTTGGCTATGTTAGGATCTTGCCTAAACGGAGGAGTTGTGGACTGTGGTGACAGTGGTCCCCAGCTCTCACTTGCCCCCAAGGACACACATAGCAGGTTATTGACTTTCATGTGTCATAAAGTGTGTATTAGGCGGCAACACAGCCTTCACCCTTCACTAGCAAATTGACTACAACTATGAAGACAACTATGAAGTGAGTATAGTCTTGAAAGTCTGGTCTGAGTAATAATAAATAAAACCATATATATGTATTTGGTTGATGTACCGTCAGTGAGGTGACTGCTACTTGTTATGATTGTTACTTAAATGATTTGTAGGGCATGCCTTAGCCTTATAACACTTGCAGCAGATGGATGATAGTCTGAGTTATATTATTGGTATTTGGTCATTTACAAGTGATTATATTGTCTATTGGATATTGTTGATGATCAGGCAGAGACCTCGAAAGGGTATGAGTATGCATCCTAGATGGATTTGGACTCTCCGAGTCTAGTGAGATAGCTTACTTTCAGTTCCAGGCACTTGCAGAGATGATCAGGCTCATTTTACCTTTATGATGCAGTTTTGCTTCATAGGATGATGTGTCTGAGCAGGGAGATGTTTTTATTGGATCTCCTAGGGTGCTGTATGGGGCATAGGGGGTGCAACCACTTGATTGTACCATAGTACCCCCATCCTAGAGAGTGTGGTGGGCTCAGTTGGACAACGCAGGCACCCTAGGAGGCTGTTTTTGTAGGTTCACATTTTCCGAGGCAGATCAAAAAATGATTAAATGGCTATTGAAGAAATCGATTTGGGCTACTGAGGCAAGGAAATGACATGGGATGAGTCACGATGATGAAAGTGATGTCCTTCACACCTTCTCCAGCAGTTGTAGCACCTGATTGGGCCCACACCTATTTTTTGGGCATTTTTATATTATATTTTGGAACTTTTGGGAGGCTCATGATTTCCTCAAGGAGGCACAAAGTAAACAAATTAAAATATTATATTGTTTTATTGTGCATGGGGCACCCAGAGGGAGTTAGTTAACACTCCATGGACCCACCATGTGCTTCATTTATTTCTTGTTGAGTGGGGTACCCTTTTTATGGGTGATCTAGTCCACTTTGGTACTTTTTGGTTATATTGATCCATGTATTGTATGTTGAGCTCATCTCAACCGTTGATTAGAACATTTATATCTTTTAATCTTAGCCACTCGTTTTGAAAGTGGTTAGGATTTTGGTTCTCTCATTTCTATTTAAAGGAGAGAGCTTCTCATTTGTAAAGGGTCTTTGGCTCTTGGATTTGATTAATAGAAAAACTTTCTTGTGGATATTTTTTGGATCTCCTTTGCATCTGATGTTCTTAGATGGTGATTGGAAAGTCTTTTGCTTCCTAGCATTTGGGAAATTTGTGTGAGATCTATATATTTTTTCGGCATCTTTGTCTTGTCTACAGGAGGGTGACTTCATCTTGGGCATTTTTGCAGGGGATTCTCAACTCGCTTGGATTGGCTTTGTCTTGTATCAGGGGGTTTTCATTAGTTTCATTGTGATCTATGATTACATCTTGTTACTTTTCTGTAGATCTTGTTTTTCTTTCGTGATACGACAAATCTGATGTTGTTGACGTTTGCTTGGCAGGAGAGAGGGCGCATTGGTCGCTTGGAGCAAAACATTGGGCTTAGAAATCACACAGGTCTTCTCAAATTGATCGGGATAGCAAGGATCATCACTTTCAAGGACTCTACAAGGATTTCTAGGTAAGATTTGCAGATTAGTTCTTTTCTTCCGTATCTCAACCCATTGACACATGCTTTTCTTCATTTTTCTGAAAAATCCATAAATACTAAAAAATAAAAATACTAAAAAAATAAACCTCTCGATCTCTGGACAAACCACTGTTGGGTTTTGTAGATCGGGACTCCCTCTCACCAATTCACCCCTAACGCTGAGCTAATTCTACCTGGTTTGCCCTAGATCTAAGAAATTGCCTTCTCAAACCCTAGTGCCCCTCACTGAATTTTTTATTTTTTCCAAGATCTGATTTTTCTGGAAAAATAACAACTTGGGTTTGTAGATCGGGTCCTCCTCACTCCAAATCACCTCCAACGCCGAGCTAGAGGCTGACAGGTGGCCCTAGATCTGAGAAATTGTCTTCCGGGATCCTAGCATTTCTTATCATTTTTTGAACTTTTTCCTAGTTCTGATTTTTTCGGCATTTTTTCAACTTGGGTTTGTAGATCAGGTCATCCCCATCCCATTTCCCCTCCAACGTTGAGCTGATGGTCTCTGAATTTTCCTAGATCTGAGGATCCGCCTCTCCAAACCCTAGCGCTAGCCACCTCACTGCTGGTTTCCCTTGTAGATTGAATTTTCCGGCCAAATAACTTTTTGAATCCATAGATCAGGGTATTTCCCAGGCGGATCCACTCCAACGCTGGGCGGATATTGACTCCATTACCCTAGGTCCAGCATGCATTGATCTCCAATCCTAGCGCTAACCCCTCTTTGGCCTCTTTTCCTGATGACTCGGGATCTCTGATATTGTCACATCTATCATTGAGTCTATCCATCAGTACTAGATTACCTCAACACTGTCCTTGCCCTTCCTGCATTGGTCACGTATCCCAAGGTAGCGGGTATCTTCATCAGTTGCTAGTACCTTAACCCTAGATCTAATATTTACCCCCTTAGGTCACCTGTGTTCCACTTTGGATCAACCCTCATTTGACTAAAACCCTTTTCCAAAGCCTTGGCACACTTAAGTTATACCTTCCATAGATCTAAGGTCTCCAATTACCTTACACCTTACGTACCTCAAGTCTAATTGATCTGATCTAGTGTCTAGGTCTGATCTCTCCTATTGGAAGCAGATCTGAGACTCCCCCTTTGTTGTCTTGGGATAAGATAACATAAATTGAAGGCTACCTTGATTTGCGTGACAACCATCCATTTGGGAGTTTAGGGAGTCTAGGCAGTCTTGGTTCCACCTCCTTAGTTGCTTGTCCCTCTACCATCCATTCTGGATCCACCTCACATAGGCAACTACAAGGTTGGTGATAACAGAAGGGAACCTTTCTCTTACTGCCAAGACAAAGAAGAACAAGAAATTATTCCCTCAAGAAGAATGGTAAGAAGCCTCAATGTAAGCACTCTGGCGTGTCAAAGATTGAATGTTATAATTGTCACAAGATGGGACATTATGACAGAGGTTGTAGCCAGCCAAAGAGAAAGTTCAGAGGAAAATTCCAGGCATTCGCAACAGAAGAAGAAGAACCTAAGAAGAAGAAGAACAATAAGTCTTCCCAAGATCAAGAACCTAGAAGAGAGTACTATTTGATTTCAACCCTCTCCAGATCCATTACCAATGGTGCTAAATCCTTCTTGGTGGACAGTGGAGCTTCCAAACACATGATTGGATTTCAAGAAGCTCTTATTGACTCAGAAAGAAGAAGTTTACTACTCGGGTGGAACTTGGAGATGATACCACCTATGAAATCGAAGGAGTTGGTTCAACATCTTTTTAGCTTGACTCAGGGACTATCTTGCATATTGAAGACATATTATATGTTCCTGGCTTAAAGAAAAATCTCCTCTCAGTTGCATGCTTAGAAGATAAAGGCTACAGAGTAATCTTCATGGATAGAAAGGTCCTCCCGTGGCCAAAGAATGAAGAGTTGAGTTTAACTGTGATGATTGGAATTCGAGAGGGAGGCCTCTACAAAGCATCCAAGCATTCCATTCAGGCATTGGTCCACAGCACAATCAATCCATGCAAGTTATGGCATCGAAGTTTTGCGCACCTTCATTACAGAGATCTTCCTCGTCTACAAAAGATGGTAACATGTATGCCTAAGTTTTCTTATGAGCGTGATGGTATTTGTAAAGGTTGTGCTCTTGGAAAGAATGCCAAGAAATCCTTTTCTAAAAGTAATAGTAGATCTAAAGGGATTTGGGATCTAATTTATTCAGATATATGTGGACCTATGACTTCACCTTCTTTGAGTGGTTGTTTATATTATGTGATTTTCATAGATGATTGCTCCTGCAAGTCCTGGATTTATTTTCTGATGACTAAGAATGAAACTCTTGATAAATTCAAAGAATTCAAGGCATTGGTTGTGTAGGAGCAGTAATATATTCTTATTACATAGTTTCGACCTTAGGCTAACTTTATTTGCCCACATGCAATGATATCCTATGGTTTAGACTTAGGAGAACTGATTCTGCAATATATCTGGTTATTTTGGCATGTTCACACCTACAACAACACCCTAGTTTGGTCAACCTAGCCCATGTGCACCTTCATTAATGCATTGGGGCGTTACCTCCTTGATTTGGGGGATCCAGGTTTGACTAAGTGCGCTAGTGGTGTATTTGGCCTATTTTGGCTCTCCTAGGAGCATTTATTGCCACCTAGAGCCTTCCACTCACCTCTATCTTCTCACCCATGCTTGTCTAGGACTCATTAATGACCCAGCACACTTCACCAACATTCACACCTTGGTTCGTTACTGTTTGGGCCGAGTTGGAGCTCCATTGGTCCACCTAGGGGGATTGAGGTCATTTTTCACCATGACACATGTACAACTCCAATTGGCTGCCAGAGCCTCATGAATTTTGTCCAATGTATTATAAATGTACACTATAACATCTACAAGATGCATGATAATAATATGATCAACAATTAGCACCTTTCACATGTGCTATTCAGCTGTTTTCAGTCTCTTTGTTGATTCTCTTGCTCATTTTGTCAAACACTTTGAGTGTGAATATTGTTCTAGCTCCTAGATCTAATTGAGAAGCAAATTCTCACAAGTTGAAAATCAGAGAGGCAGGCACACTCGTATCTTGAGGTCAGATAATGGGGGTGAGTATGAATCTCATTAGTTTGATGATCTTTGCCGAGAAGCATGGATCAAGAGGGAGCTAATTGTGCCTTACAAGCCTTAGGAGAATGGGGTTGCAGAAAGGAAGAACAAAACTATTCGTGAATCTGCCAGAGCTATGTTATGTGATCTAGATCTTCCTTTATCTCTATTGGCTAAGGATTCCAGTACTGTTGTCTACTTTTCGAACAGAAGCCCTCATGCAATTTTGGGGGAAAAGACTCCAGAAGAAGTGTTCACTGGTAAGAAACCTGCAGTTGATCACATGAGGATCTTTGACACTCATGTGCCAAAAGAAAAGAGAACAAAGCTAGAGCCTTTCGAAAAGAAAGGTACATTTGTTGGTTACAGTGACAATTCAAAAGCTTATCGCATCTATGTTCTTGGTTAGAGGTCCATTGAGGTCAGTAGAGATGTGATTTTCCATTAGAAAGATGCTTTTTGTCATTCTAGAGAGCTTCCAAATGATTCAGAAAACTCTCCTTCCGAAGTTCCAGATTCTCCTCATTCACATGATTAGAGGGAGGAGAATGACGAGCCTTCAATTCTAGATGCTCCCTTAGAACAATAAAGGCCTATCGAAGAATTGCTTGAGGCTCCTCCTTCCAAAAGAAGGCCTACTTGGTTTCATTAAACACTGCAACAAGCATAGAAGCATAAAGCTCCTCTAGAAACTTTCAGAGAAAGTAAGAAGCCCCAGAAGTATTCTGGTCTTATGAGCAAACTCATTGATGCAGAACCTTCCACTTATAAGAAAGCAACCGATCAACAGGTATGGAAAGATGCTACGATAGAAGAGTATGTTGATGAAATTGTCATTGATGCCAACATGGTCATGATGTCATTGATGCCACCACCCAGCTGATGATGCTGAAGACCCTAGAGATGGTCTTGAAGTTCTGGTAGACGTTGAGGAAGCTTTTGGAACCTTGAAGAAATTGTGATGGCAAGGTATGGTCTCCCTTGTGGCGTAATGAAACACACCCTTGCATGTGGTGGCTTGGGTTTTGAACCCACACATATGAAGGAGCCTAATTCCCAACAGCCCCAATAGCATCCCCACTATCAGTTATCAGTATACTCTGCTGCCCATATGAGGTAAGTTGATATCATAGGCACTCAAAGTTGAAATCTGAACAAACCTCAACAAGGCTAATATGAAAAAGTAAAGTTCTACTATAAAGTTTGAAGGAGATGCCACCAACTGAGAATGATGTGCCCTATTTATACTGTAGGATCCTTTTATGTCGGCCCAGAAATGCATATGTCGGCCCACAAAAAAAAAAAATAAAAAAATTAGAAGTCGGCTCATTAAAAAATTAGAAGTCGGCCCAATAAAAAATTTAGAAGTCGGCTCATTAAAATATTTTTTTATAGGATAGGTCGACTCCAATATGAGGTAAAAATTAGTATATATATACCCCATCAACGACCTCATTAACATACAACAATTTCGGTGTGAACTATGATTTTTTGGATGTCTACTGAGGCTGCCTCAGGACCGAAGGCTACAGCAGTGGAGTTCGTGGGAAATTTTTGCTCAGAGATATTTGTTCTTACTTGTTGGCTGCTATATTTTGAAGATCTGCTCCAAATCGTGACCCTTGAGGTGGCTGTTTTTTTCTCTCTAAGAGATTGCAAGCTACAGGACATATTTCGTGGAGTGCCAGTCAATTCTTCGTGTGACTGGTTGTGTCTTCTATCATTACTCGCTTGAGCTGGAAATGATTTTGGGACAGCTGTAAGGGTTAGATCTTGTGTTTACAGCAATGAGCAGACCTTTAGGGCTCATTTTTGTGGGTTCTAAGTGTTGGCATTATCTTCACAAGCAGTCTGAGTTCTCCCAAGGAAACCAGTAGCAGAGCCGAGCCTCTATGGGCATCCAAATCACACATCAGTCCTTGTGTGGGCTTCTTCCAGACAGATCGAAGGTTGCAGCAGTCAGTTGGAGTGATTTGACATGGTCCAAACTCTTCTAGGTTTATTTTCAAGCAGACCGAGTCTTCTCTTGGGAAAGGTACAGCCATGCTATGGCTTTCTCCTATACACCGAGTTTTACCTAAGACACTCAGCAGCAGCTATATGTTGATAGTAATGCACAAACCCTTTTGATCCGAGTTCTTGGAAGAGTTGCTACTCTCTTTCCACAAACCCTAGCTTTGGACCAGTCCTAGTTTGTGGATTGGATCTGGATTTTGGTATGAACAATGGCTGGGTATTAGCTACATGTGTTGCTCTATGTATGTGACTGAAAGTCTAAGGTTCAGACTGAGGCAAGGAGGCCGAAGTTTTAACAGTCCTCAGACTGTCCTTTCAGCAGTCAAAGGTTGGTCAAGATCTTGTCAAATTCAGGACTGATAGTTGACTCTATTGGAATTATCTTTTTGTCACAATGAGGCATTCAAATAGACCCTCTTAATGAGATAAAAGAAACAATGTTCAGAACTCTGTTATAAGGATGATGTCATATGCATTATAAGGGGTAGTTTGTGTACAGATCTTGTTAAAAAAAAAAAAGGTTCAACTGTGATGGGTGCAAATTTGAGGACAAGATTGTGGGTTCCTAATAAGCATGACTGAGACCCAAGTAGTGCATATTTGGACAGACCTATGACAGAGCATATACAGTGAATAAAAGCAAATTGGGATTAGCATCAACATTTAGAAGTGTCCTCTTGTAAAGCAGAGTTTAGAGAGTAATCTTGGTGCATAGATTGTTAAGCATGGTTATGGACTGAAATCGATTCTTGTGGCAGAGATTTTGGTAGCCTTCCAAGGTTGTTGAAGTTTCAGAAGAATTGAACAAGAAAGAGCTGATTGGATGCATTGTTGTGACAGAGACTTGTGAGAGTGTTTTGGAACAGAGTTTGTGTGAGAGGTTCAGAGCAGATCTGTTAAGAGTATGGAAGATGTTGACCAGCAAAGGTACTAGAGTATTGGTGTCCTTGACAGGTTGGTGCCTGTGGTCAGCAATTTGGTGCTTGCTGTGAGGATTAATGTCCTCTTTCAGTCAGCAGACAGCTGAGTAAGAGGAGCAGAGCCACAGACCCAAATTATCTCACAGAGCAGTTGAGGTAAATCTCAGTCTGAGATTTAGTGCATGGTTGATGATCTAATGTTGATGACAATAAAGCCTCAACTCTGTCTTGGGCATACACAGGCTGCCTTACTTATATGTATCTTCCAGGTTTGAGTTTATGTCATTTTGCATCTTGTTTTCTGAAGAAGATTGTGTGGAGAACTAACTATGTTTTTATTCATAATACATATACTGTTATTTTGAATATTGCATAGTCAGTGTGGGTCAAGAGAGGGATGCAAAGAACTTGCCCAAATCCACAGAGGTCTGAAATGTATATTGATAGAGGTCTGAAAAGTTTATTGACAGAGGTCTGAAAAGTATATTGACAGGGGTCTGAAAAGTTTATTGACAGAGGTCTGAAAAATATTTTGACAGAGGTCTGAAATCATATTGACAGAGGACCTTAACAAATAGATGAGTTTTGGGGCAGAGCTGCAGTAAGATGAAACTATGAGGGCTAATGACTGATGAAGTTTTGTTAAAAGACATATCTATCTTTGTGTCTTGATAGTTGAGCATATTTGATGAGCAGTTTTTGGCATCAGCAGAGGTACATTGAGTAAGGATGATGTTCTAGTCATGAACTAACTTGTTCTCAGCAATGAAGAGAATTGATGGCAGTAATACATCTACAGCCGAATGGAATGTACTCTCAGCAGAAGACATGTTGACATTTTGAGCAGCAGTGATGAGCAGATTGACCAGAGAGAGATGAACAAATTGACCAGAAGTAGATTGTTCAGCAGTGGTTGACAAGCTGGAGATTAATGAGCTGTGTTGACCAGCAGAAGAAGTACTGATCACAGGTTAATGAGCAGAGATTAACCAGCAATGAGCAGCAGTGAGCAGTGTTACAGCAGAGTTGATGTGATGGGCAGAGAAGATGAGCAGCTTTGATGCGTCAGAGATTTCTTGATGGTAACACGAGTATACTGTATTGTAAATGCAAGCTTGTCTTGCTTTTTGAGGTTAGGATACCTCAAACCCTTCTTAGCAGGGTCTAAGAAAACCAGGCAGGGTCCTGGATACAGAGTAGGTGCTCTATATATCAGTAGGTGCTGATTTCTCTTAACGGTTGTAGCCGAGCCAAACTAATATAAAAAGATTACAAATTTATATGATGTGGTGTTTTCCTGTGCTATGGTTCTTGATGAGTTAAATGCTGTGAAAAGTTTATGTGATTGATTGATGAATTGGTAGTTATCTGTGTCAAGCTAAGAAAATGTTTAAAATTGGCTTTACACTGATTCACCCCCCCTCTCAGTGTCTACAGAGTACAATTCTATTATGAAAAATGATGTATGGGAGGTGGTCCCAAGACCAAAAAGGAAGTCTATAGTGACTTTTAAGTGGTTTTACAAAATCAAACATGTTGTTGACCGAAGTATTGAAAAATATAAAGTAAGGTTTGTTGCACATGGTTTCTCTCAAAAGGAAGGCATAGATCATGACTAAACACCTTCATAGCTTGGGTTTTTCTAAGAGTGCCTTTGACTCCAACATGTATTTGAAGCTTGTTTAGAACCATCCCTTGATCTTGGTTTTATATGTCGATGACTTGTTCCTTATTGGAGAGGAACAACTGATAACTCAGTGTAAGAGGGAGCTCAATTCAGAATTTCAGATGAAGGATTTGGGTCTTATGCACTACTTTCTTGGCCTAGAGATCTAGCAAAACCTAGCTGAGATCTTCCTTTAACAAGGGAAGTATGTAGTTGATATACTGCAAAGGTTTGGGATGCAAGACTGCAAGCCCATGAGCACTGTTGTCCGCCGATTGCACACCAGCAGCAGAAATCTTCTGAAAGCTGTCTCCTCACTTGAGAAAGTGGAAGAGGTGTGACCTTGGGGGCAAGCACAGAGCTAGGTACTGTCACCTACTCCTAGCTCCTCCATTTAGGCTAACTCCTAACGAAGCCAAGGGGGGTAGTCCCTAACAAAGAGTTTTCTATGGCTCAATGTTTAAGTTAATTTTTAGATGTTTCGGATGCGGATGGGTGTTGTTTAGGAGTTACTGTGATTTAAGATGATTAATGTGATGAATTTAACACAAGACAAAGCAATCCACGTTGCTATCATCGGAATTGAAAGATAGACAAATATTTGAGAGCTTCATGAAATAGATAAAGCATTCACAGATATGATTTATAATCAAACATTTGATGGACAAATGGCCCAGATTATCAACAATGCTAAAAGATGGGACCAGTGCCTATGGAGTCAACTTATCAGAGATGCTTTGAGTGTAAATATGTGAATCCCAAAATATGGTAGTGAATGTTAGGTTTTGCAAGTGCTCTTGGTAAGTTTTAAGAGTTTTTTGTTTGTGATCTTCACTTATGGTGGCTGGATGTCCTAACCAGTAATACCTTCAGTGGCTCCGTTCGAAGACATGACGGACCTGTCTGGGGTCAAAGGTAAGTGTTCAATAACTTAACTACCAGTGCCCAGATTAGGTAGCTCGGCGCCCACACTTGGAATTTGCCCACATGCCTCGGTATTTATCGAACAATGCCGGTGCGTTGGTTATGGAGAAAAGTTTTAGTTAAGTTCCTCTTGTGGGGTTTAGAGATCCAATGCCGTTTCTGGGTATTCTGATCGAAGATCGGTCAGAGCATACTTCGGCAAGGAGGGAAGGGGGTTAATTAATTAAAGGGATGTGAGTTGCGAATTTTATTAAGTTAATTAATTAAAACTCTTCGACAGAGAGCGCTCTTGACTTCGTCTTATGACAGTGGTTCAGGAGACTTAGCTAATCTATATGCTTGATGCAAGGATATGCAGTGGGAATGCTCTCCGATAGAGAGTGCTCTTGACTTGGATTACGGCAAGTTCAAGAGACTTTCAAGATTAATTGATTAACTTATTAAACAATGAAAAGACAACTCTCCGATAGAGAGCACTCTTGATCTACAAAGTGAGATTCAAGAGATTTCTACTTTAAACAGTTGAATTACCTATGAAAGATACAAAAAATTAAAAAATGAAGTAATCAACCTAGTTAATGAAACAAAATGGGCTAATCTAACAATTAGTATCTACTTTGCAAAAAAAAATGAAACTATTCTAAGTACTCGAAATAAATCTAAGCTAAGAACAAAAAACACTCTTCCCCAAATGGGGAAGAAAAACCAAGTATGGGAGGCCCTATCCCACTTAGCCTTGTTTTATTAATGAAGTACAAATGCCTTTGGAACTTAATCTTTGTCGGGACTTTGAGAAGTAACTTAAGTAAAAATGAAAAACTCTTATGAGTTTGTACAAAGGAGAATGACTTCTTTTTTTGGCTTTGGATCCTTGTCTTTGGATCTAGTTCTGCTTGCTCTTTCTTGTTTGGTTTTGCTTTTGGTTCACCTGTGGATAAGAGCTCTAAACAAGGACTAGTGAGAGTGTTAGGAAACGAAATTTAACCTATGATTCGAAAAGATTAAGTGGATGAGAAGACAAGTGCCTTATGAGATGAAACAGAAGATCAAAACAATGGAATGAGACCCAAAATCAAAACTTGGAAAGGATCAGACAAGCTCGCCGTTTTTTGTGTAAAATGCACGATTTTTGGCGAAACGACTTGGGACTTTTTGCGAATTTAAAATTAAAGTTTTTTTTAACATTTTAGGCTAATTTCCAGAATTTGGAAAATAGCAGAAAATTGCAGAAAATCAGTAAAAAAACAGCGAGTACAAAATTGCACGTTTTTCGAGAAAAAGTAAAAATTTTTTTTTGAAAATTTTCTGATTTTTAATGAATTTCTAGAATTTAGAATTAACAGAAAAAAGTCAAAAATCAGCCCAAAAAATAGCGAGGTTGAAATGGCACGCTTTTTGAGAAAAAAGTTGAAAAATTAATTTTTTTTTTTTTTTTGAAATTTTTTTGATTTTTTAATGAATTTCCAGAATTTAGACTTAATGAAAAATTACAGAAAACTAGCAAGCCTAAAAATTGAAAAATTTGCATGTTTTTCGAGAAAACTCGTGCACGTTTTCCAAGGCAAAAAGAATGATGGATTTAAAAAAGGAAATGAAACTAGATCTTTAAAAATGGACCTTTAGAAAGATGGATCTAGCTTTGAAAAAGTAGATGTAAGGCTAGAAAGCCTAGATCTAACTTAGTAGAAGCCAAGCAAGCTTAAAATAAAGATTAAAATGACTTGATAACTTCTACAAAAGTGGAAAAGAGGTAAGATAGAACCTTGAAAATAGAGATCCACTTGTAGCAATCAAAGTAACGAGTAGAATTTTTTGAAGTTTGTTTGGAGAAGGCAAGAAAGATCCGGAACCGCTTGCAACCCTGCAAACAAAAATATTAATAATGGAACACTTGTATGGTGAAGGTATTAGATGCCGAAAGCTCTTGCTAGATGCAATCCCTGAAGACACAAACACTCAATGCAGATTTGATTAGAAGCCTAAGTACTAGATTGTTAGTCTTCAATAAACATAATAATCAAATTGCAATATAAGGGTAGGGTGAAAGAGATATTACTTTACATAGGATGAAAACACAATGCCAAAAGCCCATCAAGTGAACTCCAAAGTCTCAATATTTTATTAACAAAAGAAGCTTACAAAATCCAACAGAGTTTCTATGCCAAACTCTCTCTCCAAATAGAGCTGAAAGAGCCTCTATTTAACAAATGAGAGAGTGCTAAAACCCTAAAACCAAAAACCAACCCTAACCAGCTTAGCCACCTAACAAAGAGCCCAGACCTAAACCGGAGAACCGGGAGTGAGGGGAGGCCTCCACCCAGGCAAGGCGCCCCCACTCCAAACCTGTGCACTGAAAACAAGCCAAAGATGAGGCCACACGTGTGAGTCTGGATGTAGGTAAGCTCATCCTTTAGGTTTGGCAGGAGCCTGAGCTAGGTTTGGGAAGCCCACTAATGGTGTAAGCTTTAGTCTTCACCTCGATCAAATCACCAGACCAATGAGAGCTCTCCATCTCATCTTTAGCTGGAGATGACATGTCTGATAACTGATAATAAATTAATTGCTCTCTTAATGATGACTGAAGCTGAGTTATGATAACTCCAATCATCATAAGTGTTCCATGAGATGTCATTTAACCTTTTATTTTACTGAATTTAGATTAATTTGGAGAGTTTTAGTTTTCTCCAAAATAATCATTTTTTTACTAAAAATCATTTTTTTACTCAAAACTAACTTTTTTGAGTAAAAAGGCATTATGTGTCCGATCGCTGATCTGAAAGTTGGCTCTAAATGGCTGGCTGATCAAGAATGATTTTTGGCTTAAGGTTAGAGCCTTCAATCACTGAATTCTAAGTCCGGATCACGAACGGGTTTTTTCCATTTAATTTATGGAAAAATTAACCCAAAAAACTTAGGAAAAGTAATTAAAATTTAAAAAATTAAAAAAATAATTTTTCACTATTCGAAAAAGATTTTTTCGAAATTTTTTTGTGTCCAGATGACTTAGGACATGGCCACGATCTATCTA